>LR749532.1:1921605-2066721 GCA_902729485.2 Mus minutoides
AAGTCATGTGCTACCTTAGGCAACCTCCTGGGGCATTGAGACATTTCACAGAGATATTCAGAGGGCGTTGGCTATTCTGTGATTGTTCCAGGAAAGGCTTGCCAGTACCTAGAGCCATCGGTATTTTTATTTTAAAGGTTCACTTTCCCCCCTGACACAAGGGACTCTATTTTGTCTTTGGTTACGTACTACTCTTTCACTTTCATCCCAGCACACTGGAGGTAGAGGTGGGTTCTCTGTGAGCTTGAGACCAGCCTGGTCTACATATAGAATTCATTCCAGGCCAGGAGGCTACATAGTGAGACCCTGTCTCAAATAAATAAAACAAAACAAATATACGAATAAATAACTAAAACTCATTAGACTTCTAAGCCCACTAGAACCTTCAAATGGGATTCCCACCATTTTTATCAAAATTCTATTTTGTCACAAGAATAGTCCTGCTGGAGATTTTCTGATCTCTGGCTTTCTTTACAAGCATGATACCCATCTAAAGAACCAAGAGGAAATGAGGTCCTCTACAGTATAAGCAATAAATACCAAGTAGCCAAGATTTGGAGAGGAAAGTATGTGTATTTGCCGGAGGCCCCAAGAGGCCAGAGCTGTGGGACAAGTGTAACAGGCTGAATCCAGAACTCTGAACAGCAGTGAGGCAGGAAGCCAAGGGCACTTGGGAGCAGAGGCTGCTGTGCTGCTAATTCTTCATAATCTAAATGGGTAGACAGGCAGTGTGCATGCACGAGCACAGAGGAACAGCATCCAACCGACTTCAGAGTTTCAGCATATTAAGTGGACTTAGTAAACACGGGTGGTATAGTAAAGGTGTATCACGCACTCATCCTGCCCTCAGGGAGAACCCTACATTCACATGTGCAGTACAGACAGGAGCCAACCAAAGGTGGGTCCCTACAGATCCACAGGCCCACTACACAACGCCCCTCACACACAGACTTGCTCTGTTTACACTCACCCTTTCCCCAAGTAGTTCATTTGATTTTATAATCCTATAATGTTTTCCTGTGGAAAGCAGATGAAGTCCAGAGACAATGTGGGGTGCTTGACCGACCATGGCCATGTCCAGAACCCTAGTGCCTTCCCAGGTCAAGTTGAGGGAAATGGTAGAGCCTTCCCTTGGCCTGAGCAAATGCTGACAAATGTCAGTGTGTGTAGAGAGCTAGGACCTCAGCTTCCTCTTCCCTGAGTTTCCAGGAAACCTGTTTCCAGCCTGAGACTGGTCCCCTGCAGAGACCTCCCACAGAGACGGTGGGGGGGGGGGGAGGACGGGACCCCTCCTCCCAGTGATGGACCCTGTTTAGTGTATTTTACCACTTATGTGTATGGGTAGGGCCCCCCTGAGGGAAGCCATAGCAGACACTGAAGCTGAGACTCTTCCATAGAGGCCTGCTGCTTACTGGCCTGTTCTTAGCGCACTCAATCCAGTTTCTTATTTGACTCTGGACCACCAAAGGTGACATCATCTTTGGTTGGCTGGGCCTTTCACATCAAACAGACTTGCCAACCTGATGGAGGCAGTTTCTCAGTTGACGAAATCTTTCCAGAAGATTCCAATATTTACCATCAGGATGAGAAAATGAAGGGATGGGGGTCATAAGCAGGGGTCATCAACTCACCCCACAGACAGCTTGGGAAGAATCCAGTAACAATTAGATGCAGGGGTGTAGACAATGTTTCCATTACAATTGTGCTCCGCAAAGGAGAGCAGCTTCACAGTCATGTGACTCAGAATATGCAAAACGACAATTATACTGGGGGTGGGGGGGTAAAGTCTGGCTAAACTGGTTATCAACCAGACTACCAAGAAGAGAGGCTATGGCAAATACAGAAGGGGATGCTCAGAGTCATCTAACTGGATGGAACACAGGGCCCCCGATGGAGGAGCTAGAGAAAGTACCCAAGGTGCTGAAGGGGTCTGTAACCCTATAGGTGGAACAACAATATGAACTAACCAATACCCCCAGAGCTCATGTCTCTAGCTGCATATGTAGCAGAAGATGGCCTAGTCGGCCATCATTGGGAAGAGAGGCCACTTGGTCTTGCAAACTTTATATGCCCCAATACAGGGGAATGCCAGGGCCAAGAAGTGGGAGTGGGTGGTAGGGGGTCAGGGCAGGGAGTGGTGTATTTTGGGATAGCATTTGAAATGTAAATGAAGAAAATATCTAATAAAAATATCATTAAAAAAAGAAGAGAGGCTAGAGTACAGAGCTCTTTCTTCCTCTAACAATAATCAATCATTAGTAATCACAATCATAATAATGGAAATATCCCTTATGGAACTTTCCTCCTATGTGTCAAGCCTTAGGGCTGATCCCCAGTGGAGGGAAGAGAAAACTAGTCAAGATGAGGAGAAGTCAAAACATATGAAAATCCGCATAGAGGAAGTCAGGATCTTTCTTTAAAAAGACACACAGCGTGCCTCCAAGCAACTGATTCCAAGCAAGGCGCCCTCTTCAATGCAATGGGTAGCGTGACCGCAACCCTGTCACAGCACACGGGTACATGCCAGTGACCGACCGACCGCATGGCTTGAAGCACTCTCAGCAGCAGCCATGCCTTCCCCAGCCTCCCCATCTCCTTCTGAGAGGCTCTAGAGCACCTATGCCAGCCCAGCATGCTTATGTAACCAAGACAAGCCGGGCGCTGGGCGGGCGTAGCTGAGCTTATTTATTTACTCCGTGAGTCAGATGTTAATCTGGGTGTCTGTGGAGAAGGAGGTGGGGAACACCGTGAATATTATGAGACAATTCCCATTAACACTGTTGCACAACTAACTACTAATTCCAAAATGTTCTATCCTGCATAGGTTTGGAGGATATACTCCAGCTAGACTCTGTGGCATCCACTCTGACTGACTGGAGGCAGACCACCCCATCACACAGAAAGAAAGCATCTGCCCTCTCATGTCTCCTGTCACCTGCCACTCCTCCCCACTGTCCTTAAGCAATCCTACATTCCATAATATCCCCAAATTCTTTCAGTGCTATTCTACTTTTAAAACGAAAAGAAATGCAAAGAGATGCTCCAAACACTAGAACTACCAAAATTATAAAGGGGAAGATGAAAAATAAAAAACAAACCAGCAATGTTTTCATTTTGACCAAAGATCCGTCACCTAGTTTACTCTTTAGTTGACGTATTAAAAGAAATTCTCAAAGCACATCTGTCATTTATCCAATACACTATGTTGCCTTTAAAGGTATAAGCTGAAACTATGTATCTGTAGGTTGGGATTCCATGGATTCAACCAATCCTGGATGGAAAGCATGCAGGGGAGGGTGGGGATGGGGCTCAGCATACCGACTAGAGGTAGAATGTCGCCCTAGACACATGAGACCTGGGATTCAATACCTGTCACTACAGAATACAAGATGTATCTACACTGAGCACTAGAAACTTTCCTTCTCTTTAATCCTCTCCTAAATACTAGAGTACAATATGCAGTTACTTAATGTTTCTATGGTATTTTATTTTAGGAATTTTATGTAATCTACAGCTGTATGTATGGTAAATGCAAACACTATACCACTTTATAAAGAACTGGAACACCACTGAATTTTTATATCTACTAGGTCCCGAAGCTAACCCTCAACAGATCCTGAGGAAGACACTAAGGCAGCCATCATGAAAGAGTGTGGACAGATGCTCCTTAAGAAACTAAAACTATTTAATCCCAGCACTTGGGAGGCAGAGACAGGTGGATTTCTGAGTTCGAGGCCAGCTTGGTCTACAGAGTAAGTTCCAGGACAGCCAGAGCTACACAGAGAAACCCTGTGTCAAAAAAAAAAAAAAAAAAAAAAGAAACTAAAACTATGGCTGGAGCTACAGAGATGGCTCATCAGTTAAGAGCACTTCCTGCTCTTGCAGAGGACCTGAGCTCAGTCCCCAGAACCAACACTAGACAGCTCAAAACCACCTGTAACTCCAGCTCCAGGGTACCAGTTGTCTCATTGGGCTTTCCATAGGCATCACGTAAATGACATACACACACGGGGACAAATATACATACACATAAAGGAATAAAAATATTTTAAAATAAATTAAAATCAGAAGTATGACCCAACAATCCCTCTGAAATGTAAAGAACTGAGATGACCTCACAAAGGTACCTATAGATTCACTGGAAAGTCACCACAGGCAATGACCTCACAGAGGTGCCTATAGATTCACTGTAAAGTCACCACAGGCAATGACCTCACAAAGATGCCTATAGATTCACAGTAATGTCACCAGACATGAATGCCCTCACAAAGGTACCTATAGATTCACTGTAAAGTCACCACAGGCAATGACCTCACAAAGGTGCCTATAGATTCACTGGAAAGTCACCACAGACAATGACCTCACAAAGGTGCCTATAGATTCACAGTAATGTCACCAGACATGAATGCCCTCACAAAGGTACCTATAGATTCACTGTAAAGTTACCACAGGCAATGACCTCACAGAGGTGCCTATAGATTCAGAGTAATGTCACCAGACATGAATGACCTCACAAAGTTACCTATATATTCCCTGTAAAGTCACCACAATGAATGACCTTCACAAAAGTATCTACAGATTCACTGTAATGTCACCAGACATGAATGATCTCACCAAGGTGCCTACAGATTTACCGTAACACTACTGCAAACATGAATGACCTCACCAAGGTACCTACAGATTCACTGTAACGCTACTGCAAACATGAATGACCTCACAAAGGTGCTTGCATACTCACTGCAACGTTTCCACAGACATGAAACAATCGTGACATCTGCTGATGCTTGGGTAGATTTAAAACAACAACGAATATGACACCCATCTACCCAAGCTAACTACCTACCTATCTACACATAAACTATCCGGCCCTGAAAGATGAGATCTTGTTGTCTCGATGAAGCTGATGGGCATTGTTCTCCGTAAACTAACCAGACACATAGGGAAGGAACAGTGAAGAACTCCATTTGAACGAGGAGCTTCAATGGTGGTTACTGCATGGAGGGGTGGTGGGAGATAGAGAGATGTAGGTCAAAGGATTCGAGGGACAGAACAGAATGAAGAAGTCTAGGGTTCTAATGTGAAACATAAAGATGGCAAGCAATAACATAATAATGCCTAGGAGAGTCTCAATTTCAGTTGCTCTTCCACTCATAAATACGAAAACAAAGGAGCCAGGAGCTCAGCTCACTGGTAAAGTGCCTGCCATTCAAGCATTGAGACCCTGGTCAATCTCCAGGAGCCGTGTTGAAATGCCTGGGATCTCAGTGCTGGGGAGGTTAAGATGTGGAGGCTGGGGCTCACTGGCCACAGTCTAGTGGAATCAGAGAGCTCCAGGTTTAGTGGGAGATCCTGTCTCAATAAGGTAGAGAACAACTGAGGAAGAAGACACTCAATGTTGACTTCAGGTCTCTACATAAACTCCCATACATGTGCACACGGATTTGCATACACACACACACACACACACACAGTACCACAGATACACAAACTTTTTGTCTAAGCATATTACTTCGTTTCTAGTCATTAAGTTTTAGGACACCCACCCTAAGCCTAATCTGACTCAGAGAGTAGAACCAACCAACTTTTAATTTCTATAATCTTGGTATAAGTAAACCTTACAGGTTTTGCCAAGGAAACTCTCTCACTCCCCTGTCACCCAGACCAAATGTCACTTCAGGATTCTCACAATCACATTAACAACGATAACCTCCCAATTCAGTAAGCATCCCCAGAACTGTACATGCCAGGCAGTTACTTATTCTCCTATCTCTTATCTGTGCTACACAACTACAGCCGTAGACGTACATCACCAGGGATGAACATTTAGGAAGACTCCCAGAACTTTATATTAAGGATTGCAGTATCACGTGGGTCTCAGGCAGCCATGATAATCCCTTTTGCTTTTAATTTGGTCACTACATGTTACGCAAATAAACCACGGAACACAATGTTACTAGGCAGTCTATGCGCAACAATTACTCTAAATATAAATGAAAGAGCTTTTTTTATTTTACCCTTTACGCCGGCCGGGCACAGTAGAGAAGCCTGCATACCCAGCATTCAAAAGGGTGAAGCAGGAAGACTTTTAGATCAAGGCCAACTTGTACTCCAGAGGGGGACCCTGTCTCCTAAACCACGTACAGCATCTGGTACACTAATCACCTGATCCTGTGTTCTATAAGCAGCGATCATACAGTAGGAACATACAAGTAAGAGTCAGAGATACTGAGATGTTACTCAAAATCTGATTGTAAGTTTAGCTAGGGATTTCTAAGAGGAAGAGAAAAAAGAAACATGTAAGGCAGGCCCCCAATGGCGAAGCTGCAGATTTCCCAAGAGTAACGACCAACTACTATTATTCTATTTCTATTGTATTTCGCTAGTTTGAAATCGGGTCTCATGAAGCCCAGGCTGGCCTTGAACTAGCTAATGCAGCAGAGGATGCTCTTCAATGTCTTCCCACTCTTGCCTCCGCTTTCCCCAGGCTGGGATTACAGGCAGGCATGTAACACCGCCTCATCTGATTCAGTGCTTGGGACAGAGGGGTGGGCGGGGCCTGTAACCCAGGCCTTTGCGCATGCTACCTAAGGATTCTTCTACCAAGTGAGCTAAATCCCAAGCCCTGCACATTTATTTTCATAGGATTTATAAAATTTTATGATGTTATTGCACAAATATTACTCAAATGCATAACGAAAAGCAGCTTCATGCCTTGTTATGTCTTAAGTATATTATGCTGACTGGCCACTGTATGTGATGGTGGTGTTTAGTGATTCATCTACATGTACTATCAACACCCTTTCTTTCCCCCAAAGCTCCTCTATACTGAGCATGCCCTTAACAGTAACTATGCCTGACTGATGACTGAATATACCTTACTCTGTATTTACATGTTAGGGATGAAAGTACCCAGTAAGCCAATTTTGTACTTATTAAAAGAGGAAGTCTTAACAAAAAAGGATTATGGAAAAATGCCATGCAATTAAAATTTTTACATGACTACTTTCCACAGCTATGACAGATTTACCAAGCTGAAAATAGCCAGCTACTTTCCCAGTTAACTATCAGCAAAAAATATAGGAAGAAGCCCCTTTGGTGGGGTGCTTAGAGAAAGGAAACACAGGACAAAGGCGTCAACATTCCTGCACCTGCCAACATTGTTCCAAGTGAAGAGATGAGATGCTCTTAGTAATAAAATATAAGTCACTCATGCAACTGCACAAGTGGTTAGCACTTGGCTGTTAGCTGGGTGATGGAAGAAGAGCCTGCGCTCACTTGTATGCTCGCTCGCTCGCCCGCCCGCCCTCCTTCCCTCCCTCCCTGCGACTTCTGTGCATTTATAAATACTTAAAAATAATCAGCAAGGCCATAAACAGTTTTAATAAATATTCAGTGAAATTAAAACAGGCAAAGTGTCCAAACTTGTGCTAAAATATACCAAGTAATTTTCATAGTTTGAGAAAATACCTACTGTTAACAGGAATTCTTGTAAAAGTGCTGGGTCCTTTGCAACAATAGTACACGTCCCATATCACAGCTCATGTGTGATTTATCTACACGGGTACTTGGGTTAGAGCAGGTAAAAACAGCGGGTAACATAAAATTGTTAGGCCTAACTTTCTAAAAGACCCAAGAAAGGCCAAGTATTAGATTCTTCTTTTCCAATTTAGATGGTAGGCCTGCTCAATGCCCATGCTGGCTGAAGAAGAGGGAAACAGGCCTGTAGGAACTTCCGACTTGAGATTAAATATCAACTATAACATAGGTCAAGAAGAAACTTCATACAGGAAGAGGAAGCTGGGCTGCGCTGGTACCAAACATGTACAGACTCATCATGTATCAGAAACTACCTTGTCACATGGTCTCCACTCACATGTAAGTACCAAAGGCTTAAGAAACTGAGCACAGCAAGCAAAGGCTCTAGGGAGGAGTTCGCTTGTCAGTATCAAGTCGAGGACCTGGAATGGAAAGGACTGGCAAAGAGGTTAGACAGGCTAGGTGACCTGGACACAGGAACACAGCTCTGTAGATGGAGAGCGCAGAGAGAGGAGCCTTACCTCTGAGCTTTAGTGTGGATCTTTTTTTTTTTTTTTTTTGGTTTTTTTTTTGAAGACAGGGTTTCTCTGTGTAGCCCTGGCTGTCCTGGAACTCACTCTGTAGACCAGGCTGGCCTCGAACTCAGAAATCCGCCTGCCTCTGCTCCACCGCTGCCTGGCTAGTGGCTGCCTGGCTAGTGGCTGCCTGGCTAGTGTGGATCTTTTACAGTTAGCAACAAGCGCTTCAAAGCACAGGTTCTCAACCTGTTGGTCCCAACCCCTTAGGGACTTAATGACTCTTCCACAGGGGTCACCTAAGACCATCAGAAAATACAGATGTTTACATTACTATCCACACAGCTGACAAAATTAACAGTGAAACAATTTTATGGTTAGAAGTCAGAACACAAGGAACTATATTATAGGGTTGCAGCATCAGGAGCGCTGAGATGCCGTAAGGGGACAAACCCATACAAAGAAGGACCAGGCTGCTAAAGGTGCCTTTGTAAACGCTCATCTAGTAGGAAGTGATAAGAACCACTCTTTAAGCCTACCGTGCCTTTCCACATAGCTACCTGACTTAAGGTTTCGAAGCTCAGCTTGCAATCCAGCTTTCCCTGGGCTGGGAACCGGGTGAAGCCCCAAACTTGCTGGAGTAGGGCAACCCTGAACACAGCGCTCTGTTGTGGAACACCAAGAAGACTGATATAGAAATGACTAGAGGCCTTAACACTGGGCAAAACCACACAGCATACTCAAAACACACTAATACACAAATGGAAGCAAAGTTAAAAGGTTTAACTAGAGGTTAAAACTTAAACATGAGGGAAAAAAAACCCCACACCTTTTATTGAAAACCCCCAAGTGCATGAGACCAGTCCAGTAGAGAGATAAAACTAAGAGCTCATTCACACGGAAGCACTAAACCCAAAACATCAGTACAGGAGTCTGCAGTGAAATCTGCAACTTAGGTGGTCAAAACATAACACATTATGCAAGATCGATAATCCAATATTTATGAGCTGTTGTGTTCGACCTACTGGACACGATGCCTTTTGGTTAAACAGTAATGGGAGGCAAGACTCATGTGACTGACAGACCTAAGTGCTTTGCCTCCAGACTTACAGCCTCGGCAGAGTCTGTACTGAGGTCTCCCAGTTCCCTTCCACAGAAGTTTAAAAAAAAAAAAAAGCAGGAACTACAGGGTTTGGAAGTCTGAGGAGTAGGAGCAGGTAGCTAATTCATTCTACCTGCTCCTAAACTGCTAAATGCCTGGGATAAGACTAGAATGTTCCAGAGTTGAAAGGTCTCTTGGAATTTGAGACATCTAGACTCAACCTCCCGCCCCCCCACCACCACCAGCAAAGCCCTAAAACAATTGGGTTGAGTAAATAAACTACTGGATAACTCCTTGCTCAGCCAAATGAAACAGTCAGGAACACCATTGGCTGCATTTTGGGTGCTAAATTTTTTAAATTCTGAAACACTAGTGTTTCTATATATGGTTATACAGAATTGATATTCTGAACCTATCAATGTTTTGCAAATAAAGACTAATGAAACACAAAAATTAACCTAAAAAAAATCCCCTGTATAGAAAGGCAAAGGAGGGAAAGAATGAACTGAGCCCTCTGTAAAGACCCCGATATGAAGCTTGTGGCTATTTGTCCATTTCTTTGCTACTGTGGCATTTCCTGAACACGGCGACAGTGTAGGGATAGGAAGTTGTGAAATGCTTTATGGGATTTGGGGGAAGTCCACTTGAAAGAAGCAGATGAAGAGCTATCAGAATCGGCGCATGGCTATGCACTTGACCATTCCCATGTGCTTACTGAGCACCTATGCACATAGCATAAAACCCTCAGTGTGCGGCAGACTCCAATTCCGCATCCCCGGGAGCTATGAGTCACTGTAGCGTCACAGGGTGTCTACTACCCAGTTACCAACGACAAATCCCATTTTCAGCAAGTCCATCACATCACAAACACTAATCCATTGAAACAGGAACTCTGAAACTAAAAAGGTGTCTTACCCTCCTCCTCTACACCCCAAAGCCCCTGGCCTACGAGACGAACAAAGGAGTGATTCTCTGTTCGCAGACCACCGGTGCTAAGGGCACTTAAGGGGCTAGCGAGGATGCATACTTTCGAGCCTTCAGGAGGAAGTCAGAAATCTCATCCCTGTCTATGCAGAGAATGCAACCTGGGCCAAAACATCCTGCGCTTAGAAATCAAAGTCCCTACAAAGGACGAGGACTGCTGATCCCCTCCGACCTCTCTGCAGCCAGCCGGCCCCTTCTCTCTGCACACGGCCCCTTCTCTCTGCACACGGCACACACCCTCCCGTGTCAAGTCTCAGCACTAGTGCTCCTCTACAGCTTTTCCTCTCCCCGACTGCTTCAGATTTCTTCTCTACCACAAAGCTTTCCTTGCACAGTCCTCTATAAATGGCAACAGCACCCACATGGCACCCCAGTCCTGCCTTTACCCTCTGAACCTTGCTTGCTCCTCTATGGCACCTACGGCACTCCGGGGTCATGGGGGAACCAACGGCTTTAGTGAACACTGTAACAGGGCACAGAGTTGTTGCCTACGTAACTAACAGCAGCATGCGATTGTTATCAATGTCTCCATTGGACCGTTGGAGCTGAGTTAGAACATTCTACCACCCTGCAGTGTGGGCCACAGCAGACAGCAGGTAGTCCCTGAACAAATAAATGGTGACCAGGGAGAGGACTGGAGCTGGGGGTCACGTCGTATGGGCCTTTGTCTCCACCAGAGCAGAGCGGCTTGCTTTTATAGGAACTGGGCACTAACTCAAGAGATTCAAGGATTCTATGCAAGAGGGGAAAAAAAAAAATCAGTGAAAGGCCGCTGTTTCATAGTTTTCAAAATTTGCAGTGACAGAATTATGGAAGGGGCATCTATGGGGAAATTGGGGTAGAATGGAGCTGCTGAGATCATTACAAGATCACTGTAATCCTTCAGCAATTAAACACGGGGCTGAAAAGCAGTTTGGAGGGAGGAGGAAGAGGCTGATGAGGAGCAATATTTAGAAGACAAAGGCAGGGCTGGAGAGATAGCTTAGTGGTTAAGAGCTCTGGGTGCTCTTCCAGAGGTCCTGAGTTCAATTCCTAGCAACCACATGGTGGCTCACAACCGTCTGTAATAGGATCTGATGCCCTCTTCTGGTGTGTCTGAAGACAGCTACCGCTCAGTGGCTACACATGGACTTGCAGCTGGATATCAGGACACAGATCTAGAACTCAGCAGTGTGGTTTGGGCTGGTTCTGCTCTGTTTTATTTAAACGGCAGTTAAATATGAAACGCTCAAAAAAGACAGCACTGCCAACAGTCAGGAATGCTAGCTAGCTAGCAGGAGGACAGCGAAGAAGTGATTCTACAGAGACCAGGTCAATGAGAAAAGGAAAATTACACTTCTATTATTTCAAAAGCTAAGTGAATGGCTTGTTATCAGATATGTTTCTCCTTGTAAAAACCTAAATATCATCTCATATAAGCACAAAAACCATAGCTTTACAGGTTAGTGCATAATAAAAAAACACGATGAAAGATGGTAGCAATAAATACCAAATATACTTAACTAAGTACATACATTAAAAAGCAATGCCACAATTTTATTCCTATAGTGATTATTTTTACAAAATCTGAGGGTAATATCAAAGTCTACACAGTTAAATGTATTCAATCCATAAATGCCCCCACCTACAGCAAATTATCAAAATAACACTCACTAGCAGGGTACACGCTTGTTGTTTGGCTTTTTCTCAAGTCCTACTTGTACTGGCAATCCTAAGTAGAGTTAGGTTGGACAGTGAGTATGGGGCTGGTCATGGAGCACAGCATCAGTAGTCAACCTTCTGGACATTCTGAGGGTAGACACCCCAAAGCCTAGTGACCCCACTTACACCCTGGATTTCTCCAGGTAAAAGGCACTTCTTGCAGGAAGTCCTGACCAATCTGAGATCTGGGTTCTTGGGACTCCCCATCCCATATCACCAGGTCATCGTTTAGGCAAAGCCCTGTTCAGTGGTCTCTTTCACTCACCTCTAAGCTCTATTGCAACAAGTATTTTGTAAGCTACATGCACGTGATGCTTGCAAGGGGTGTCACAAAGGTGTGAACCAATGACCAAGCAGGTGAGGTTACACAAGCAGGTCTGACATCGACGGTATTCAAGTATAATTATTCACATTTGTAATCTCACTACTTATGTATAAAGTTCTAACATAGTTTACAGTTCCTTCCTAATTGATAATAATGTAGTATTGTAAAACTTTTAACTGCATTTCCCTATTAAACATTAAATGTTCAGGGAGCTGGAATGACGGCTCAGCAGTTAAAGGCACACACTGCTTTTCAAAGGACCTGAGTTCAATCCCTGGCACCCCATGTCATGAGTCCCACAATGGCCCATCACATCAACTCAAGGGGGTCCCATACTTCTAGCCTCTAGGGGCACCTGCACACACATGTATACAAAGTTAAATTTAAGTATTTTTAAATTTTAAATGTTTATAATGAATAAATATAATTCAACCCAACACTTTGCCTACACTAGAACTACAGCATGCCCTCGAACTTGCCACTTAACTAAGGCTAGCCCTAAACTCCTGGTCGCCTGCCTCCACCTCCCTAGTGCTGGCATCATACCTGGCTTCAGCTTTAGAACTGTAAGAAATCAGTCCACTAAGTTTTAAAAACAAACCGTGGTGAAATCTCTTCAGTACAAAGTTGAACTGAAACTCAAGCTGCAGAGAAACTTGCAATTGTTTTCAAGCCTTTGTAAAAGCTGGAACCAAAAGCTAACTTTACTAAAAGCTAACTTCACAACATGAAAGGTAAGTAAATACTAAGCCACCCAGGAAACACCCTAGATTATGCTATGGTCATCACAGTGAGACCGTAGCTGGCAACTAAGACAAAAATGTGTTTTGAGGAATGTCTGTCCTAAACTTCCTGTTGTCCCAAATACTACTGAAAATAAGAACTGCGAAGTCAAAAGTATTAAAAACATATGACCATATAATATCCACACAATAAATGGCTAAAGTATTAGCCAACAATAACAGGTGCTGACACAGAAACCGCAGCACTGCTGGCAGGTGTGCTAAATGGTATGGTGGTTTGATAAAAGGCACTCCGATGATACTTATGACAGGACCTTAAAGCCCCACCTCTGCATATTAAGTCAAGAAAACCAGACCTGCATGCTGAAGGCTAAAATATCTATACTCATAACTAACCAAAATGGGTATCAATTATGAATAGACAAAAGTTCTAGTGCTTAGCGGTAAAAGGAAACTTGGTGCTTGCTGGAGCTGGTTGGTACCAGCTAAACAGAGCCCTTGGGTGAGTTCTCAGGACTTTCTCATCTTGGTTTATGAAGCTTAACATAGGCCATGGTGACTATTACCCTAGAACAACTGCCACAGTTGTTACCATTTATCAGTCCATGGCTATACCACTGCTCTATGGCACAGGCATTACACTAAATGCACGAAGGCACAAAAGACAACATTCTGCACCACAATGCATCTGGACAGTATTCCACAGAGGACATTAATGGTTGGCAAGGGGACTAAGGAAAGGGGCATGAAGGGCCTTCCTAGGGAAGTATGAATGGTCTCTGCTTGTCTGTAAGACAGACCACCCAACTGCACATACAGGTAAAATATCACCACGTGGAGATGATTCCTGAGTAACCCAACCAAAAAATAACTAAATCGGTCATTAATTTGTGAATGGTGCTGTGGGCAAGAAAAGTATCCACTGTGCAGAAGGGGCTGGAACTCAGAGCAGACACCAGACAAGCAGACTCTACACAACATACATGATGGAAACGCAAGGGTCTGTGCTATTGGAATCACAGAAAACAATAACACTAGAGGGTGGGTGGTTGTGGGATGGGATGCTTCGGGAATTGCTTTGGGGTGGGGCTGCAGAGCTGTGTGCATACCTGGCTTACCCCAGCAAGCCCTTCACTGAGCTCTCTGCACTGCAGGCCCATGGCTCCAAATGCCATGCCATTCCGGTTTTCACATCTAATTGATATCCTAAAACATCGGTCATCACTGGCTCTAAACTTAGACAGTCTGGGTCCTAGACTTTCCCTAAAGTTGCCTAATTCCCTATCTGTAAAATGGGATCAACATCTTCCCAGTATCTGAAAGAGAATGCTCGAATGAATACTTTACATGCAGGCTACACTGGGATCCTCTCCATCTTCACGTGGCACACTGATACGCTCTCCATCACAGGCATCAGACAGAGACAGGTGGAAAGTACACAATCTAAAAAAAAATGTTTTTTTGAGATGGTGTCACATGTGTTCCTCAGACTTGCCTGCATCTACAAGGCTTAGCTGTTCACTCTCTTCTCAGCCTCCCCAGTACCGGGCCAACAGGTATGAGCCACCACACCCAGGTAGGATATTTATTCTTTTAACTATGATGCCCAGTTGTTTACAATCTTTTGTGGTTCCAGATCAAACGGGGTTGGAGGAGCCCTGACATAGGCTTCGTTCGGAGGATAATTTCTAGAAATTCCAGGACCCCACTGAATGCAGCACCTTGGTGATATTTAGGATACCAGATGTAAACGGGGAGGACTTGTGAAGTTCAGCATCCCCAGAGTACAGAATCTGACCCTGGAATATTACACTACTGTTTAACTTCCTTTCGTGTCTTTCCAAGTTACTTCAGAGCCTCGTGTTCCTTAACTCAGAGCACATTTGTAGAGAATTTTTGTTAGAAGCATATTTTTACATGAATGGGTTTCAACTAAGGAAAAGAGAAACTATTTTAAAACCTGTATTTCTAGTTGCTTGAGGCAGAACTGATCAAAGTTTTAGCTTTCAAACCTAATGAAATACAGTTTTTTTTAAACATTAAATGCATATCAAGCTAATTCTTACACAGCAGGGTCCCATGATGACAGTTTTATTTAAAGAGGAATTTACTTTTACTAATAGACTATAGTCTTTTTCCTAGACCCTACACTGATACCACATCCCGTTTTTCTGTAAATAAGTAAATTTTTAATTGTTTTGTTATTTTTACTTGCTTTACGTCCTGACAGTGAAAAATGATTTAAACCTGCCTGACAGAGGCCAGCCTGGAATCTGCTGTCTCGACGCAAGGGTTTTGTTTTTCTTTTTTGTTGGGTTTTCAGACACCATAATAGCCACTTGGTACTGACCAACCCATAGCTATTAGTGAACAAAAATAGTTTTTCATATGCATAAGCACCATTTTCCCACAGAAAACACTTAGCCATCGGTGAGGTACTGAAAATCCATGCATTCAGTAAACATCTGCTTGATCTGATTCTATCCTATTATTTCTACAAAGGAAGAACTCATCATCTGTCTCTCCGACTCAAAGAATCAAAAAGATCAATGGAAAGCAGCACCTCGGATGCGACCATGGTCCAGAGGGCTCTGGTCAGAAAGGTCACCGCTGCCTTTTCAACCCTGCCATAACCGCGAATGTTGGTGATGCCACCACATCCCCGAAGCAGGACAGAAGCATCCCAGGTCCCTTCCACTGGGAGCCTTGCAGCTCAGGGCGTAGAGCGATGAGCCAGGAGAGGCCCGCGGCCCTGGAGACGGCGCCCGAGGGATGGAGGCCGCGCTCCGCTGCGCCCTGGCGCGCGCGGGTGGGGGCTGGGGGATCCGGGAATGGGTACCGGGAGGGTCCTCCCGAGGGGACCGGCGTGACTCCCACCTACCCCCGGGCGCCGCCGGGTTACGCCCCCGCCCTCCCGCAGCAGCGGTCGCCTTGCCTCCGCCTCCCCATCCCCGAGGCCCCCGCACGCCCCTCCGCCGGCCGCCTGGGACCAGCCGCCGACGGCGCCCTCTCCAGGCCCGGAGGAGGACGCGGGTGGGGGAGCGGCTGGGCCGCGGCCTGTCCCCGCGCGGACAGCGCCTCCGCCCCGCAGGAACAAAGCGCCCCGCGGGCGAGCAGGCGAGCGGGGAAGGCAGCACTCACCGCAGACGCGCGGGCCGGGGCGCGGGGCCCGGGAGCCCCCCCAGGCCGGGTCGGGGCCGAGCGCCCGCTGCAGTCCGCGAGCTGCGGGGCCGGGGAGGCAGCCGTGCTAGGCGGCCGGAGCAGCGACGCCGCCGCCGCTCCCTTCTCCCGCCCGGGTCCCTGCTCCGCCGCGTCTTCTCCCTCGCCGGGTCCCCGCCGCCGCCTCAGCCTCGGCGCTGCACGGGCTGCTCCTCTCCATCAAGGCCGGGCCGGGCCGCGGGGAACATCCCGGAAAGTGAGGGCTGGTGGCCGTCTCCCGCAGCTGCTGGTGGCCATCTTTAATCCTCCTCCTCCCGCTCTCCCCACCTCCCGCGCCCGCTGACGGACGGCTCGGGATCCTCCTCCCGCTCCTCCCGCTCCTCCTACCAGGCCGGCCGCAGAAACTGCAGCCGCGCGGCCGGCCCCTCCCGCCTTTCCTTCCTCTTTCCTACTTCCTTCCCTCGCCGCGGCTCCTGCTGGCCCGCACCCTCGGCAGGCGCGCAGCCCGGTCCGCGCCCCGCGCCCCCTGCCCTCGCCTCCGGGCTCCCGGGTCCTCTGGCGCAGCGCTCACCCCCTCCGCCGGCTTCTCGGGGGACCCTGCTGAGAAAGCACCGCTGCGCGCCCCTGAACCCTACTCCCATTGCTGGATGCTGTCACCAGCGATGAAAACACGCGAGCCTGCGTTCATTTTACTCCTGCTGGAGTACAAAAGAACTGCCCACGCTAGCTCTTTCACTACGCGGCCTCGAACCCCCACCTCCTCCGGTGCGGATCAGGACCCAGGAGTTTCCAGTCTCCGGGGTTGTCCTGGGTCAGTGACCTTGAGACCTTCTGCTGAGATTTTTAGGTTTGCCCTTTCTGGAAAGGTCATTCTTTGTACCTCCTTAGACCTGACCAACACAATGTTTGCAGCAAATGAGTATGGATTGGTAAACCTGAAGCAGCCAAGCGGGCACCAGCTTGTCTCTGTTCCTAGTCAGCCCAGAGTACCATTTGGGTCACACTTCTGTTCTGGCGGTGGGGACAAAACTGAGTCAGCATGAATGCTTGAACTCCTTGAGTCAAACAGCTCAGAGTGGGGAAGTAGCAGTACAGAAACTGGAAACACGAACTTGTTTTCCCAACACTGCAATCTACAGCAGTTTTAGGATTTCCTCTAAAAAAGAAAAAAAAACAAAACAAAAAAAAAAAACGAAGTAATTTGGACTTGCTGTTTCTTTTTTTTAAAAGCCAGTTTGTGTTTGGAATTGGATCCAGTTGTAACGATTTACTCGGCTGGCTGTTTGCTACAAGATTCAGCAGCTGTTCGGTGTGGGGGCCTACGGTTCCTGCTGTTCCCAGGAACCCGCTGGCAGGACAAAGCACCTTTCCCCAGGTGTGGAGAGCCATGCCTGTAAGGCCTGTGCTGGGTGGGCTGCTGTTGGATGAGGTTGGGGGGGGGTCCCTCAGGAGGATAGAAGAATTGCCCTGAGTTGGAGGCCAGGGAGGCAGGCAGGGAAAAGAAGAGACAAGGGGCAGACGACAGAATAAAAATGTAAATGTTACTCAATTCTGAAAGAATAGGTCAGAACAACCCCCTTTTTAAAAACCTACTTTTATAACAAGATCATCTAAGGGGGAACGGGAATCCGATGGTTTGCCTCTAAGGCCCACAAAGTAACCTGTAAAGATACTGGCCATTCAACTGTTTTAACTCAGTCGGTGCTGTCTATAGAATTCCTTTAAAGCCAAATAGTCTGTATGCTACAGTTTTAAATAAATCATTACCGCCGGGTCACTGGGTGGGGGAGGGGTGCGCCTGCTTCCTTTTCCTTCTTACTGCTCCTTTTTGGTCCTTTGATGTGTATTCTTTAGGTACTGTTTCTCCGATCTGTCCTTACACAAATGTACCACAAAATTCTCTTCAGCCTGGGAGTGTGGCGGGAAAAAGAGCTACTGGATGCATGGCTTCATTAGGGGGAGAAAATCAGTTGAGTCAACACTAAGACCACGGTGCCTTTCAAAAGGAAGATCTTCAACTAAATATGAGGTTTCAATTTTTTTTTTTTGTAATTGAAATTGGGTTTACATTGAGAGAAGAAAATTTATGAAATCTATGTCATCAGCACATTGATTATCAATTTCTTTCCGTTGGGAAAAAAATAACATTGCAATAAAGTTCAAGGGTATATCAGTATGCAAATGTGGCACTTTTCCTGCTGGTGTCTTATAGAGAATATTTCACAAAGGTTTTCTCCTAGTGCACACACATACACCCAGCTGCCTTCCCTTGTTTTGCTGAAGCCATACAAATATAAGGACTATAAGGATGGTCAGGAAAAGACCCTTCCCAGCTGCTCTCTCTCAGCTCGGCCTCGGATCTGTCAGCGTCACAGCTCTTACCTTCCTGCGTCTTTGTTGCCGGCCAAATGTAGTTTCTGTCATCTTGAGTTTACGTATTAAAAAACAACAACAACAACAAAACCAACCGGTCAGCTCAGGTTCTCCAGCAACATGACTACTGTGTCCTGTGTATTCACTCAGATGAACTCACACTCCTCATAAAACAAAGACTGTGTTAAAGTGGAATAAGCCCTTTGTGCGGAGGCCAGATGGAAGGAGTTCTAGGCATGTGCAGCGAACTCCTCTGGGGATAGAGGAAGCTGAAGGGCTATTTCTAAACAGTTCTGCACCAGGAGTCTGGTTCCTAACTTCTATTCAGAAATGAGGTGACTGTAGACAATAGCAGTTGAGGGGCTGTGCCTGACGACAAGTAAAAGCCATGGATCCGTGGTGACAGGAGACTTGTGAGCACAACAAGTGACTGGCAGGAGAGATGCTGAGGACGGAGGACATGTTTTAAAAGAGAAATTCCAAAATTGTTAAGAGAAACAATAAGCTCAGAACTCTCTGTTTAAGCATTTGCTTCTTTTATATTTTATTTATAAAGTGAAAGGTTAATGGCAAATGGGATTACCATTCATATATATACATATAAATGTATAAACTGACATATATAAATTGTATGTATATATATAATATATATGTATATATATATATAAAATACAATATGTATATAAACTAAATTCTAGAATTTTAAGATATTACCAGAACATGGAGTGTTACAGATGCTAGAAGACAAAAATTACATAGACGTTAACCATGTTGACACATTCAAATTTCACTTCTATGCTAGATTATGTTACTATCATATTTAAAATGTGTTTCCACTTTCCCAGGTTATTAGCTACAGTTATAAAATTACCATATTGTTTCCCCTTGTTTAGAAGAACCAGAGGGAAGGGAGACTGGGCACACAAACGGGAGTCTCTGGGGGTCATGTGATCGAAGTGTTTGGGGGGGGGGGGAACACCCCAGACAAGAAGGCAGAGTTAAGTAAATGTTCAGTGTTGTTCTCATAATCTCTGTTCTTTGTAAAAGACAATTATCTCTGTTCCCTGTTTGCCTCTGACGGACTGTCTAGAATATCAAGCGAGGAATGACAAGCCATATTTATCTGTAATGATCAAAACTGAGTATCACTCTCCCCTCCTCAATTTAGAGGACTCCTTATAATTAACTGATGAGCTGTCCCCAAGACAGTGTCATTTAGAGTCGTTACTGACTCTAATTGGGGAGAAATGCATTGAAAGTTCCAATTAGAAGCATTTTTTTCTGCAGTTCTTGTACATACATTCAAAGGGAGCGCTGGAGCGTCCATGCCTTTTGTTTGGGGAGGGGGGGGCTTGTAGCTTGGTGGATTGTTTCTGTTTATACTTAAGTAAATAATACAAATGAAGCTTCTGTGAGCTATAGAGTAACAAGAAGACCACAGGAGGAAACTGAGCAGACACATTTTTCTCTTCATTATCATAATGATCATTATTATAGTGGAAATGGGGTATTTTGAAGATGCTGTTGAAAGCACTCCTATTTCTGTATATAGTGGAGGCCTCCTGATATTTTGTCTTTGGTTGTGTTTTTAAGATAATTACTAAGTAGGCCAGGATGGGATGGGACTTGCTCTGCAGAACTCAAGGCCAC
This sequence comes from Mus minutoides, assembly GCA_902729485.2. Taxonomy (NCBI): domain Eukaryota; kingdom Metazoa; phylum Chordata; class Mammalia; order Rodentia; family Muridae; genus Mus; species Mus minutoides. The sequence goes on from LR749532.1 coordinate 1,941,694, forward strand.
TTGTATGTTTTGATTTCCCACTTCTCCCTATTTCTTTATGGAGTTATGAAGAACTTAGAACTTCAAAGCCAGCATGGGTATGTGTTTTCCCAAGTGCAAGATAGCAGTCTGTGCAGTGGGGTTAATTTACTCATCAAACGACTATGGAAATATTAGGGTTTTTTTTTTTTTTTATTGAAGGCATCAACATATGGCCAACCATGGGAGTGAGACAGCTGCCTCTGAGTCTCCAGCCCAGAGATGTCAGAGTTGAAGGGGTTCATCTTTCTGGTGGGAATCTTTAACCGTGCCTTATTAAATACATTAAACCTTATTTTCCAAATTGCCGATCATCATTAACCTTTTTTCAGAAAAAAAAATACGTTAAGGAATAAAGTTAAAGAAGATAAATGTGGTGGTGAGGCCGGCCTGAGCTACACAGTGAAGCTTTATCAAAAAAATTTTTTTTAAAGTAGAGTTTCCTATTTACAAGACTAGTAAGAAATTATTTGCAACAAATTAGTAATTTGAAAGAGAGTTTAAGGGAGTTTGGGGATCAAAAATGTGGAAGGTGAACTCTCACAAGTCCCTGTCATTTCATGGACTGCCTAGAGGACTCAAAACAAAAGCTGATTATAAATGCTTAGACAAGATAAAATACTGCCATCTGCCGGCCAGAGTGAAAATATCAGTCAGACATCTCTAAGCAAAGGGGAAAAAAATCTAGGAATTTACTGTCTTCTCTCTCTCTCTCTCTCTCTCTCTCTCTCTCTCTCTCTCTTTGAAACAAGGTCTCCATAGGTATCCCTAGTTGGCTTGAAAATTTCCACAGCCACCTGCCTCCACCTGCGAAGAACGTAGATTACAAACGTGCACCTCCATGCCTACTGTTTCAGCAAAACCTCCTCATGCTAGGCTTCCAAGTTAGCCATATCACAACCTGTTCTATGTCTGCTAATCATGCTAAAGGTATAAGGGGCAATATATAACTAACACACTTCTTATATTTGAATTCAAGATTATTAAATGATATCCTAGCACCAGGTAGATGATACAAGAATTTTCGGTTCTACCTCATTAGTGCACACAAAGTATTATCAACAGGTGCACGATTCAAGGATGTACAGGGCTGCCATGAAGCCTATGTTCCACCCTCTCCTGCTGGGTCTCCCTAAGGGTAACTATTCCACTTGGGAGTCTCCCAAGGCACACTTTTGACCTTTAAATCTCTTTCATGCCCTTCATCTAATCCATTACCAGGCAGTTAGACTTCCTCCTCCTCCTCCTCCTTCTTCTTCTTTTCTTCTTCTTCTTTGTTTTTAAAGATTTATTAATTTTACATATGTGAGTACACTGTATCTTTGGATACACCAGAAGAGGGCCTCAGATCCCATTACAGATGGGTGTGAGCCACCATGTGGTTGCTGGGATTTGAACTCAGGACCTCTGGAAGAACAGCAGTGCTTTTAACCACTGAGCCATCTTTCCAGCCATTCCTGTATCTTCTTTTTTTTTTTTTTTTTTTTTTTTTTTTTTTTTTTTTTTTTTTGGTTTTTCGAGACAGGGTTTCTCTGTAGAGCCCTGGCTGTCCTGGAACTCACTCTGTAGTCCAGGCTGGCCTCGAACTCAGAAATCCACCTGCCTCTGCCTCCCGAGTGCTGGGATTAAAGGCGTGCGCCACCACGCCCGGCAATTCCTGTATCTTCTTAAATATGAACCTTGCTTAATACTACTTTCTCTGATTCTAATCTGGTTTCCCTATTACAGCCAAAACAGTCTCCCCTCTGCTCCACCCACATTACCCTGGAGTCCTTCCAGCCCACTGAGTCTACTAAAAAACCTTCATGGCATTTGGGACAGGGTGTAGTTTGTCAGCTACTCATGGTTCCAGTCTTGGCTCAGAATGTGATTTCTTGCACTTTTTCATGCTGGCCTGCTTCTAGTCTCTTCTTCTTCTTACATTGTCCCTCTGCCACAGGACCTTTGTACAGTCTGACCCACCCCAGCCTGTTTTTCACCTTCTCCAGAAGCACAGTTGTACCGACCTGGCTTATACCTGCAAATTCAGCAGGACAAGTCGGCAGTTGTCAGGGCTTTTCCTGTTTTGGTAACATTTCTTTCCATTAGAGAAACGTTTACCTCATAGTAGAAGAGGGTTGACAAGCAATTAGGAATCATCACAGCTTAATGAAATATAGTAATTTAACAAATGGATAAAATATTTTGGATTATTGATGATCTTAAACACAGGCTACTCTCCGTTGTTGGAATATCCGAATATTCATACAGTCCATTATGTGTTCATAGTTCTTCCCTATACATTGTGCTAAGACTAGAAAACACATTTGTTTTCTTCACAATTGCCTACTGGGCTCTGCTATGCAAATCACAGCATCGCTAATTTGGAAGCAAGCTGTCTTTAAGACGGCTTCATATTTGGAAAGCACCTGTGGGACGCTGCCCTAGCTGGATCTAGACCTTCCAAAGCTGATATTTGGCATTTAGCTCTTGTTTATTTTTCCTCTTTGCATCTGCTACCTTTAAAAATAAAGTTTCTTCTAGTGGAACTTTTGAAATATCCACGCAGGGAGAATCAGCATGGTACAACAACAAAGGAGACAGCCATGGACACGCCCACCCACGGGACACACCCACTCACACTCTCTTTGCTCTCCATTGATTGATTTTCATTTCATGTGTATGAGTGCTTACCTATATGTATGTATGTGCACTGTGCACCTGGTGCTTTGGGGAGGATGGGGATGCACAGGAGGATGTCAGAACTGGACCTGGAATGACAGATCGTGAGCTGCCATGCAGGTACTGGGTGGGAGCTAAACCTGGGTGCTCTGAATAGCAGAAAGTATTCTTACCTACTGAGCCATTGCTTTTTTCCTCTCACTTCCTTTCCTTTTGTTACAGGATTTCACAGCACAGCCCTCCCTGGCCTGAATCCTGCTATGTAGACCAGTCCAACCTCAAATTCATGTAGACCTACTGTCTTAGTCAGGGTTTCTATTCCTGGACAAACATCATGACCAAGAAGCAAGTTGGGGAGGAAAGGGTTTATTCAGCTTACACTTCACCAAGGGAAGTCAGGACTGGATCTCAAGCAGGTCAGGAAGCAGGAGCTGATGCAGAAGCCATAGAGAGATGCTCTTTACTGGCTTGCATCCCCTGGCTTGCTCAACCTGCTCTCTTATAGAACCCAAGACTGCCAGCCCAGAGATGGTCCCGCCCACAAGAGGCCTTTCCTCCTTGATCACTAATTGAGAAAATGCCTTACAGTTGGATCTCATGGAGGCATTTCCTCAACTGAAGCTCCTTTCTCTGTGATAACTCCAGCTGTGTCAAGTTGACACAAAACTAGCCAGTACACCTACTATGTAGCCCAGACCTACTATATAGTCTCACAGTGTAACTAAGCTAGCCTCAAGTTCACAATCCTCTGACTCCACTTCCCAAGTGCTGGAATTACAGCTGAGCCTATGCCGGGTGCTGTCGTTTTTCATTTTTCTCAATAGTTTGGGGCTTCTACATAAAAATCAGTCATCAACAGAGAGGTCTCTGACTTTTGCCTTGCCAATAAATGTAATTCTATATTCAATTTAAGATTCTGTAAAAATCAATTGCATTACACACACTATGCCAAATATTTTTTTCAAATAAATCTGAATTTAATTCAATGGCTGTGACGCTTAATTTTATGTTATCAGCTTCCCTGGATCATAGATTTCCCAGGTAACTGGTTAAAAATGACCCTGCCATGTCTGAGAGAGTGCTTCCAGTGATACTGATGTCCGATTCAGTCTCTGCCTCCTCTGGAGAATCCCAGCAAATAAGCCTATGACATTCAACACTGACTGTAACCACATATAACTTATAGAGTGTCTTCTTTTATCATTGTTGAAATAGAGCCTTGCTTTATATGAGCCAGACTGGCCTGCTACTTGGGACTTCTGGCCTCGGCCTCCCGAGTTCTGAGGTTGTAGGGAGTGGCAGTTGCTCAGGAATGGCAGTTGCTAAGGAATGGCAGTTGCTCAGGAATGGCAGTTGCTCAGGAATGGCAGTTGCTCGGGAAAACCCGGGCTCCCTCTTCAGGCCCTCCTCAAGCAGTAGCCCCTCCCAAAGGGAAAATATGCTAATGAGGTGTGGCTTGTGATACCAATGAATGGGCAATATGCTAATGGGTGTGGCTTGGTGCACCAATCCGCAACCACTACGACACCCCTCCCCCTTCCCTGGGAGAGTATAAAAGCAGCAGCTCTGCTGCTGCCCTGGGTCCCGGGAATCTACAAGCAAGGTGCTCCAGAATAAAGCTGACTGAGAAGATCCCGGTGGTGGCGTGTCTTTCTTGCTGGTCGACGGAGGCAGGGAGGCGCGCCGCATGAGGTTACAGGTGTAAACCCCAGTTTTCAATATCCACTCTTCCCCACTTCAGCCACTGACTTCCGACACTTCTTCTCTGTTGAAACCCTTACCAAAGTCTTCAGTGAGCCCCTAATATGGTATAAACCAGCGTCTCCCAGCATGCTAGGTGTCCTGTCCCTTTGCCAAGCTCTTCCCTCGAGTGGGCGCTCTGCATCTTCCTGGTTCCTCTTGTGCTTTCTCCTCCTTCACTTGACCCACTTCCACCACCTGACTCCTCACTTCTGCTTGCTGCAGCAATGCTAGGACCCTATTGCTCTTTCCTGTAATCTAGTGATTTCAAGGCATAAACCCGGATCTCCAACCCACATGCTCAGCCTAGAGCCGACGGCGCCCTTGGTGCATCACATTCAGCTCTTGGAAGCGGGTACCTTCTCCTAAACCTGCTCTCCCTCCCTCTGATGCTTCTCCGTGATGGCACTCAGCATAAAATTTGCTTTATGAACGAAAATCCTCACGGCGTTCTGGCCATGGGGTATCCAAACCTGAACCCACCCCATATCTCCTATATTCTCAGTGTCCCAACATATCCTGGGGAATGATGACTGTGCTGTGTGCACTGCTGTAGTAGATGAGGTCAGCCTGGAAACATGATGACCTGTCACCTTCTCAGACACCCTGCCACCTCCTCCCAGTCGTTGCCTCTATAGAGGCCACAAGAACCTGTGCATACAGAAGCACAGTGCCAGGGACACAGCTGGAGGAAGACTCTAAACATTTGTGCGTATGACCTGTCAAAGCATTTCTTTAAAAAAAAAAAAAGTGCCGGGTGGTTGTGGCGCACGCCTTTAATCCCAGCACTTGGGAGCCAGAGGCAGGTGGATTTCTGAGTTCGAGTTCTACAAAGTAATTTATTTTATGTATAAAATACACTGTAGCTATCTTCAGACACACCAGAAGAGGGCATCAGATCCCATTACAGATGGCTGCGAGCCACCATGTGGTTGTTGGGAATCGAACTCAGGACCTCTGGAAGAGCAGTCGGTGCTCTTAACCACTGAGCCATCTCTCCAGCTCCCAAAGCATTTCTTGTATTGAAATCTAGACTCAGACCTTCAGCTGGTAAAACTTAAGGTTTAGTGTCTTTGCTTCTATTTTCACGATTTCTGCTGTGATGGGGAATTGAAGAAGGGGTGGACAAAACCAGATTGCTCAAGTTGTGAGTTAACAGCACAATCTAAACCACTCTAGAAATAAAAGGGAGACATGGAAAACTTCCACTTTCTCCTGCCCACCAGAGCACAAAGCCACAACTGTTACTACAGAAATGTGCAGAGGTGGAAATGAAATATTAACACAGCTGCTGGGAGCACAGCTGCTGGGAGCACAGAGACCGACCACAGTGTGCCACGGGCCTGTATTATACAGACTTCAAGGGTCCTCAGATCTGGCTGGGACGGCAGGCAAATCGAATAGTTACATTCTAAAATGTAAATGATTCATGACAGGAATATAAAGAGAGTGGAGAGATGGTTAGGCAGGGCTCTAAGTTCAGTTCCCAGCGCCCACATAGGAGGGCTCATGATTGCTGCTCCAAAGGAGTCAACGACCTACACAGACATCAACACTCACTCGCATACAGGCGCATGGGCATGTGGATACATGAATAATAAGCACATGTAATGGAAACCCTTAAAGGTAGCAGGTGTTTTTCAAGTGAGTTATATAAATATGTACTATGTTTATGAAATATCAAACCACTTTGGTTTGCAGATTTTATAGACCGCTTCTCCCCCTCCCATTCCTCCTCTTTGAGGCAGTTTCTACTGCATAGTCTGGGATAACATCAAACTCATACTCATCATACCTTGAGTCCACTGAGGGCTGGGATTACAGGTGTACACCACCATGTCTGGCTGAGTTCAGTCCTAAGAAACAAGTTGGGTACATATCTTAGGGTTTCCATTGCTATGAAGATATACTATGACAGGGCTTCTCTGTGGAATGGCCTTGGCTGTTCTAGAACACTCCCCCCCCTCCTGTGTATACACCAGGCTGGCCTTGAATTCAGAGATACTCCTGCCTCTGCCTCCTGAGTGCTGGAATTAAAGCTGTGTGCCACCAACCCTGGCTGACCATGGCAATTTTTATAAAGGAAAGCATTTCATTGGGGCAGGCTTACAGTTCATGGTTCAGATTTGCCATTGTTGTCATGGAGGGAAGTATGGAGGGACACAGGCAGACACAGTGCTGGAGAGGTAGCCGAGAGTTCTACATCTGGACTGGCATACAGCTGCAAGAGTGTGCCACACTAGGCCTGACTTGAGTATCTGGAACCTTAAAGCCATCCCCAGTGGCACACTTATTCCAGCAAGGCCACGCCTCCTAATGGTGCAGGTCCCTATGAGCCTTTGGGGGCCATTTTTATTCAAACCACCACAGTACCTAAGGAGTAAGGTGTTTGAGGCAGAATATGACACATAAAATTGGGAAGAAAGGAAAGCCAAACTCCGGATGTGCATATGCATGGCCTGCCTTCAGTGAGTAAAGAAAGAGTAGGGTGTTCTGACTCATACACACTGTGAATAAAAACTGTATTCCTGGGGTAATGATGTCAAAGTCACGTGGAGATCCTTCCACACTTCAGGAGAAAATGGTGTGGAGCACCTGGGCCTGCATAAGGAGCACTCCTATGTGAACAGAGTTGATTGACCCTAAGTTCTGTGTAACCTTCCTTCTTACAACTGTGCCACAGTGCTGCAAAAGCCCCTGTTGGTGTCCCTTTCTCCTACACATGGTAGTAGGAGAGACCCCCTCCCCCTACTGTCTGCTTTAGACACATCCCACACCTCCTCCAGTCTGACTTTTTAAACAAGGCCTCACTCTGCAGTCCAGGCTGTTCTGTAACTCACTGTGTCGTTCAGACTTGGTCTCAAACTCAGCAGCAGTCCTCCTGCCTTTGCTCCTCAGGCTGTGTTGGTTAGTTTTGTGGACTTCACACAAACTAGTGTCACCTGGGAAAAGGGAACCTAAGCTTCTGAATTGTCTCTATCGGAACAGCTGGTGGGCGTGTCTGTGGGGCATTGCTTGATTAATGACTGACATGAGGGCGCAAGTGGGTTGGGTATAAAAAAGCAAATGGAATGAGCCGCCAGGGAGCATGCCAGTAAGCAGCATTCCTCCATGGCTTCTGCTTCCGTTTCCTGCCCAGGGTTCCTACCATGGGTCCTTCTTCAGTGATGAACTGTAACCTGTAAGCCAAACAAATTAGTTTCTTCCCCAAGTTGTTCAATATTTTATCACAGTAACAGAAGCAATCTAAGACTTGGGACTAGAGTGTGAGCCACCATTTCCAGGGACTATTTTTTGTATCTGGGCCCTGGATTGTTATCCTCCTCCTCCATCTTTTCCTTTTCTAATTATCCTCATGAAGAACTAATCAATCTAGGCTAGAGATACAGCTCATTGGAGGAGCGCGGCCTAGGACATGCAAGGTTCTTGGTTCAACCCTCAGTACCACCACCACCACCACCACGGTGACCAATACAAAGTTGGCCTCAAGAAACAGTCTAAAATAGAGATAGAGTTGCTGCCAAAAATTAAGAAGAAGTAAACTGAGTTTATGGAAACTTCTACACAATGAGCTTGAACCCGAGGACATCAGCATCTTGAGGCGCTGAACATTTTTACTCACGTAAACAGGAACATCTCATTGAGCTATGGACTCCCTGGGGCTCAGAGATAAATATTTATAGCTCATTGTGTATGGTATGTGGTTGGCAGAAACTTCCCACAAGGCTCCAGAGATAGAATTACGTAGCTGGCTCAGGTGGGTAAGCATAGCAACTGTATCTTTCTCCTCAGGGAGTGCAGGGAGAAGTGCTTACCTGTTAGCAACATCTGTGGACCAGTCTCCCACTACCCATATTCCCAGCTGCTCTACTCTTCCTCATCAGTCTACAATCCTTCGGCAGTACTCTCTTGTAGACACCTGTGCTTGGTCCCCACATCTCAATGATGCTTGCTTCTCCCTGGGTCTGCTTCCTTCCCTCTGGGCTGCCTTTGGCCAGTGTGAAAGATCGGTTCTTATTCTGCATCTGCTTCACCTCTCTCATCTTGTTTTGATCTCTGGTTTCCTTGTTTCTCATTGGTGTAGACATATTGCACTTGCTCTCCAAATATCGACTGGCTGTTTGCTTCTACATAATACAGAAAGGTTACTGACTCCACTTAAAAAATAATGAGAATTGTGTCTTCCCGCAAGCACAAATAGGGAGCAGATAAATGTTCCTGTGACAAACTGAGAAAACGAGCAGTTTTATCTTATTAGATTGTTTCCACAGGGCTGCAAATGTAACAAGTGACAGACCATCACCAACTAAATAAACATTACTGAGTTTTGCAACTGACATTATTATATTTAGGATAATTTTTTGTAATTGTTCTTGAAATTAATATCTTGGTCAAAGAGAACCCATTGGATCAATAATATATCACTTAGCCTGATCCTAGCGTTTCACTGTGGTTGCAAATACATTAAAGGTACTGATGGCTTCCAGCAGGACATAATCTAGTAGAAACAGTAGCATCTATTGGAGAGCCACATTACCCTGTATCCCAGTTGCTGGTTCACAAATAGGTAGAAGATGAGTTGAAACAATGCTTCAAGTATGACGTGGAATCTTCATTCACTTTAATATGTTTTGTCTGTCTTAGCAATTATACACTTCCTAAACTATATTTCACATCTTTCATCCTGGCTCGATGATTGCCAAAGTGAATTTTTTTCACTCATATGAGACATTCCTCTCAAATTTTGGGGAAAAAAATTAGACTAACCCTTGGCCAATTTTACATGTGCATTAGTCCTGTTTTATGCCCCACTCCTTGTACTGTGTGTCTTTTCCTGTTGTTGTGATAAAAACCTGTAACAAATGTAACTTGAGACAAAAGGTCTGTTTTGGCTCACAGTTCAAGGGTGGAGAAAACTTGGCAGGAGTTTTGAGAGATGATTGCACACACTCAGGTAGCATTTTTCTTTTTTGTGTAGTCCAGTACCCTAGCCTAGGGAATGATACCACCCAATTTTAAGGTGGGTCTTCGCACCTCAATTAGGATAATCAATATAATCCCTTACTGGCATGCTAGAGGCTTGTCTTCTAATTGAGTTTAGTCACATTGACAGTCAACACTCACCATCACATGCTGTGGTGGTTTGAGTGAGGAATGTCTCCTGTAGTCCTAGGCATTTGAACACTTGATGCCAGCTGGTGGAGCCATTGGGGAGCTTTAGGTGGTTTGACTTCCTGGAGGAAGAACCTCTGTTCTGGTTCAAGATGTGAGCTCTCCCCTTCCTGTTCCTGCTGCTAAGCCTGCCTGTCGGAGCCCAATCTCTGACCAGCAGAGCTTGGAATAAACGACATTTACTCCAAAAAGCAGGTTCAGAGCAGCTGCAGCCGCTTCTCTTTATTAGGAGGTTTCTTGCAGCTTCCCCAGCTTCTCAGTCAGTCAGTTCTCAGTTTTCAGTCTCTCCATCAGCATCAATCAATCATATCTCTATCTCTCTCTCTCTCTCTCCTCTGGGACTGTTCACACTTATCTCTTCCATTCATTCACGTCACCTCACACAGCACCCAATCATAGCCGCACACATCCAAGGCAGCGTGCAGGATTGGCTGATAGAATGGTCTCTCGAGATGTTGCACTAACCTCTCAAACGAGGTACACATGTGCATGATTGAGACTGAGGTAAACAATCGAGGTTACAGGGCTTTAGCACAGAGCCAGGGCGCCATCTTTGGCCCATGCGGCCACGCCCGCTCCCCACAACTCCGCCTTTTTGTTTAAAATAAGAGCTCGGGGACCGCATCAGCCTTAGGTTGACCTGACAAGGGGTTCCCCCTTACCCGTCCTCAAAACCCATGCAGCTTTTATGGCACAGGCCTCTTGCCTTAGGTTGGTGGGACCCTTGCAGAATCTTACCCGTCACGGATTAACGGTCCAGCATAGGTTGGTAGGGTTTCCATCAGAATCTTAACCGTCTCTGATTAATGGTCCATCGTACTGAGCCAAATTTGGGGTGAGCCTCCAGTCTCTATAGCTGTCATTGCTTATATCAGCACACGTTGGTCTCTGCCTTAGCTTGCCTTCATATACACACCATCCACCAAATCATTCCTACACACACACACACACACACACACACACACACCAATCACACGGAATGTCCAGAGTGTCATCCCACCCCAGTTCTTTATTGTGCTGGAGGTTCCACGAGCCATCTCTGACCACTGCTGCACTCTAGCAATGTCGACTCGGGTGTTATTCATGGTGGTGATTGATGTCCTTTGTTGAAATCAGGACTCCAATTCCTCAGCAGCATTTTGCGAGACAATTTGGCTGTATATGAGAGATTATGAGACTGCACAGAAGTTATACAAAACCCCAAACATATGACTTAAAGGGGTTCAAGGTCAAATAGTTATCATAGATATTTCAAGAAAAAAGGTAACACTATAGAAGAACAAAGACTATCTTTTAAAGACACATTAAACCAACATTCCTTTTCTATGACTGGATGACAATTACAAAGATTTTAAAACTGTAGCATCCACACTAAAGGGTACTAGAAGTAGAATAATACCCCACAAATCCACTTCTTAGGAGTTAATCATCATTGGAAATATACTTATTGCCATCATCAGTAGATAAGTTATCCTTTCCATCTTGTTGGCGCTGTGTTCTCAACTGTCAAACTAATCGTTCAGGCACCCAGATGGGATTTTCTTGATCCTGTGGAAAGACACACACTGCTCCCTGCACCCAGACCAATACATGATCTGGGCCCTTCCATTGACCTGTGAGGACATCTTTCCACAACACAGAGATAGCCCTCTGGGCACGTGACGAACAGTGCCTATCCGCAGCACTACAGCCATGTAAATTCAATTTTAAAAAGTTAAGTATAAATAATACTAGATTTAATTTATCTTTGGGGGACTGAAATTGTGTCCCTATTCCCCCTTTTTGTTTAATTAAGGCTTGTTTAAGGCTAGCATTGGCACGTTCTACTATGCCTTGGCCCTGAGGATTGTAAGGTAATCCATGATGTACATGTATACCCATAGCCTGACAAAAATTCATTATTTTTTTGGAAGTATAAGCAGGACCATTATCTGTTTTATATTGCTTTGGAAGGCCCCAGGCTGCAAAAGCCTGGAGGCAATGAGAAATAACATGTTGCGCTTTTTCTCCTGCATGTGCTGATGCAAAAATTACTCCAGAACAGGTATCAATGGAAACATGTACATACTTTAAAGTTCCAAACTCAGGGACATGTGTCACATCCATCTGCCAAATCATCAAGGGTTTTAACCCTCGAGGATTAACTCCAATACTCCGTTGTGGCAACAATGAAACACAATGGCCACATTGGAGGACAACTTCTCGGGCCTGTCCTCTTGAAATTCCAAACTTATACCAGAGAGTCATGGCATTAACATGGAATTTATTATGAAAATCCTGGGCAAGTTGCACTGGTGAGCTTGTTAGAAACACAAATACAGTCTGGGTAAATTTATCTGCAATAGCATTGCCCTCTGTCAATGGACCTGGAAGTCCTGTATGAGCTCTGATATGAACAATACTAAAAGGGTTCTTACGATCCCATATGCACTTTTGTATTGCAGTTAATAGCTCAAAAACAGCAGATGACTTTTTTATCAAACCCACATTTTCTAATCGCTGTACAGCTTGAACCACATACTGACTATCTGATATTAAATTAAAAGATTCTTCTATTTCTAGAAACACTGCAAGACTGCATTCAGCTCAGCGGCTTGTGCTGATACATGTGGAAAAAGATAAATTTGGGGGGGGGGATAACTTTCCCTATATATCACTCCAATGCCTCCTTTAGATCTGTCTGTAAATACATTAATGGCACCTGCAATCGGCTGCAGCCTTGTGATCTTAGGAAAAATCACAGGATTTCTTAAAACAAACTGAATCCAGGGGCTAGAGGGGTAATGATTATCAAAATCACCTGTCATACTTGTACACACCACTGCCCATTCATCATTAGTAGCAGCTAACACATCTATTTGTTTGGGTGTATAGCGGGTAATTATGGCTTCTGGTTGTTTACCAAAAGCTCCTACACTTATTTTCAGAGCCTTTGCTATCAGCTGTGCTATAGATTCAGACTTGAGCTAAGAGTTTTTTTCTAACACCTGTTATCATGTTTTTCACTCTTCTTATTTACTGGTTCGTTGGCAGTATGTTTTAAGATGTTTTTTTAATATTGATGTCTTTAAAGAAGGCATCTGCTTCTGCCTCTGTCAGTTGGAACTTTGCCCCTTAGTTCTCAGCCGTAGTTGGCCAGACTCCGTACTGAGAACTGGGGTTTGTTCTTGCTGACGTATGCCAGTGTCTGAGTGGAGAATTTTAGTGAACCAGTGAATTGAACAGACAATCAAACCACAAAAATGAAAACACAGACTTCACATGATAGACATGAACAGATTGGCACGCCAAGTACAGACAATACCTTACACAAAACACATTTTACCTCTACCTTGTCCTTCTACAAGGTTTATTACTGCTGGCTCATGTGCTTCCTCCCTGAGACACTCCCCCCCCCTCCCCCCCGTAGATCCAAATTCTCCTTTTCCCTTGGTTGGATACTTAGCATGACAACTGGGGAGTAATACTATCTGTGCAAATTTATCTCCTGGGGATATAGCACATATGATGCCTGGAGCGGGGCGGGGGGGGGGGAGGGAGAAACCATGATTTTTACCTCTCCTACATACTCTGAATCTATCACACCTGGATGCACTATTAGCCCTTTTAAGGTAGCTGAACTGTGACCCAAAAGTAGTCCCACAGTATTATCAGGAAGGGGTCCCTTAAAATCAGAGGTAATAACTTGTACACCCATATCTGGTATTAATATAAGTCTGGTGGTGGCACAGATGTCCAATCTTGCCCTTCCTAAGGTAGCTCTTCTGGGGTTACCCTCAGACGGGGACGTTGAGGGATCTGCTGCATTATGGGCCACTGAGTGGGTGTCTGCACTGCTCCATATATTTGAGGGCCCTGGGGCAGAGGACCCCATGGCCGGTTTTTTTTTTACCTCAAACCTAGTTGTATGGGCACAAGAGGGCGGCCATCCACATCTCATTTAGACTGGTATTCTCTAGCCCAATGATTTCCTTTTCTGCATCTTGGGCAAAGCTTAGGTTGCCTAGCCAAAGGGATTACAGCAACGTGAAAGAGATTAGGACAATCCTTTCTAATATGCCCAGATTGGCCACAGGAGAAACATCTCCCACTAATGCCCTTCGAGCCAGTTCTATTCCTCTGTCCTTTCTGTTCTGCTAAGATAGCTGCAGCAAGTCCTTCATTAGTCAATGGTGTGTCTATATCTCTGCATACCTTCAGCCAGACATCTATTGACTTGTTCTTATAAGGTTGGATGGCATCCCTACAATGCTTATTGGTCTGTTCTTAAGTTAATTGCTTAATAAGAGGCATGGCTTGATTCACATCCGGAAACACTCTACCTGCAGTTTCAACCATTCTGGCAAGGTAATCAGAAAAGTGCTCCTTTTCCCCTTGAAGCACCTTAGAAAGGCTCGCTCCTAAGTCTCTATTCCAGAAAGCATTTTCCAGGCCTTTATAGCACAGGTGTTAATCTGTTCATAAACTTGGGTGGGATAGCCTATGTGGTTATTTGTGAAATTTCCCTGTCCCATAAACATATCTATGTTCCAGGCTGGCTGGCCATTGGTAGCATTAGCAGCAGCCTGCTCAAGGGCACATTCTAGATATGCTGCTTTCCAATTCAAATAGGCACCTCCTGTCAGGACTGCCTTACTGAGATTCTTCCAACCAAAAGGAGTCATACAATGCCTCTGTAATGCCTCTACTTGGCTAACAGTAAATGAGGCTTGCACCCCGTATGTTGATACAGACTCCTTGAGCCTCTGGATAACCTTCCAATCCAGGGGTTCATGATATCTCTGACCCTGCTGGCCCTGAAACACAGGGAAAGCGCCTGCCTCAGAAGGGATATTATGCCATACAGATGCATGCTTACTGCGCCCCTTGCCACGCTCTTTCCCGTAGTATGGGAGTGGCGAAGTTAATGGCGGAGCAGATGGTTCTGGAGGCCTGTCTTAGCCTCATTTTTGATACTCTAGAAGTTAACTCCTCTTCACTGTTGGAGGAACTTGAAGTCTCACCTGAACTACCCTCTTCACTCTGTCCATTAAGCTGCAATATGATCTTTACTTCCTCTAAAACCTCCCTGACCTGCTCTATCTTTGAAACAATGAACCCCATCTTGGGTACTTCCTTTTTTTTTCTTTTTTCGTTAGTTAATTCGGCCTAAACTTTCAATGCTCGTCTCCTTACCCTCGTCCCAACAACCAGGAACCTCGCTCGTCCCTATAACTGGGAACCTTGCTTGTTTAGAAATATCTTTAAAAATATCTTTCCCGCTACTTACTGCAGACCTTTTCACTGCTTCTCGCGTCTCCTGACTTCTGACAGCAAGGACTCCTGCCTCTGTCTCCTTCAGCAAATCCTACCGGCATGCGCCACTACAACCAGCCTGGAGCACCCAGCCTTGGCCTTGTCGCCTGTGAGCCTGCGGACCAGTCTGGCCCCCTCCTGAGCTCTGGGAGAGGGTCGCTCACTGGTGCTGGTCTGTCCGCTGTCTCTGGCCTTCAGGCAATTTCTGTGTCAGTGGCTGCAGCTCTCAGCGTCTTCCTAGCGGCACCCACTTTCTCTCTCTCTCTCTCTCTCTCTCTCTCTCTCTCTCTCTCTCTCTCTCTCTCTGCTGCTTGCTTTCTCAATCCGCTCTCGTTCCAGCTTGAGTTCTCGTTCCTGCTTGTGTTCTTTTTTTTCTCAAGTTTTCGGCACCAAAATGTCGCATGTGTTCCTGTTTTTCCCGGGTTTCTGGCACCAAAGTGTCGGAGCCCAATCTCTGACCATCAGAGATTGGAATAAACGACATTAACTCCAAAAAGCAGGTTCAGAGCAGCTGTAGCCGCTTCTCTTTATTAGGAGGTTTCTTGGAGCTTCCCCAGCTTCTCAGTCAGTTCTCAGTCAGTCTTCAGTCTCTCCATCAGTATCAATCAATCATATCTCTCTCTCTCTCCTCTGGGACTGTTCACACTTATCCTCTTCCATTTACTCACGTCACCTCAAAACACCCAATCATAGCCGCACACATCCAAGGCAGCATGCAGGATTGGCTGATAGAATGGTCTCTCGAGATGTTGTACTAACCTCTCAAACGAGGTACACATGTGCATGATTGAGACTGAGGTAAACAATCGAGGTTACAGGGCTTTAGCACAGAGCCAGGGCGCCATCTTTGGCCCATGCGGCCACGCCCGCTCCCCACACCTGCCAGCTCTTCTGTCCCTGGAACCTCAAGGCAAAGAAACTCCTTCTCTAAGTTGCCTTAGTCATGGAGTTTTTCACAGTAAAAGGGAAGTAATCGATGCACGTGTACTAGTCGTTTTAGTGTCTCATAATTACAAGGCCCTGGCTTGTTCTCCTCTGTTGTTACGGCCCTGATACACTGGTAGCCCTCAGTGCATGCCTGATGAATGAATTGCTGAGTGGTGATGGATGGAAAACTGGGAAACAGGAGGAGAAAAGTCCTTTTCTTCCATCTGTGACCTCAGGAGATTCGAAGAAGCACCCAGTGTGAGTGAAGGTTGCGTTGTCTGCGTGAGGAAGACGTGATCAAATCTGAATGTTGGATTTAGGAATCTGAGCTGTGATCTATAGACACTGGGAGGTTTGAACGTTGGAGCAGGTCTGGAGCTCTGCAGGTGGGTGGCAGGGCTTTTGTATAGAGATCTCAAAAGCCTGATTTGGGATGACAATACCAGAATCCTAAAGTGGAGATGATAAATCATCTAGTAGAAAACTTGCGATGAGTTTTGTCTTGTGTGAATTTGAAGTGCAAAGGGAATCTCTTCAAAAGATGACTTTCCTGTCACTAGGCTTCCAAGCACACAGTTGGGTCCTGTAAGGGGTCTGGGGCTAGGTGACGGGAGTGGGGGTGGAGCTGGCTATAGAGTGTGGAAACTTCATTCCTAGGAGATTGGGATTTATGAGTCTAAGAATGCACACACACACTCCCAACACACACACACAAACAAGGAGATTGAAGGATACAATCCATCATGTAGGGAAGGCACGGCCGCAGGAGTGTGACCCAGCCTCATACTGCATCCACAGCTGGGAGGCAGAGAGCCATGAATTCTGGTTCTCAGCTTACTCTCTCCCTATCATTTGGTAAGAGACCCCCAGCCCATGGGATGGTGGCACTCACAGTTAGTGTGGGTCTTTCTACATCAATTAACCTGATTTAAAAACTTTATTAACATACCCAAAGGCTTGTCTCCTAGATGACACTAGATCCTGTTAGGTCAGAAATCAATGAATGCTTAACATCGCGGTCTTGAATGTTGAACAGCCTCTATGTCAGGTGGTCCAGCCCCCTTGCCCTGTTCAGTTCAAAGGCCCTATGGGAGCATCACAGTACACATGGTTTCCCAGGGGGCATCTCTGGCTCTTTCTCACCTTCAGTGCACATGGCCAGCCTTAAGAACCTATACATTTGATGTTCCAGTTCTTTTTAAAATCCTGTGTGTTTACTCGTTTTTGAGACAGGGTCGCAGGTAACTTTGGCTGGCCACAAACTCATTATGTAGCCAAGCATGACCTTGAACTCCTGACCCTCTTGCCTCTATTTCTGTAGTGATTGAATTACAGGTGTTTACCTCCCATGCTTTGATCTGGTGTTTCAGTTTTTTAATTGTTAAGAAGGAATGCTACACTTGATTTTAGCCAAAAGATGGAGGAATGGTGATGATGATGACGATGATGATACAATTTTTAGAAATTTTTATTTATTTTTATTTTTCATATATGAGTGTTTTGACTGTGCATATGTATGTCTGTATACCCTGTCTGTACCTGGTAGATGACCTCAGAGGATAGAAGAGACCATCAGATGCCCTGAAACAGTTACAGACGATTGTGAGCTGTGTGTGGATGCTGAGGAATTGGGCCTGGGTCCTCTGGAATAGTGGTCCAGAATCCTCTTAAGATTGGGCCATCTCTCCAGCTTCTCTTCTGTTCTGTTTTGTTCTGTTTTGTTTTGTTTTGTTTTGCTTTTGTAACTTCAACTATTGCCTAATCTTTTCACGTATGAATAATGGTATCTTCATATATATGCATATATATAAGTGCTGAATTTTCTATTTTTTAAATTCTGTTCAGATTCTATATTCCTCTTCTGCATGTAGTAATCTAGTCTAAAAATCACAGCGGAGTAATGAATTTTAGACTGTAGACTCCCTAAATTGTCTTTTTAAACTAAATGTGCAAAGCTACTCCCACTCTTGTGTTTGCCTCATGGAGCTTCAGATTCTTGTATATGGGATCTATTTTTAACAAAGCTAAACTCCTCAAAATGTGCATATAGGGAATCCTGTTCAGAAAAGGCCAATGGAAGAGCAAAACCTAAGCCAGCAAATAAGGGAGTGACACATGATCCATTTCTCCTGCCAGAGTGTAAGATTTTAATTGATAATGAAAAAATTAATTGATAATTTAATTGATATATGGAAGTATGAGGAGAGGTGGCCTAATTCTCTCAATAGAGAAGACTAAGGTGTTGATGCACACAGTAGCAGCTTGGGAAGAGCGCATTCTTCCTCAAATACTGGGTAAAGATTAGAATGCCACTTTGACACTAAGTATCTAGAACACAAATGAAGACAAATGTTATCATTACTTCAGCTGTGTCTGACAGCACAGTTGCCTCAGGATTTCACAAGGTTTCTCTAAAAGTTAATAAAATTACCAAGCATGGAACTGGAGAGATAGCTCAATGGTTAAGAGCACTGACTGCTCTTCCAGAGGTTCTGAACCAGCAACCACATGGTGGCTCACAACCATTTGTAATAGGATCTGATGCTCTCCTGAATTTGTCTGAAGACAGCTATGGTATATTCATAGAAAATAAATCTTAAAAAAAAAATCACTGAGCATCTTCTTTAGCCTTTCTTTCTTTCTTTCTTTCTTTCTTTCTTTCTTTCTTTCTTTCTTTCTTTCTTTTTGGTTTTTCGAGACGGTTTCTCTGTGTAGCCCTGGCTGTCCTAGAACTCACTCTGTAGACCAGGCTGGCCTTGAACTCAGAAATTCGCCTGCCTCTGCCTCCCGAGTGCTGGGATTAAAGGCGTCTGCCACCATGCCCAGCAGCATTTCTTATTTAACCATAAAAAGCAAAACTTATTTTCTTCACCTTGTCAGCAAAATGGCTGAAAGGATACACTTGTCTTAGTCAGACTTTCTAGAGGAACATTATATACATATACATATACATATACATATACATATACATATACATATACATATACATATACATATACATCATATACACATGCACATACACACATACATATGTGAGTTTACATACACACACACATATATAATGATCTTTAAAATACTGAGAGAGCAGTGTCACAATTGAGACCCCACACTGGGTCCTGGAGGTGGGAGTCACAGTAGTCCCACAATAGCTGACTATCACTGAGGCCAATAATCAGTCTGAATGGCCCAGGCCTCTGCAGTCCCAGCCTGGCACTGGAGTCCCAGGAAACTCCTGTCAATGATCAAAGCTTGGAAGCGCTCATTCGCTTGTTCGGATATCTGCGAAGGAACTGGCAGCAGCTGCAGGACAAATGGACAGGGCAGCCGAAGCAAGGGCCATACACGGAGAAGGCGAGATGTTTCTCCTCCTGAAATAGTCTCCTCATCTGGGATGCCACCCACGTGAGAAGCTGCCTCCCCGACTGATCAAGGCAATCAGGACAGTTCTGCAGGCGAGGCTCCCAACTCAGGTGGCAAGTTCACATTAAAACAGCGGCAATTAACACCTAATGTAGAGGTGAACCAACAGGCAGAAGGCGTTAAATGATGGTTGGACATTCCTGAGGCTGTGAGAACTCCTTACAACAGCTTGCCTGTATGGGACCTGCCTGCCCGAGCATCATAGCTTCACCAAGGGGGAATCTTTGAGCCTTTGCTTGACTCCACCCCTCCTGTACTTTTCCATGTGTTTTATAGCATTATCGATTAAAATCTTATACTCTGGCAGGAGAAATGGATCATGTGTCACTCCCTTATTTACTGGCTTAGGTCTTGTTGTTCCATTGGCCTTTTCTGAACAGGATTCCCTATATGCACATTTTGAGGAGTTTAGCTTTGTTAAAAATAGATCCCATATACAAGAATCTGAAGCTCCATGAGGCAAACACAAGAGTGGGAGTAGTTTTGCACATTTAGTTTAGAAAGACAATTTAGGGAGTCTACAATCTAAAATTGGCTACTCTGCTGTGATTTTTAGATTAGATTACTATACGGATAAGAAGAACATAGAATATGAACAGAATTCAATATATATACATATATATTCATCATAACACATAATATGCATATATATATAAATATATATATATTCATATGAGAATGCCCTTAAGATTAAAATAAAAACAGTAGCTGTTAAATTAAAAACTAGAACATAGACTGTAGAGGTTGCTCAGTGGTTAACAGCACAGGACGCCCTTCCAGAGGATGTGGGTGGAGTTCCCAGTATCCTTCTACTGGTGGTTGGGGGTTCATAACTGTTTGTTCCAGGGCATCTGGTGCCTTTTTCTGGCATATGCAGGCACTAGGAATGCATATAGACAAAATGCTAATATTCATAAAAAGAAAAGAATAAATATATCATATGTATAATCTCAGTAGTTAGGAGGTAGAGATGGTAGGAGCAGGAGTTTGAGGCCATTCTTAGGTAAGTTTGAGGCTAGCTTAGACTATATGAAAACCCCAATAACAACAGCAGTAGTAATGAAAAGGGTAAAAAAGAATTTAAAAAAAATATGAGCCTGAATAGTATAGCTTTCAAAATTATGTAACTTTGTTAATAAAAACAATATTTCCTAGAAAGCATTATATATTACATATAGCATTATGTATATTATCCAAGCTGCGTTGCAGAGTTTAAATGGTCAAAGATGGATTTAGGCAACGATAAATTCACTGCAATTCACATATTCTATCAGTCATCATTACAAAAAGCAAGACTGAAGTCACTTGCACACAAAGTGCATAAGGATGAGGGCCAGAGCATATATAGCTCAGTGAGAGCATGCTTGCTTCCCACACCATGAAGCCTTGAGTTTGGTCCCTGGAAAACACTAACTAACTAACTAAGCAAGCTAGCAAAAAGCCCACAAAACAAAGTGCTAAACGATGTCACCAACACAGTTAATGTAATAAAATTAAAATGTATAATAATGCTTTAAATATTAAATACATGTCTTAAGCATGAAATCTTTTATATTATCAGTGAGGCAGTACTAGGCATCAAAGAAACTGAACTTGTAGACTAGTCAGTACTCATGACTGTAGTAAAAGACCTCAGGAAATCAGCTTATAAAGATTAAAGGTTGAGTTGGCTCACAGCTTTGGAAGGTCCAGAACCTGATAGGTTGGTCCATTCCTCCCTGGCCCGTAGTGAGACAGTGTATCAAGGTGGGGACTTGTGGCAGAGGAAAACCCACCTCAGAGCTGGAAGGAGAAATAAAGAAGAGGGACCTGGGTCACACAGTCCCCTACCTCAGTGACCTGATTAAATATGCCTATATACCTCCCACCAGGTTCCACCTCTTAAGCTCCAGGGCACTTGGTAATAACACATATAGGAAGTAGACTTTTGACACAAGAGCCTCTGAGGACATTGAAGATCCAAACACCAGCAAACCAGCAACTGACATCTATTTTTCTTCAGAAGAAAGATAAAACACTCTTTTCCTGTCAAAGCAACAATGTAACAAATCTAACCACCAATTAGTTTGTCTCTCTACTTGAGACCTGTTGTGGGGGCAAGGAGATCCTTGGGGGAAACAGAGATGTTAAACACACAGAGTTATCCCTTTAGGAGAATGGATGTCTAACCTGTTTTCTGCCCAGAGGGCTTGGAGCAGACATGGGTAATAGCCTGGTGACTTTTGTGCTATGTGACAAAGACTACAGCAGATCTTCCCCCAGCCTTTATATGTGCTTGTTTACTGAGTTAATTTCTAGAACCCATCTTTATGGAAAATGTTACATGTACTGAACAGAGTTCAGATGTATTTATGTTGTGTTGCTCATGACACAGTTAATAACACCAGGAATTTTTTTCACCAAACTATGTTGTGCTTAAATATGCCTGTAGTAAATGACCCATACTGAGTTGTGTTGAACTGAACACGGATCCCACAGGATCATCACTTTGCTGAGTGGGGTGGCTTGCAGAGACCTCCAAGACCTGTCAGATAATAGAAACTTAATTGTCTACTTGATTTACTTGCTCATTGGAAATGTGGGTTTCCTTAAACAGTAAAAAAGGAAGAAAACATATTTGCTAGGAATATGTTGTTGTCATTGTTATTTTGAGGCAGGGTCTCATGNTTTGTCCTGTTGACAATATCTTTTGTCTTACAGAAGCTTTGCAACTTTATGAGGTCCCATTTGTCAATTCTTGATCTTACAGCACAAGCCTTTGCTGTTTTGTTCAGGAATTTTTCCCCAGTGCCCATATCATCGAGGCATTTCCCCACTTTCTCCTCTATAAGTTTCAGTGTCTCTGGTTTTATGTGGAGGTTCATTTCCATTGTCTTTATGGACTTTTTTCCCCCCAAACATGTCTTTCCAATAAAATCAACAATGTCTGCCCTCTGAGAATTTAAGTTGCAGAACATATCACCTCCCAAAACTCTGGGCATTATAACATTTGGAAATGGGTTTTCTTAACTTAAAAATATTCCTTTTGAACTGGGCAGTGATGGTGCATGACTTTAATCTCAGCACTTGGGAGGCAGAGGCTGATGGATTTCTGAGTTCGAGGCCAGCCTTGTCTACAGAGTAAGATCCAGGCCAGC
This sequence comes from Mus minutoides, assembly GCA_902729485.2. NCBI lineage: Eukaryota > Metazoa > Chordata > Mammalia > Rodentia > Muridae > Mus > Mus minutoides. The sequence continues at coordinate 1,964,064 of LR749532.1, forward strand.
CAGGGATAAGTAGAGAAACACTGTTTCAAAAAAAAAGTTCCATCTGAAGAGTTCCCATGGCTTTGAACTAATCTCCCAAAACTCTAAAAATTAACAATAGATTTATAATGTATTCAAATGTATCCAAAATTAGGAAACACGAAAACCCTCCAAATTTCAAATTTTCTCTGCCTAAAGAGTAGACTGAGCTGAAACCACTTTAACAGGTAGTTAATGATATAGCCTTGCATTAAGGCACATCGTTTAAGATGCTATACATTCTTCACATAAAAAAGTATATCTATGTAGCTGAGTAAAATTAGATCAAAATTGTCAAAATACTATATTAAAAATATTAGAATAAAATAGTCACAAATTTCTTTCTAGACATGTTAATTTCACCAAAAAACAGAAACGCTGCTTCCCTATGTCCATTTTGCATCCTCCTGATTAGGAAATCCAATTCTCGGGGTTTTAGAATTTGAGGTGCATCCTTGGGAGGAGATTGATACAGGATTGAGAGCCTCAACTGGGATCAGTGTCCTTATGCAAGAGGCCCAGAGTGCTTTATTCCCTTCTGTCATCTGAGGACACAGCACACCGCAAGACCCACGAACCAGGATATAGTTCCTGAACACTGCATTGAACAGAACTCTGACCTGGCCTGTGCAAAAGAAATCCCTCTTGTTTAAAAGGCACCTAATAATCTGAGCTGTTCAGTTTGCTTTTTGTTATAGCAACCTCAGTGGACTGACACAACAGAGAGAGAATAAAAAGATTGTAAGCTTAATAAATGTCATCCAGCCTATGTTTTCTATTGTACTATTTATCTTTGAAGTATATTTTGTTGGCAAGCATATAATTTAAAAGTGAGTGCTTTAGGGTGCTGTATTTATTCAAAGAATGTCCACAGGTATGCGAACAGTACTCAATTCTGCCACTGCATTATAAAAACAGCCTATAAAATGAAAACACAGTTGAGCCGAATGTTGTGATGGAAACAGACAGTGGGCCAGGTTCGGAACTTAATCAGCTTTCCAGTCCCCATTCCGAGCCTCATCTGAGTAAGAAAAGCAAGGTAGAAACATGGTGTTGTGGTAGATATTATTTTCGGGCTTTCCCCTACTTAGACCATATAGCTTCCAAATAGAAGACATAAAAACCTTTATATACACAATAAGCTGGAGCTGGGTAGATATCAACCCTCTGTGCTATTTTGTCTACTTTCTGTCAAAAAATCCCAAGATGTCACTTAGTATGTTCAGCCTAAGCCGTTCCTACTTCAACAGGCCAGCCCTCATGGCTGGGGCTCATGATCCACCTACCCCATAGTGACTTCTTTCTCCTCATGGTTCCTGCCTGAGAACCCAAGCCAAGGACCCGAAGCCCCGCCCACCTTTCTTCTGACCAGCTATAGACTATAGGCATCTTTATTAACCAATCAGGGAAACCTTGGGAGACAAGATTTACACAACAAAAGCTGGTAGAGCAATCAGATCTTGGGATACAGAATTTAGCGTTTAAATACAAGCAGCGCTAGATCAGACCAAGTGCCTACATGGTATAAGCACAGAAGTTTCAACATTGCCAGGTCTTTCTATCTCCCTTTCTTATCCCCTGCAGAGAACAGTTTACTGGTCAGTGGCAAAGTCTACCCCACCCTCCACTCCCCCAGAATCCTTAAGCGAGGCTGAATTCTTCCCTTTCTCCATGTGCTTCCTTAAACTACACTCTTGGAAGTCCCTCGTACATCATCTGCGCATGTTTACGGAGAATCGAGCTGTACTAGCAGTTGAATCTCATCAAACTTCAAAAGACCAAATTTGGAATCAGATAAAGAGAACAAACTTACCCAAAGTGGAGGGTTGTGTAGGGAACTGTCATATTTCTATTGTGCATTCCACATGATTATCAGTGTTTGCGGTCCGTGTTCAGACCCCTTTATTCCCTACTGCCCATTTTAAAAAAAAATTGGGGTCTGTGTGCATGCGGTGTCTGTTCATCTCAGTACACGCATAGCTCACAGGAAGCGCAGGCTCGCTCTCTACCCCCCCCCCTTTTCTAGAGACAGAGTCTTTGACTGAACTAGAAGGTCATTGATTTTAATTGAGAGGATGAGCGATGAGACCCCAATCTGCTTGTCTTTGATCCTCAACAACAGCCATGTGCAACCATGCCTGGATTTTACAGGGGTAACGGGGATTCAAACTCAGGTCCTGAGGCAAGGCTTATACCCATCAAGCCACCTCTCCTGCCTTCTCTATATAATGTTAAAGATAAACTTCTTATATTAGGTCATTTTGTCCACAAATAGTTTTATACCACTATCAAACAAGCATTTCTTTTAATATAAACATAGCTGTTATATCAAATATAATTATTTTCTTAATATTATTTAATACATAATCTATATTGAAATTTCCCCAGTATATATATATATATATATATATATATATATATAGTCTTTCCATGGCTGTTTATTTAAATTAGGAGGCAAACAAAATCCACACGTGGCACACTGATAGGATGCATAAGAGATTCACACTTTCATTATGTGTTCTCATTTCATCTAAGTAGTCTCATTTCCCTTCTTTTTAAATTTAGCATTGTTATTAAAAAACAATCTGGGTCATGCATCTTCAGAAGTATCAACAGTGCTGGGATCCTGTTGCTTTCACGGAGTTTTGTCTAATTTGTCCCCTCTAGATTTCTTAGCTCATTGAAAGCTTTATTTAGATTGCATTTGCACATTTTGCTTGATGAAATACCAGTACAGCTCACAGCATGGATTGGCAATTATCATCACTGGTTGTATCTTTATTTTGTCTTATTTTTTTGTTTGTTTGTTTTTTTGAGACTGGGTTTCTCTGATTTAGTCACCAAATCTGGTGACACACTGGCACTGGCCTGCCTCTGCCTCTTTTTTTTGAGACTGAGTTTCTTTGTGTAACCCTGGCTGTTCTGGAACTAGCTCTGTAGACCAGGCTGGCCTGGAACCCAGTGATCTGCCTGACTCTGCCTCCCGAGTGCTAGAGTTAAAGGTGTGTGCCACAACTCCTAGCCCTACTTGAACTAAAGTTTCTCCTTTAGCTTTTCTTGATATTTCTTGTTTGTTCTATCATGGCTTTTGCATTTATCAACTACAGTTTTCCTTTAATAACTTTCTTACACTGACTGGTATTAAGCTGTGGTTTAAATGTTGTGACCACCCCTACCCCCAATATTCAATATAACAGTGGTAAGAGATGACACTTACAGGAACTAATTAAGTTACAAGAGCCATCCTGGGCAACATAGCAGGGTCAAGACTAGCTTGGACCTTCAGAACAAGACTGTATTAAACAAATACACAAATATAATATGACATTAAGTTTGGTTATTTGTTTTAGGTCTTTTCAGTAAATTCTGAGAAAGAATGTGTTTAAAATTTTTATTCTTTCCAATTTTCTGAGGAACTGCCAGCCTGATTTCCAGAGAGGTTGTACCAGCTTGCCATCCCACCAGCAATGGAGGAGTGTTCCTCTTTCTCCACATCCTCATTAGCATCTTCTGTCACCTGAATTTTTGATCTTAGCCATTCTGACTGGTGTGAGGTGGAATCTCAGGGTCATTTTGATCTGCATTTCCCTGATAACTAAGGATGTTGAACATTTTTTCAGGTGCTTCTCAGCCATTTGAGATTTCTCTGTTGAGGATTTTCTGTTTAGCTCTGTATTCCATCTTAAAGTGAGTTATTTGATTCTCTGGAATCTAACTTCTTGAGTTCTTTGTATATCTTGGATATTAGCCCTCTATCAGATGTAGGGTTAGTGAAGATCTTTTCCTAATCTGTAGACTGCTGTTTTGTCTTGTTGACAGTGTCCTTTGCCTTACAGAAGCTTTTCAGTTTCATGAGGTCCCATTAGTCAATTGTTGATCTTAGAGCCTGAGACATGGGTGCTCTGTTCAGGAAAATTTCCCCTGTGCCAATGTGTTCAAAGCTATTTCCCATTTCCTCTTCTATTAGATTCAGCATATCTGGTTTTATGTGGAGGTCCTTGATCCACTTGGACCTGAGCTTTGCACAAGGTGATAGATATGGATCAATTTCCATCCTTCTGCATGCAGACCAGCAGTTAGACACCATTTATTGAGGATGCTTTCTTTTTTCTACTGTATGGTTTTAGATTCTTTGTCAAAAATCAAGTGTCCATAGGTGTGTGGGTTTATTTCTGGGTCTTCAGTTCTGTTCCATTGAGAGTCCTGTTTCTGTACCAATACCATGCAGTTTTTATCAATATTGCTCTGTAGTTCAGCTTGAGGTCAGGGATGGTGATTCTCTCAGAAGTTCTTTTTATTGTTGAGAATTGTTTTCACTATCCCAGGTTTTTTGCTTTTCTATATGAAGTTGAGAATTGCTCTTTCCATGTCTGTGAAGAATTGCATTAAGATTTTGATGGGGATTGCATTAAATTTGTAGATTGCTTTTGGTAAGATGGCTATTTTGGTAGTTCCTTGGAAAATTGGGAATAGTTCTACCTGAAGACACAGCTATCCCACTCCTAGGAATATACCCAAAAAATGCTCCAGCATACCACAAGGACACATGCTTCACTATGTTCACAGCAGCCTTATTTGTAATATCTAGAACCTGGAAACAACCCAGATGTCCCTCAGCTGAAGAATGGATACAGAAAATGAGCTTCATTTACACAATGGAATACTATTAAAAATGAGGACACCACTAATTTTGCAGCAAATGGATGGGACTAGGAAATATCATCCTGAGTGAGGTAATCCTGACCCAAAAGGACATGCATGGTTTGTACTTACTGATAAGTGGATAGTTGCCAAAAATTTTATAATAACCATGATACAACTCATAGACCATAGGAAGCTTAACAAGAAGGAAGACCCAAGTGTGGATGCCTGAAACCCACTTAGAAGGGGAACAGAATAATCATGGGAGGCAGAGAGAGGAAACTGGGTGATAGAGGAGGGGGGAGGGGAAAGATGGGGCAGGGTCCAGCATGGGGAGAGACAGGAGGGATGCCCGGAGAGCCAGGAGAATGAACTGAAATATGAAGCAATGGGGATTAAGGGGAAGGGACCTGTAGAAAATCCTAGAGACCTGGGATGTGAAATGCCCAACAGTGGGGAGATGGAACTGGAAGAAACCACCTCCAATAATAGATAGACATGGCCCCCAGTCCAGACAGGGGTCCACCCACCCATCTTCAGAAATTAACCCAGAATTGTTCCTGAGTAAAGGAAATTCAGGGACAAAAGTGGAGCAGTGATTGAAAGAAAGGCCACCCAGTGACTGGCCCAACTTGGGATCCACACACCAAATATATACGCACACCAAATCCTGACACTTATTACATGGCCATATTGTGCGTGCAGACAGCCTGGCATAGCTGCCCTCTGAGAGGCATTACCAGCAACTGAATGAGACAAATGCAGATACTTACAGGCAACCATTGGACTGAGGTCAGGGATCAATACGGAAGAGTTAGAGAAAGGAATGAAGGAGCTGAAGGGGATGGCAACCCAAAGGAAAAACAACAGTGTCAATAATCCAGATTCCTCAGAGCTCCCTGAGACTAAGCCAAAAACCAAGGAGCATACACGGGCTGGTGTGTGACCTCAGGCACATGTACAGCAGAGGACTGCCATCTCTGGCCTCAGTGGGAGAGGATGCGCTTAACCCCGTGGAGACTTGATGTCACAGGGAAGAGGGATGCTAGTGGGGGTGAGGTGGGAGAGGGTGGGTAGGTGGGGGAGCACCCTCTCAGAGGTGGGGGTGGAGTGAAGAACTCGAGTATGGGGGACTAGGAAGGGGGCAACTTTTGGAATATAAACAAATAAAATAATTTAATAACAATTTAAAAAATATTTCTTCATAAAATATTTTTTTGGTACTGGGTCTTGTCACATCCCGAGGACTGAAGGGTCTTCAACTCTTGAGTCTTCTGCTTCCAATTCCCAAGTGCTGGGATACGAGCATATGCCACCACATTTGTCATAAAACTTCACTTCTTATTATAGATAATTTTAAATGTGCAAAAAGAGAGAGCCACATAATGAACCTCTCATGTGCTATCTTCCAGTTTCACAGACAGAAATGTTTTTGCTCATCTTATTTTATCTTTTTTCTCACATTTTCTATGAAAAGTTCTTACAAATTCATGACAGAAAATACATAAAAAAAATAGAAGCTGGAAATCCATAAACGAAGAACCATAAGTGATCACAAACCCCAGATGTTCAAATCACGTAATAGTTTAAAAATTTTTTAAAAAATTTATTTATTTTATATGTGAGTGCTCTATCTGCATGTATACCTACATACCAGAAGAGGACATCAGATCCCATTACAGATGGTCGTGAGCCACCAGGTGGTTGCTGGGAATTGAACTGAGGACCTCTGAAAGAACAGTCAATGATCTTAACCACTGAGCCATCTCTCCAGCCCACATAGCAATTTTTTAAAGTTAAAAAAAAAGATTTAAAATGAGTCTCTCTGTTGAGTCAGTTGTAGAAAAACGAATCTTTCCTATCATACCAAAGGGAACACAAGTCAATGAGAGCTTTCTGAACATCATATGCACTGAATACTATTCTCTGATGGAGCACATAGGCTCTAGGCTGTAGTGACATGAGTAGAAGGTATTGCTGCTCTCTTCTTGCTCTGTCTCTCTTTTGGAAGGTTAGCAGGGAGGGCTCAGCTGCTTTACAGACTCAGTGCTCAGAGGAAGCATGCCAGTGTCAGCAAGATAAGGCCTGACACTCATTCCCACTGTTTCCATGCTCTAGATGAAAATTTATTACAAGGGCACACTTATCTGCCAAAAGGCCTGGGTGAGGCAGGTTAGGTGGGCAGCCTATGTTTAGGAAAAATGAAAGATATTTTATTGGATAACTAGTAGTCTCTACCATCCATGTACCTTTGATATTCCTTTTTTTTTTTTTTAGATTATTTATTTATTTATTTATTTATTTATTTTATGTATGTGAGTACACTGAAGGTTGTGAGCCTTCATGTGGTTGCTGGGAATTGAATTTTTAGGACCTCTGCTCGCTTTGGTCAATCCTGCTCGTTCCAGTTAGCTCTGCTTGCCCAGTCCCTGATTGCTCTGGCCCAAAGATTTATTTATGGTTATACATAGGTAGAGTGTAGCTAACTTCAGACGCACCAGAAAAGGGCATCAGAACTCATGACTGGTGGTTGTGAGCCACCATGTGGTTGCTGGGATTTGAACTCAGGACTTTTGGAAGAGCAATCAGTGATCTTACCCACTGAGCCATTTTGCCAGCACTCCTGATACTCCTTCTAAGGGTTTCATTTTTGAATTTTCGATGTCACCAGAGAGATATGCTGACCAACATCACAACTTTTTGTATATCTGGAAAAAAAACAACAACAAAGCAAAGCAACTGGAGCCTACACAAGCGTCTCAAATTAAGTATCCCTTGAATGGAACATTATTACCTATCACACGCTTTTTCTTGATGTGATAGCGAGGTGTGTGCAGTTTGGAGATGGAAGTACAAGACCCTGAACTTAATTCAAAGCACATGAAAGAAATGATACCGTGAATGCTTGATGACAAGAGGCTCAGTGTAGACAGAAACATATGCTGGTAGTGTTGTGCTGACAGGACACTCAGTGGTTCAAGGTCATTTCTCATACATGGTGATGAGGTGGCCAAAGAAAGCTGTTTTGAGACCTTGTCCTAAAAGAAGTGTCTTAGTCAGGGTTTCTGTTCCTGCACAAACATCATGATCCAGAAGCAATTTGGTGAGGAAAGGGTTTATTCTACTTATGACTCCATATTGCTTTTCCGCATCAAAGGAAGTCAGGACTGGAACTCAAGCAGGTCAGGAAGCAGGAGCTGATGCAGAAGCCATGGAGGGATGTTCTTTACTGGCTTGCTTCCCCTGGCTTGCTCAGCCTGCTTTCTTATAGAACCCAGGACTATAAGCCTGGGGATGGTACCACCCACAAGGGGCCCTCCCACCCTTGATCACTAATTAAGAAAATGCCTTACAGCTGGATCTCATGGAGGCATTTCCTCAAGGGAGGCTCCTTTCTCTGTGATAACTCCAGCTTGTGTCAAGTTGACACACAAAACCAGTCAGTACAAGAAAAAAAGTACTTAAAGTTAGAGTAGAAATATTTGGCCCCTCATAACTATTTTAGATTTGAATTACTGGATTCACTTAAGGGCAGACTGAAGTAACCATTCTCCCATCGACTGATACTGCTGGAGCCATTGTAGCTTTCAAGTGAAGGAAAATAATAAATTTTCTACAACTAGTTTGAAGTAAGACACAGAAAGCATAGTTATGTTGTATTGACATTGCATATGCAAGATGGTGCAGGGTCTGCCAAACGCCCATCCTCCAGGGTTCCTACACAAACCGTATTTTTGATCTAAGATTCTTTGACTATTTCCTGATGTCTTGAAACTCAGAGATTCTAATCAAAAGAATGGTATGTGTTATCTGAGTGATAAAGCTGTGTATATAATGGTACCTACAATACAATCCCATTTTATAAGACAAATTATAGAAAAGTTGATTCTGTTGGTAGCTGTGTGGCTCTCTGGCTGATAGGTGAAGAGTTGGGTCTTATTCTCTCTGTTCTATTCACCTCTGCTCTCTGAGCTAGCTATAATGAACATGATGTGTTTGTTTGTTTGTTTGTAATGAAGGTCAATGACTGAGCATTGATTGGTGTATCAGCTTGTCTCTAGTCCTGGGAATCACTCTCATGAGACGCTCAGATAGAGCCTAGGTCGTAGCAGTTGAGACATTAACACATAGAAGACCATGTTCCATGTCCATGTTCCATGGCCTAATTGAAAGTATCATTATGCTGAATATCTCTAAGTCTTAATCCAATTTGGTTTCTTAACTGTGAGACTTGGGGATAAGGAGGCAGGCAAGGAGACATGATGGACTTTGAATCAGATGTCGACTAGAACGATAATAATTAAGTTTTAGAGGAAGACTTTTCAGACATCCACGGCATTTGGCACTTGCTGCTGCCAAGTAGACTGTGCGTTAGACCTTTGGCCTCTAAACTTTGATCAGCACCGCAGGCATAGACTGCATAAAAATGTTGGCGAACTATGAAGTCTTCAGCCAAAAGCATCTTTTTACTTGATTTTAGATGACTTGCTATTCTATTATTTTGACAAATTTATAATAACTTCTTTAATGAATTCCTATATTGTGAAATTAATACATGCTGGGTTTGATTAATAACTCTTGGTATGATAATTATCTAAAGTCTTTTCTGATAGTTGCTCTGGTGTATGTATGTATTTTTGTATGTATGTATGTATGTATGTATGTATCTATGTATCTATCTATCTATTTATCTATGTACCTACCTACCTATTATCTATCTATTTGTCTGTCTATGTACCTACCTATCTTTGTTTGTTTGTTTGTTTGTTTTTTCAAGACAGGGTTTCTCTATATAGCCCTGGCTGTCCAGGAACTCACTCTGTAGACCAGGCTGGCCTCGAACTCAGAAATCCACCTGCCTCTGCTTCCCGAGTGCTGGGATCAAAGGCGTGCGCCACCACGTGAGCCACCACTGCCTGGCTCTACCTATCTATTGTCTGTCTGTCTGTCTGTCTATGTACTTACCTATCTATCATCTATCTGCCAGTCTGTCTGTCTATTTTGTCTGTCTATGTACCTACCTATCCATCATCTATCTATCTCTACATTTAGCATATCTTTTACATAAACATATTATATAAACTTGTGCACTGCACCTTTCTATGACTTCTGAGGTGTTGTTATGAATCCTTAATTATAAGAACAGAGTAGCCATTTGCTAAGTATAAAATGTGTGATCTGGAGCAGATGATGTTATCAGAGCTGCCCCGGATTTTTACAGCATGAATCTGGGGGAACAGTGAGTGCTGTAATTTATACAGCATATACCTTCTACTAAAGTGAATTCAATTATGCCTTCCAAATGGTTGGTGTTTGTGTTGTGAATTGAGCTCTTAGCTTCTCATCTTCATCATGTCAGGGAAGGAAGAGGTAGACCTAAATCCCACCTGTGATCCTACTATGGTGGTATCAATGGTAAGATGATGAGGTGCATGGTGTTGGTGTATATTCCACAGACTGCTGGGCCATACTGATTCACTCCATTCTTTTTACTGTGACGATAATTCTTGCAGTGCTGGGAACAAAACTCCATGTCTGGTATATGCCCTTGAGTACTCTACCACTGAGTTATGTCCCCAGCCATGTACATTCAATTATAAAATACAACTTAAAAGTTACCTATTGAAAGTTAATATACAAAGAGAACTTAGCTATGACATCATTCTTTGCTGTTTCTCAGTCATTCTGACTAATGTGAGGGAACCACTGCTACCCAGCAGCCATTGTGTTACTTGTGGCTTCCTCGGGATTCCAGAGCTCAGTATGGCCTGCAGGAGTCACCATCAATCACAGATAATCTTCTCCCGAGGACTGAACATGGTACCTGCGTCTGGGCAGGCTCGCCCTGTCTAGAGTTGCTCAAGTGAGAAGCTTTGAGACTATGCATCTATGTGGTCGGTCATTTAGAACCTCTGTCCTTGTGACTTTTAGCTAGAGCTCCCATTAGGCGTCCTGTCCTCTTGCTGTGTGGCTATTTCTAGCCAGGACTTTTAAAATAAACATGGCTTGTCTCCCCCAGTTCCTGAAAAGTGCTCTCTGGTTATATTTCAGATTCAAGTTACTACACAGGGAAATCTGTCTTCAAGGTTCTCTCTTAAGATCTCTAAGCAAATTTCATGCTTTCTCTTAGACTTTCCTGAATAGAGTCATAACAAAAAACAGGCAAGCAAGCAAGCAGGCAGGCAGGCAGGCAGGCAGGCAAGCAGGCAAGCAGGCAAGCAGGCAAGCAGGCAGGCAGGCAGGCAGGCAGGCAGGCAGGCAGGCAGGCAGGCAAACAAATATTTCCAGCACTGTGGTTGGTAGAATCCACAGACATGGAGCTGTGAGAGGCGAGCTTTGACCCTGCTCTTTCTCCACTGAGGTCTCTTTCTTCCCATCTAGAGCCAAGGAGTCCCACTGCCTTCCCCGTAACCAATGACCCATGCCCCATGGCACATGGCCTGTGGCCCGTGGCCCGTGGCCCGTGGCCTGTGGCCTGTGACCCGTGACCCCAAGTCCTGGTCCCAGGACATTTTGGGCTTCTCTTCAGTTCTCCTGTTGCAGATTGGGCAAGCCCGGCTTCTGGGACTTCCTGAGGGCTTTCTGTTTGAAGAGGGCTACCGGTGGATCTTCTCTCCTCAGCCACACTACAGTTGCTAACTTTCCTTCCTGCTGGAGTTCTACCCACAACGACCCTTTCCTTCCTGTGCTTGCCTCGTCACAGGAATATCGTACCTCTCCCAGCTTTCTTCTAAACATTGATCTGTTCTCAGCATGGAGAATTTAGATTTTTCCTATTCGCATAACATCAGTACTAAGGCTGAGAGCTCTTACCTCAGGGCCGAGGGAACACGATCCTGCAAGGCAGGGGTAATGCATTATTTATGTAAGTATTTAATAATGCCGGATCCAGTTAGAAACAAGGCAGCGTTTTAAGCGTGACTGACAGGAGAATGCATTAGTGCCCCTGGTAGTAAGAAGGGGATGTCAGTTCATTCTTCCCCCACACAAAATATTAACTTCACGCAACACATACAATATATTTCCCAAGACAGGAATCTGGGAGTCAAAGCTCTGCTGTCTTGTCGGGTCTGATTTTTCAGTCTGTCCAGTTAATCCTCTCTCAGCGCTTTCTCTTTACTCTGCTTTTCTTTCTTTTTCCCCTGGAGCTCTTACACTCGAAGATCACCGGGGTACATGTAAAACCTCGTGGCGCTGCACACCACATACACTGCTGTCTGACGCCTCCCTCCTTTCTGGCTTTATTTGCACTCATGAAAATGGCGTCCCCAGCCTTCCTCCCGTAGGGAGTCCAGCTGGCCAATGGCTGCAGGGGTTACCCTTCTGGACCTGCTCTTGTGTTTACACAAATGCTGTGATCCCCACAGACTTCTCTCAGCCTGTGAATACAATAGATTTTAATGCAGCCTCTCTTATGGAGGATGGGGCTTCTTTAACAGACAAGACATCTTTAGCTTTCCGATAAACACTCTACCTGCTTATCTACATTTAATATTAGACTCCAAGAGCACACATAACCTACTTCCTTCCCCCTCCACCCCTCCCCTTGTTCCTCTTGCTCTGGCTCAACTTGCTTCAGTTCCCCCCCTCCACTTGCTCGAGGCCCCACTTGTTCCAGCCCATAGATTTTGTTTGTTTGTTCTGTTCTGTTTTGTTTTCTGTTTGTTTGTTTCTCATTACAGATGTTTGTGAGCCACCATGTGGTTACTGGGATTTGAACTGATGACCTCTGGAAGAACTGCTGGGCCATCTCACCAGGCCCCACCTGCTTCTTTTTTAAAAAATTTACCTTTATTTTGTGTGTAGGTGTGTATGAAAGTGTGCACATATGTGCAGGTACCTGTGAAGGACAGAGGAGGCTGTCAGATCCTGGAGGTAGAGTTTCAGGCAGTTGGAAGCAGCACAAATGTGGGTGCTGGGAGCCAAGCTCTGGAACTCTGGGACAGCAGGAAGAACTCAGCCATTCAACTACCCCTCCAGTCCTGCGATCTGGTTCTTAGAGCATCTCTACCTCCCACTGCTCTGGCCACACTGACCTCTGCTTCTAGAACTCTCCAGGCATGCTCCTGCCTCTGCCTAGAACTCACGGATGACAGCTACCACACAGCTACATCCCTTATTATCAAGTATTTTAAATGTCCTTTTCTCCGAGAGCCTGATTCAAGCTATCCTATTTAAATACACTCTTTCTGTCTGATTCTGTTATTTGCCTTTTCTCCCCTCAACTGTAGATATACACACACTCATAATAGGACATGAAATACACTTATTTGTTTATTATCTGTATCTCTTGCCTGGAACGTAAGCTCCCTAGGAACATTGCTTGTGCGTGTTTGAAATTTAGTAGATACTCAAATATTTGTTGGCAGGCTGATGAATGAGACGACATTGAAGGCTGGACCAAAGTGGAGAACAGTAACATTGTAGACAGGACCAACTTACAGGTGACCAGAGACTCCCACAGAAAACTGTCTTAGATGTTCTCCTGGATTCCTGAGTTTGGTCACTTCTGTAGTCTGGAGAAATTCTTGTTGCTGGGCAACGACTGTAAACCCAGCAGCTCCCATCACAGTGGCCTCAGGGTCCAACTTCTACTGTGATTTTCTAAAAGATCCAACACATTATATTTTAAAATGGAAAAAGATAATTTCTCTTGACCTCATAGTCATAGAAACAAGATTTTTTTCAATTGCTATTTTATTTCCAATTAAGATGACAGCATGGGAGTTAAATTTGTCCTTATACATCTTGATCTTGCAAATTTTCCTAGCTATGAAGTTTTGATTTTGAAATTTATCATGACAGAAAAGCAGAAATAATCAGAATAGACAATCGTCATTGTGATTGTTAGCTTCTCCTTGGAGGTAGAATTAGCACTGAGGTTTTTTGTTTTTTGTTTTTCGAGATAGAGTTTCTCTGTGTAGCCCTGGCTGTCCTGGAACTCACTCTGTAGACCAGGCTGGCCTCAGAAATCTGCCTGCCTCTGCCTCCCAAGTGCTGGGATTAAAGGCGTGCACCACCACGCCTGGCAGTACTAAGGTTTTACTGTAGTTATCTTTATACCTGTACATGGTGCTTTTATAATTATTTATTTATTTATTGCCAATTGTACTGGCTAATTTTGTGTCAACTTGACACAGCTGGAGTTATCACAGCGAAAGGAGCTTCAGTTGAGGAAGTGCCTCCATGAGATCCAACTGTAAGGCATTTTCTCAATTAGTGATCAAGGGGGAAAGGCCCCTTGTGGGTGGGACCATCTCTGGGCTGGAAGTCTTGGGTTCTATAAGAGAGCAGGCTGAGCAAGCCAGGGGAAGCAAGCTGTAAATGCCCACGCTACCGCCTCACCAGCAAGAACGGACGTGGACACCAGAATCCTTCTGCAAGCATCTTTTATTACATCATGCGGAGGAAGAGAGCAAGCCCAAGATGGGTCCCACTTAAATACACCTCAGTGAGACGTGTGTCGTCAGGATTGGCTGACTGCCCATTACCTCAAGTTACGCCCCGGGATGGGCGGTGACTTACGTGGCTTTGTCACAAGCACATGCACACTGAACTTGTTTGCTTGTCCCAGGCTGGGGGTGGTGACAGGATGTCGGTGCCATCTTGGAATGGTGGCAGAACCAGCTTGGTCGTGGCTCTCTACAGCAAGCCAGTAAAGAACACCCCTCCATGGCCTCTGCATCAGCTCCTGCTTCCTGACCTGCTTGAGTTCCAGTCCTGACTTCCTTGGTGATGAACAGCAGTGTGGAATTGTAAGCCAAATAAACTCTTTCCTCCCCAACTGCTTCTTGGTCATGATGTTTGTGCAGGAATAGAAACCCTGGCTAAGAGACCAACCATGAAGATTTGGTGTTGCAATTTGTCATGACAGATAGACACTCATATACTGTGATATCTCAGCTGTAATGACCTGGGCTCTGCCAGAAGCTATGAATTCCAAATGTTGGCAGCAGATGCTATGAGCTAATTTTATCCATCTGATCACCTGTGTTGAGGATTAGGTTGTGATGTGGAAGTTCATTCTTGTGGGCAACACTTAGTGTCAGTGTGATAAGTACTTGTGCAAGACAGTGCTGGCAAGATGCAAGGCTCTCCCTGTGATATTTTCTTTTAGAGCTCTTTGCAAGCCTACCCTATCTGTCAGCATTTTAAAGCCCAGCATGTAAGACATATAGCTAATATTTTGTACTTTTACCTGACTTATTATTATACTTCTGATGGCCTGATCTATAAATTAGAAATGTAAAAGTGTTGTTGAGGGACTTTCAATTTGAATTGGTTTTATTTTCCATATTCTTGTTTTTTCATTGCTCGACGATCAGGACAGGTCAATGCATATAGGCAAATTCTTACTCCAGCTTTTAAAAGTATACATCTGGGTACAACAGTTAATAAGAAACAGAGAGTATTTGAATTCTATCGAGTTGCATTACTCATAGTTGAACTGCCATCCTCTGTATCCCTAAGGATTAATCTCTCCATTGCTATTGAACTTTTCAGATGATGTAGCCTTCCCACCCACAGAGGATAGGCAAGATCAATCATGAGTGTATATGTCATTAGAGTTTGGTATAGTTAAGAGGAAAAAGCTTCCTAGAAGAAAGCTGGATGTTTGTGAATGATGGTATTCATCACACATGCACCCAACAAATATTTGCTAAGAACTTGTGAGGTCTGGCATGGTGGTATGTACTTCCCTGTGCTGGGAGGGCAGAGACAGGAAGATCCTACGGTCTGGCTGACCAGCTAGTCTCATAAATTTGGTGAGTTCCAGGCTCAGTGAGAGACCCTGCTCAAAGAGAAGAGAGAGAAAGTAGAGAAGACATGGCCGCTGCAGAGGAACACTTCCTGCTGGTTTGCTCCCTACCTTAGTCAGTTGCTTCTCTTATCCAGCCCAGGCCCGCTTGGTTAGGGATGGACCACCCATAATGGGTTTGGTACTTCTATGTTAACAATCATAGACATGCTCACAGACTAATCTGTTGGGGGCAGTTTCTCAATCAAGATTGTCTCTCAACAGGTTATGTCCACTTAGCAACCAAGATTAACCATCACAAGGAAAGGGAGAATCAACCAATATTATTTTGAATGTAGTGGTGACTTACGTAGCAATTGGCATCCATATAAATACTTCCAGCATCACTAAGGGCTCTACTTTATTTGGGGAACAGATGGTGCCTGCTGGATTCACAGACATCCCACAAGCACACCCATGGCTCTGACCTTTATACTCACTGAGTGTATGAAAAAGAGAAGCAGTAGACCCGTGCTCTGTATCACATGACTCAGCCCCTTGAGGAGAAAAGGGTGTATTTAGCTTATATATTCCAGCTCCTAGTCCATTGAGAAAAGCCAAGGCAGGAACCTAGAGAGCGAGAACTAATGAAGAGGCCGTGGGAGAAAGCATCTCACTGACTTGCTCCGCATGGCTCACTCAGCCTGCTTTCTCACACCATCCACGACCACCAGCCCAGTGATAGCTGTGAGCACGGGGTGTAATAACAGCCAAGGCATTTAGTTTTGGTTACCTATGTCCTGCATGGTTTAACATGGACTAGAAATACGAGCCCATCACAATCTCACTCTTATTTATACAAACTAAAAAAAAAAAAAAAGACAGAATCAGGCAATTAATAGTGGCCTCAAGACTGCATGATATATTCACAATATATTCACAACATATTCACAATATATTCACAATATATTCAGTGGCTGCCACGCATGAGGAATTTAGTCCCGTGAAAGGTAAAGACAATGAGTCATGAAGACAAGTTATCAGCTGGAGGAAAGTTCTGGAATAAGCTAACTGGTGTGGCTGAACAAAGATGTCTACAAAGCCGTTGACTTTCTCTCTCTCTCTCTCTCTCTCTCTCTCTCTTTCTCTCTCTCTCTCTTTCTCGGCATGGTCTCACAATGTAGTTCTGAGTATCCTGGAACTCACTATGTAGATCAGGCTGGCCCTATCCTCCTGCCTCTGCCTCCCAAGTTCTGGGATTTAAGGTGTGCACAACCATGTACTATGTCAAGTTTTCTTCAGAGGTAAGGTCTAGGTCCTTTATGTTCTTCCTTTTAATGGAAAGATTTCTTGCTTGTTTATTATTTGACTATTTTACCCATAGGACACTATGAGTATGTTCTGATATTCAAAGCCATATGCTATGCCACACAAACGGAAGGCTCTTGCTGTCACCCATACAGAGAACTAAAGCTCTTGACTGACAGCCTGGGCTGAGAGCCTGGCCACCAGGAGCACCAGCCTTACAGCTGTGTGTGAGACATCCTGGAGCCACAGCCAATGCCATAAAGAATCAGACCATGCTATCTAGCCCTGTCCAAACTATGGCTTCATGAGGATAACAAATGACAGTTATTGATCTGACTTCATTCATTACTTTTTTATTGTGACAAAACATGCACAAAACACCTTACAATTTCCCCTCACCTCACATTAGCGTAGCTCACTGCCTAGCCCAGACTAATCAAGAACTCACTTAGTAGCACAGGCTGGCCTAAAACCGAGTTTCTCTTCTCCTGGGCTCCTACAAAGCCCTGGAGTTACAGGTGGGGACTATCACACCTTGCCTTAAAACTTGTAGCATACAGTTGAGTGACGTTTAAGTACATTTCCATTGCCATTCTACTGTGACCACCATTTGTCTCTACAACTCATGCAATCATACAAAACTCCACTTCTGTAGCCATTAGGTGGCTCCTTCTCCATAGCTCCCAACATGTGCTTTCTACCTCCATGAATTTGATTAGCCTAGGCATCGATGTGTGTAATACAGTATTTTTTATAAAAATAATTAGCTTATTTCACTTCTATAAAAGTCTCTTTGTTCATGTGTTGGTATGTGTCAAATCTCCGTCCTTTTAAATGTTGAATTCTACCTTCGCACGCATGCACATGTGTGTGTGTGTGTGTGTGTGTGTATACTCCCCTCTCTCTCTTTCCTAGCCCCCACACATGTACACATACACTCCTTTCTCTTTCATACACACTCTCATACTCCCCTCTCTTTCACACACACACATACACATTCCTCTCTCTTTTTTACACACATACACTCCCCTCTTTCTTTCACACACACATACATTCCTCTCTCTCTTACACACACACACACACACACACACCTCTCTTTTTCACACACACACTCCCCTCTCTTTTCACACACACTCCTCTTATTTCACACACATACACACTCCTCTCTCTTTTTCACACACATACACTCCCCTTTCTTTCACACATACATAACACATATACTCCTCTCTCTTTTCCACACACACTCCCCTCTCTCTTTTCACACACATTACTCTCTTTTCACACATATTACTCTCTCTTTTCACACACAAATACACATACACACCTCTCTCTTTTTCACACACTCCTTTTTTCACACACAATCCTCTCTTTTTCACACACACACACATACACGCATGCACACACTTCTTTTTCTCTCCCTGTCTCCTTCTCCTCCTCCCTCTCCCCCCACACTTATCTTTATCTACCTTAAAAACATCCTCACGTATTCCATACAGCAGAATAGAACAGTTTTAATTTCTCCATGTCCTTATTAATGCTTGCCAGTTTTACAGTAGCTACCCAAATAAAGGAAAAATAGTGTGTTGAAGTGATCTTGATTATTATCTTTCTAGGTAGGCCATGCTGAGGATGTCCTTGGGTACTTACTGCTGTTTCTTTACACCATTCTCAAGTTTGTAGCTGCAACTGCGAATCTTTTCTCCCACAGAGTGAGTCAACTTTTATTCGTTGAATTCATCCTTTCATGCATAGAACTTTAATTTGTATTGTAGTTCAAACCACCTTTTGAACTCACTTGCCTTGTATTTTAATGTCATATTTAAGAATGATTACAAAATCCTGTTAGCGTTTTTAAAAACTTGTTTTGGATTTATTGTTTTGTTTTATGTGTACATGAGGGTATGTGTGCCTAACTGCATATATGTGTACCACAAGCATGTAGGGGTCTGTGGAGGCTAGAAGAGAGTGTTAGATCCCCTGGTCCTGGAGTTACAGCACGTGTGAGCTGTCTGATGTGGGTGCTGGGAACCAAACCTGGGTCCTCTGCAAAGAAAGTCAGTGGTTTTAGCTACTGAGCCATCTCTCCAGCTCCTCTGTTGGCACATTTTAAGCATCTGAATTTGCTTTGGTTTATCAAATAGAAATAGATTATGAATAATATGGGAGGGATAGGACACATGTAAGAATACAGTATATAATATTATTTTATACACATAATACACATAATAATTTTCATGTAAGAAGATTGGGGAAGAAGGTGATGCTTATTAAGTATTGTTGATTAATAACAATAAGTCCATGGTTTCAATTAACAAATACTTGAAATATTTCTGCCTTTAAAATATCCATATGTACCCTCCAAATCAACCAGATCAAATCTCTTCTCTTTGTCACCAGAAGTGGCTAATTCAGTCTGCTATCTTCCTCAGTTTTGTTAAGTGAAGAGACTATCTACAAGGCCACACTCCAGGCTCCTGAGAGAACTGGGATCAGGGATGCTCTGAACTGAGTTATCTCAGGCTTTGACAGAGACAGTGGGGTCCCCTCCATGTTTGTTTATCTAATTGCAGCATCTGTGAGTGGGAGACTTGTCACTTGCTTTGACTACAGACAGGTCAGTTTCCTTTTCTTTTCTTTTTATTAGATATTTTCTTTATTTACATTTCAAATGCTATCCTGAAAGTCCCCTATACCCACCCCACCCCCCGCCCTGCTCCCCTACAAACCCACTCCCATTCTTGGCCCTGGCATTCCCCTGTACTGGGGCATATAAAGTTTGCAATACCAAGGGGCCTCTCTTCTCAGTGATGGCCGACTAGGCCATCATCTGCTAGGTATGCAGCTACAGACAGGAGCTCTGGGGGTTCTGGTTAGTTCATATTGTTGTTCCTCTTATAGGGTTGCAGACCCCTTCAGCTCCTTGGGTGCTTTCTCTAGCTTCTCCATTGGGGGTCCTGTGTACCATCTTATAGATGACTGTGAACATCCACTTCTGTATTTGCCAGGCACTGGCATAGCCTCATACAAGACAGCTATACCAGGATCCCTTCAGGAAAATCTTGCTGGCATATGCAATACTGTCTGGGTTTGGTGGCTGATTATGGGATGGATCCCTGGGTGTGGTAGTCTCTGGACAGTCCATCCTTTCATCTTAGCTCCAAACTTTGTCTCTGTAACTCCTTTCATGGGTATTTTGTTCCCCATTCTAAGGAGGAATGAAGTAACCACACATTGGTCTTCCCTCTTCTTGATTTTCTTGTGTTTTACAACTTGTATCTTGGGTAGTCTAAGTTTCTGGGTTAATATCTACTTATCAGTGAGTGCATATTTAATGACTTCTTTTGTGATTGGGTTACCTCACTAAGGATGATAACCTCCAGATACATCCATTTGTCCAAGAATTTCATAAATTCATTGTTTTTAATAGATGAGTAGTACTCCATTGTGTAAATGTACCACATTTTCTGTATCCATTCCTCTGTTGGGTTCTTTCCAGCTTCTGGCTATTATAAATAAGGTTGTTATGAACATAGTGGAGCATGTGTCCTTATTACCAGTTGGAACATCTTCTGGGTATATGCCCAGGAGAGGTATTGCTGGATCTTCTGGTAGTACTATGTCCAATTTTCTGAGGAACTGCCAGACTGATTTCCACAGTGGTTGTACAAGCTTACAATCCCACCAGCAATGGAAGAGTGTTCCTCTTTCACTACATCCTTGCCAGCATCTGCTGTCACCTGAATTTTTGATCTTAGCCATTCTGACTGGAGTGAGGTGGAATCTCAGGGTTGTTTTGATTTGCATTTCCCTGATGATTAAGGATGTTGAACATTTTTTCAGGTGCTTCTCAGCCCTTCAGTATTCCTCAGTTGAGAATTCTTTGTTTAGCTCTGTACTCCATTTTTTAATGAGGTTATTTGAATTTCTGGAGTCCAGCTTCTTGAGTTCTTTGTATATATTGGGTATTAGTCCCCTATCAGATTTAGAATTGGTAAAAGTCCCTTCCCAATCTGTTGGTGGCCTTTTTGTCTTGCTGACAGTGTCTTTTGCCTTACAGAAGCTTTGCAATTTTATAAGGTCCCATTTGTCAATTTTAGATCTTACAACACAAGCCATTGCTGTTCTGTTTAGGAATTTATCCCCTCTGCCCATATCTTTGAGGCTTTCCCCCATTTTCTTCTCTATTAATTTCAGTGTCTCTGATTTTATGTGGAGGTCTTTGATCCACTTAGACTTGAGCTTTGTACAAGGGGATAAGAATGGATCAATTTGCATTCTTCTACATGATAACCGCCAATTGTGCTGCACCATTTGTTGAAAATGCTGTCTTTTCCACAAGATGGTTTTAGCTCCCTTGTCAAAGATCAAGTGACCATAGGTGTGTGGGTTCATTTCTGGGTCTTCAATTCTATTCCATTGATCTACCTGTCTGTTGCTGTACCAGTACCATGCAGTTTTTATCACAATTGCTCTGTAGTACTGCTTAATGTCAGGGATGATGATTCCATGAGAAGTTCTTTTATTGTTGAGAATAGTTTTTGCTATCCTAGGTTTTTTATTATTCCAGATGAATTTGCAAATTGCCCTTTCTAACCCAGTAAAGAATTGAGTTGGAATTTTGATGGGGATTGCATTGAATCTGTAGATTGCTTTCGGCAGGATAGCCATTTTGACTATATTAATCCTGCCAATCCAAGAGCATGGGAGATCTTTCCATCTTCTGAGATCTTCCTCAATTTCTTTCTTCAGAGACTTTAAGTTCTTATCATACAGATCTTTCACTTCCTTAGTTAGAGTCACAGCAAGGTATTTTATATCATTTGTGACTATCGTGAAGGGTGTTGTTTCCCTAATTTCTTTCTCAGTCCATTTATCCTTTGTGTAGAGAAAGGCCATTGATTTGTTTGAACTAATTTTATATCCAGCTACTGAACTGAAGGTATTTAACAGGTTTAGGAGTTCTCTGGGGAATTTTGGGGGTCACTTACATATACTATCATATCATCTGCAAATAGTGATATTTTGACTTCTTCCTTTCCAATTTGTATCCCCTTGATCTCCTTTTGTTGTCGAATTGCTCTGGCTAGAACTTTAAGTACTATATTGAATAGGTAGGGAGACAGTGGGCAGCCTTGTCTAGTCCCTGATTTTAGTGGGATTGCTCCTTTAGTTTGATGTTGGCCACTGGTTTGCTGTAGATTGCTTTTATTGTGTTTAGGTATGGGCCTTGAATTCCTGATCTTTCCAAGACTTTTATCATGAAAGGGTGTTGGATTTTGTCAAATGCTTTCTCAGCATCTAATGAGATGATCATGATGTGGCTTTTGTCTTTGAGTTTGTTTATATAGTAGATTACATTGATGGATTTCCGTATATTAAACCATCCCTGCATCCCTGGGATGAAGCTTACTTGGTCATGATGGATGATCATTTTGATGTGTTCTTGGATTCAGTTTGGGAGGATTTTATTGAGTATTTTTGCATCCATATTCATAAGGGAAATTGGTCTGAAGTTCTCTTTCTCTGTTGGATCTTTGTGTGGTTTAGGTATCAGAGTAATTATGGCTTCATAGAATGAATTGGGTAGAGTACCTTCTGTTTCTATTTTGTGGAATAGTTTGAAGAGAGTTGGAATTAGGTCTTCTTTGAAGGTCTGATAGAACTCTGTACTAAACCCATCTGGTCCTGGGCTTTTTTTGGTTGGGAGACTATTGATGACTGCTTTTATTTCTTTAGGGGAAATGGGACTGTTTAGATCAGTAATCTGATCCTGATTTAACTTTGGTACCTGGTATCTGTCTAGGAAGTTGTCCATTTCATCCACATTTTCTAGTTTTGTTGAGTATAGCCTTTTGTAGTAGGATCTTATGATGTTTTGGATTTCCTCAGGTTCTGTTGTTATGTCTCCTTCTCATTTCTGATTTTGTTAATTAGGATACTGTCTCCGTGCCCTCTAGTTAGTCTGGCTAAGGGTTTATCTATCTTGTTGATTTTCTCAAAGAACCAGCTCCTGGTTTGGTTGATTCTTTGAATAGTTCTTTTTGTTTCCACTTGCTTGATTTCAGCCCTGAGTTTGATTATTTCCTGCAGTCTACTCCTCTTGGGTGAATTTGCTTCCTTTCGTTCTAGAGCTTCTAGATATGCTGTCAGGCTGCTAGTGTATGCTCTCTCCAGTTTCTTTTTGGAGGCACTCAGGGCAATGAGTTTTCCTCTTAGGACTGCCTTCATTGTGTCCCATAAGTTTGGGTATGTTGCAGCTTCATTTTCTTTAAACTCTAGAAAATCTTTAATTTCTTTCTTTATTTCATCCTTGACTAAAGAATCATTGAGTAGAGTGTTGTTCAGTTCCCACGTGAATGTTAGCTTTCTATTATTTATATTGTTATTGAAGATCAGCCTTAGTCCATGGTAATCAGATAGGATGCATGGAATAATTTCAATATTTTTGTATCTGTGGAGGCCTGTTTTGTGACTAATCATATATGGTCAATTTTAGAGGAGGTGCCATGTGGTGCTGAGAAGAAGGTATATCCTTTTTAGGATAAAATGTAGATATCTATTAAATCCATTTGTTTCATAACTTCTGTTAGTGTCCATGTGTCTTTGTTTAGTTTTTGTTTCCAGGATCTGTCCATTGGTGAGATTGGGGTGTTGAAATCTCCCACTATTATTGTGTGAGGTCCAATGTGTGCTTTGAGCTTTACTAAAGTTTCTTTAATGAATGTGGCTGCCCTTATATTTGGAGCATAGATATTCAGAATTGAGAGTTCCTCTTGGTAGATTTTACCTTTGATGAGTATGAAGTGCCCCTCCTTGTCTTTTTTGATAACTTCGGGTTGGAAGTCAAATTTATTTGATATTAGAATGGGTACTCCAGCTTGTTTCTTCGGACCATTTGCTTGGAAAGTTATTTTCCAGCCTTTCACTCTGAGGTAGTATCTGTCCTTTTCCTTGAGGTGAGTTTCCTGTAAGCAACAAAATGTTGGGTCCTGTTTGTGTAGCCAGTCTATTAGTCTATGTCTTTTTATTAGGAAATTGAGTCCATTGATGTTAAGAGAAATTCAAGAAAAGTAATTGTTGCTTCCTGTTATTTTTGTTGTTAAAGTTGGGATTCTGTTCTTGTGGCTGTCTTCTTTTAGGTTTGTTGAGGATTATTTACTTGCTTTTTCTAGGGTGTAGTTTACATCCTTGTGTTGGTGTTTTCCCTTTATTATCCTTTGAACAGATGGATTCATGGAAAAATATTGTGTGAATTTGGTTTTATAATGGAATACTTTGGTTTCTCCATCTATAGTAATTGAGAGTTTTGCTGGGTATAGTATCCTGGGCTGGCATTTGTGTTCTCTTAGGGTCTGTATAACATCTGTCCAGGATCTTCTGGCTTTCATAGTCTCTGGTGAGAAGTCTGGTGTAATTCTAATAGGCCTGCCTTTATATGTTACTTGACCTTTTTCCCTTACTGCTTTTAATAATCTATCTTTATTTAGTGCATTTGTTGTTCTGATTATTATGTGTCTAGAGGAATTTCTTTTCTGGTCCAGTCTATTTGGAGTTCTATAGGCTTCTTGTATGTTCATGGGCATCTCTTTCTTTAGGTTTGGGAAGTTTTCTTCTATAATTTTTTTGAAGATATTTGCTGGCCCTTTAAGTTGAAAACATTCATTCACCTCTACTTCTATTATCCATAGGTTTGGTATTCTCATTGTGTCCTGGATTCCCTGGATGTTTTGAGATAGGATCTTTTTGCATTTTGCATTTTCTTTGATTGTTGTGCCCATGTCCTCTATGGAATCTTCTGCACCTGAGATTCTCTTCCATCTCTTGCAGTCTGTTGGCGATGCTCGCATCTATGGTTCCAGATTTCTTTCCTAGGGTTTCTACCTCCAGAGTTATCTCACTTTGGGTTTTCTTTATTGTTTCTACTTGCCTTTTTAGGTCTTGGATGGTTTTGTTCAATTCCATCACTTGTTTGGTTGTGTTTTCCTGTAATTCTTTAAGGACTTCTACCTGTTTAGCAGTGTTCTCCTGTATTTCTTTAAGTGAGTTATTAATGCCCTTCTTAAAGTCCTCTACCAGCATCATGAGATATGTTTTTAATTCTGAGTCTTGCTTTTCGGGTGTGTTGGGGTATCCAGGACTGGCTGAGGTCGGAGTGTTTGGTTCTGATGATGGTGAATGGTCTTGGTTTCTGTTAGTAAGATTCTTACATTTGCCTTTTGCCATCTGGTAATCTCTGGAGTTAGTTGTTATAGTTTTCTCTGGCTGGAGCTTGTTCCTCCTGTGATTCTGTTAGCCTCTGTCAACAGTCCAGGGAGTCCAGCTCTCTCCTGTGTCTCAGTGGTCAGAGTACTCTCTGCAGGCAAGCTCTCCTCTTGCAGGGAAGGTACACAGATATCTGTCATTCAGACCTGCCTCCTGGATGAAGATGAAGGCCTGAAATAGGGCTTGTCCCAGAAGATGTGTTGCCTCTGCAGTCTGCATGCTCACCTGCACAGACTTGTCTCCGAGGGATGTGGGACACAAGATGGCTCTCTCACCTGCTCTGGTGGTCAAAGCCCTCTCGGGCAGACACTTCTCCTCTGGTAGGGAGGGTGTCCAGATGTCTGGAGCCCGAAGCAGAGTCTGTCCCACATGCCGTGTTGCTTCTGTAGTCTGCACTCTCACCTGCACAGAGTAGACTCTGAGGAACCTGGGACCCAAGATGGCTCCCTCACCTGCTCCAGTAGAGCCCTCCTGGGCTGACACCTCTCCTCTGGTGGGAAAGTGCCCATATTTCTGGAGCCCCAAAACTCGGTCTGTCCCAGAAGCTGTGTTGCTCCTGCCTGTTCCAGAAGCTGTGTTGCTTCTGCAGTCTACTCACTCACCCTTCTCAGTCTGCACTCTCACCTGCGCAGACTGGTCTCTGAGGGACCCGGGATCCAAGATGGCTCACCTGTTCCCGCAGAGCCCTCCTGGGGGGACACCTCCCCTCTGGTGGGGAAAGTGCCCAGATGTCTGGAGCCTGTAACTGGGTCTGCCCCAGAAGCTGTGTCGCTTCTGTAGTCCTCACTCTCACCTGCGCAGACTTAGTCTCTGAGGGACCTTGGACTCAAGATAGCTTTCTCATCTGCCACAGGTCAGTTTTCTGTCACCACCATAAAGTACCAGGGACAGACAAGGCTTACTGTGTCTCTCGATCTTGGAGGTTCCAGTTCAGGATCAGACAACCCTGCTGGGTTTAGAGCTTGGGTTGGGAAGCCCGGTAACCCAGCTTGTGTGTGGAGAGGAAGAAAAGGGAAACAGGGTTGCAACACCAATACCAAATACCAGCCCCCAAAGTGACGGGAAGACCTCATATGAAGGCCTCACTTCCCAACCTTTCTAACCTCTGATAGCAACAGGCTGGAGGCAGGGTCTTTACTATGTGAGATCTGGAGACACTCGGTATTCTAAACATAGCAGCCTAAAGCTGTTAAAGAACTTCAGATGTGGTTGGTAGAATAAGATGCTATAACACCCAGTAAAATGTTCATTTCGGCAAATGTTTCCCAAGCTTGATCTAGAAAACATTCATCTCTGCTTCTAACCCTTCATTTCCTTTGTTTTCTGCAGTAAAGGCGTGGCTTGCATTTCACCAGTTTGGTTTAAAAAAGAGAGAGAGAATGTCAGTCCTGAGTTTTCATTTTTACTTTCCCGAAACAAAAGATGCAGTTGAAAAAAACATTTATTTAGCAGAGTTGAAAAGTCAGTTACTTGTGGAAAAACAGATATTTTAGACACTTTATCAATATATGCTCATAAACTCATTTACTTTTAGACACGTTGCTACTTAAATATTCACAAAATTTTTGGGGGTGGTGGTGGCACACACCTTTCATTGCAGCTTTTGGGAGGCAGAGTTTGAGGCCCTCTCTGTGAGTTCAACGCCAGCCTTGTTTACAAAGTGAGTTTCAGGATAGCCTGAAACAGAGAAACCCTGACTTGAAAACAACAACAACAACAAACAAACAAAATAAAAGAAACAAACAGACAAATGAAAACAAACTAAAACCACCACCAACAAAAAACCCAAAACCACAAAATTCAATTTTGTCTCTGATTGAATTAGTCCTTGCCTCCCCCTCCCCCCTTGTCTTAGCTTTGGGACTTCATAGAAACATGACTTTTAGCTGTGAGCTTCAAGCTCCTTCTCTACCCAGTTTCTCACCAATGTGATCTCCTGTTGCCTATGGTCCTTCCACTTTAGGCTCCCTGACTAAGGAGATTAGGAGCCCTGGACTAATTACGAAACAGCAAAGAACCTAGGCATGAAGACAGAATAGTTGTTATAGTAGAAAAGTCTCTGAATATTTCAGTTGAATAGATGAAGATCTTGCAAAGTGTGAAGGGAGGAGGGGTTGGGCATTGAAATGTGTTTCTGAGAACACAACAGACTTTGCATGGGAGCCTTCACCGCCATTCCTGATCCTCCTTGTAATAGCTCTACACAGGAGAGCCTTTGAGTACCCACCTCAATCTTCTAAGTCAGACTATCTTAAGCCAGGGTGCACTGAAAATGTTTTAAAATTTCTCCATTGGTCCCTAGCAGAGAGAACATCCAAACAGGAGGAAGAAACTATCTATGTACATCTGGCCCATTTTGTGAGAGGCCAAGTCCTCTCTCAGTGCTTATTAAACATTAAGGATGCTCTATTGGCCTAAGTCTCTGGTAACAGATGAGGCCTCAATTAAGTAGCTAACCACTCTATCCTGGAGTGCTTTCGGTTTTCAAGTTCACGTGGAGAAGATGAGCGGTATCCATGACAACAGCAGATGTGATTCATCTACTCCCTAGCTTTCAGTTCCTTTGGGACACTCTGTTCCCTAGGCTGACATTTGGGGAAGCACACACACTTGCTCAGCCATCTGGCAGAGCTGGAAACTTGAAGGCTTCTTCATTTAGCACCTTTTTTAACATTACATTTGTGAGGCTGTGTCTTGCGCATTTCAGTTCACATGTTCTTTTAACAATGTCATAATATTTGTATGGCTGTGCTAAAATATATTGATGGAGAGACTCTTTAGGTATTTACTGGCTATGTATTGCATGCCTAATGCCTCCAGGTTAATGCTTGCTTTCAAGGGTCTTATATCCAAGTGTATTAATGATACCTGAGTTTATATTGTCAAATTTTACTTTTAATAATTTAGATTTTTCATGCTTGTATCTGATTCTGTTTCAGAGATTTCAAGAGAATCATACCAATATGATCCATCTACTATCTGTATACTTACATATTATCTATCTTCTATCATTTACCTATCTACTTATTACCTATGCTTGTCTATCCATCCATCCATCCATCCATCCATCCATCCATCCATCCATCCATCATCTATCAATTATCTATCTATCTAACTATCTATCTATCTATCTACCTATCTATCTATCATCTATCTTCTGTCTGTCTGTGTGTTCGCCTGTCTGTCTGCCTGTCTTCCTATTGGAATTAGCTTATGTGCCTATAGAAGTCCTTATCTACATTGGGGGCTAGCTGATATGAGATTCAGATGACCCCCTCTTTTAGTTCCAATCTGAGGGCCACAGCCTAGAGACCATGGAAACATTGTGATGTCGGTTGAGACTTCAAGGCATGCCGTCTTTCTTAGAAACAGTCTTTCTTAGAAATTCTAAAATTAAAAAAAATAAATAAATAAAATAAAAAGCTGGGCAGTGGTGGCACATGCCTTTAATCCCAGCACTTGGGAGGCAGAGGTAGGTGGATTTCTGAGTTCGAGGCCAGCCTGGTCTACAAAGTGAGTTCCAGGACAGCCAGGGCTTTACAAAGACAAAAACAAAACAAACAAAAACAAACAAACAAAAAAGAAATTCTATTAGTTTGTTATTAGATATTAGACAACCATTTACTTCTGCTGACTAGGTGAGATCCATCTACATTACAGATGGTAATCTACTTACTCAAAGATCACCGACTTAGAAAATATTCTCTGTGTTGAGCAAACCATTAACAACCACAGATGGTGCACGTGATGACATAGAGTGTACACTAGGTGCTCATTGCGATGAAGACACAATGTCATTCAGTCTATGGAACCTTCGATCTCACCTCAGTCTTACCTGGGGACCACTGCTGTTCTCTTCATTGTCCATACAAGGGAAATAAGAGCTCTAGAGGTCAGGCAGTTTGATGGGTCTTACAGCTAATAGGTGGGTTCTGTGTTGGCACCCAGGGCCTCCTGTCTCATTCCCTTAGTACTTAAACTACAAAGATTCACAAACTTAGTCAGCTTAGAGCTTTCTTTTGTGAGTTTCCTTTTCATTTCCCTTTAAGAGAGGCTGTTGGAGGGGGAGGGGTGGAGATGACACCCTGCCGCACCGGAGAAAGGATGATTTCCCTCTATTTGCATTGTTTCCTTTAATGCTGACTTGAAATGCTCTGGGAATTGCATTCTGACACACTCAACTCAGAGTGAAGATCTATCTTTTTTCATTGGAAAATTTCATTAAAACTAATTGTGTCTCTGTGTTTTACTAATGAACGTGGAAAGTAAGGTTTATAGACTGAAGATTTATAAACTACCTTGAGACACTCAAGAGGAAGAAAAGTCTCCTAGTGGAAGCATTGCTAAGCTGACTTAAATAACGGAATCAATTAACTTTAATCCCTTGAACAGTGTAAAATGCTAATCTGACTTCTTGCCATCTTTAATTTAATTGCATAGGTCATATTGTGAGCATGAAAGTAATGTTGCCAGCAGAGGTAGACTTAAAAATCAGTGAAAATGGGAACCATGCTCTGACCCTTTGGGTGAACTGAGAAGAGAATTCACAGGAATATCGCTGTTTCTCCTTTATGACTCTCACGTACTTAGCATTTAGTTTAATTCATTATTTAATTAAGGCCTGGAGAGTTGGCTGCCACCAGTCAGGTGCTTGCTGTGCAGGCAAGAGAAGCTGAGTGCACTCACACTGGGCTGTGTTCCTGTAGCCCAGCACTGGGAGTTGCAGAAACAGATAGGCCATTGGAACTCTTGGGCTTTAGTGACGCATCAAGCAGGTTGCTGACAGACCGTCTCCAAAAATAAGGTGGAGGAAACCTTTGTCAACCTGGTCTTCACACACGTGTCCACATGTGTACCTGTGCACTTACATGCAAACACACACCCACACAATACATTCTTAGTCAGTTAACTAGTGACCATTCAGGGTTTTTACTGAGCTTTTTTTTTTTTTGTTTTTGTTTTTGTTTTTCGAGACAGGGTTTCTCTGTATAGCCTTGGCTGTCCTGGAACTCACTTTGTAGACCAGGCTGGCCTCGAACTCAGAAATCCTCCTGCCTCTGCCTCCCGAGTTCTGGGATTAAAGGTGTGCGCCACCACGCCTGGCTTACTGAGCATTTTTTTTAAAGCTAAAAACATTTTTCATGCAATATATTTTAACCGTGTTATCCCCTCCCCTAATTCTTCCCAGAGCCTCCTGTTTCCCCAGGCTCATCCAACTTTCTTTTTCTTTTCTCTCTTAAGAAATATCCACAAAGTCACTCTAAGACAAAAATAAGCTAGAACAAAGCAAAATGAAACACAATTCCACAAAATACCGTTTTGAGTTCATTGTGTGTTAGCCAACAACTCCTGGGCATGGGGCTGCCCTAGGGTATAGTTGATATACCCAGTGCAACTCTCTTGGGGAAAACTGATTTGCCCTTTGCTAGTAGTGATGTCTTGTAGACAGCTTCTTGGTTGAGGGTGGGACCACCAGGCCCACTTCTCCATCCTAGAGCTAGCCTGAACCTGTGCATGCTGTGTGACGCTGCCACAGTCTGTGTGAGTTCATATGTGCATCAGTCCTGTTGTGTCTGGAAGACACTATTTCCTTGGAACTGCCCACCACCTCTGGTGTGGTGTTTCCTGTTCCTTTCCCATATAGCTCCGGGAGCCCCGTGGGCGGGGCTTTGATGAAGACATCCCATTTATGACTAGGTGCTTCAAAGTTTCTCACTCTCTGCATATTTGTCTAGTTGTGGGTCTCTGTGCTAAATCTACTGCAAGAAGGAGCTTTTCTGAACTTGGTGAGACCGTTGTCATGGTAACAGACTAGTCAGCAGCATGGAGGACAGATAAGAGGGGAAGCAAAAGGTAAGGAGAAGGTCAGCACAGGAAAGCACAGCAACTGGTGAGTTCATCACAGGGACAGGGAGGGGGTGGCAGTGGGGGTAGGGGTGGGGGTGGGGAGACCGTGCTCACGGGTTCTCCTCAGGTCTAGTGCAGGCTCAGCAAGTACCACTGCTGTACTGGAAGACAAATGCGCTATCGCTACATCAGACATAGCCAAGGAAAAGTTTGAAATTCCAAGACACATGCTTCTAATTTTAATTCACCTCATTTTAGAAAAGAAGCCTCCCCCCCCATTAGTCTCTATTTCCCTATAAGACATTACTGTTCCCTGCTCCTCTAAAGCAAATCTCTTGGCGTTGGTTGCTCAGTCGTAAGGAGCAATCTCTCACACGGTAGGATCTCAGGTTGGCTTAGCTAAACTTAAACACTGCTCTAGAAGATAGAAAAATAAAAAGTGTTAGGAAAAAATCCTGTCGGGTTCCCTCTGTGTGCTGTTCATGGTTGACCTCTTGTTCAGCGTTCACAGCAATCTTGTGGCTAACCGCACTTCACAGATTGGGGAACTGGGGAGTTGAGAGGAGGAGCATCTAGTTCTGGAGAACCCCAGGTCCCTTTCTTGAGCCTTGTGGGCTTCCGTTCTCTGTGCACTTCAGCTTCTGAGACATACATAGGTTAGCATGAACGTACTGGACACACACTTTCCCTTCCAATGTATGCACTTCAGTTACACACTATTTGCTAGTGCGCACTCGAAGTATAGCACCAACTAGGCTGTGAAGTTGGGGGAAGAAAACCCTATATAGTTCTCCTGCTTAAATGTCTACACAAAAGAGCTCATCTGTGCTCGTTAGAGCAGTCACCTCATGACTTATGGATGTAAACAGTTGTGTTCCAATTCGATTGGACCCATTTCCCAGGATGGAATTCACACCAGGTACTAGACGCCTGGTCAGAAGCTCTGGTGGCTGGGCACATTATCAGCCCTGGTGGAGAAGTTCCTGCTGTTTTACTAGATGTAAACTAGGTACCTGCCAAATTTCCTTCTAAATATTTATGTTTATTACCATCGATTGATGCTGCTATCAGCTTTGGTCAGAGAGGCTTCTTTTTGCCATGGGCAGTGGTTACTGCAGGGATTCATAACGACTGTTCAATGCTCAGCCTTAAAGGGGACACCTGCATCACCCCTCCTAGGCTCAGGGAGCATCATGGAAGAGGAGCATGAGGAAGGTATGAGACAGAGGGAAGGACAAAATGCTGTGGGACACTGTGTTCCAGGCATTAGCATGGCTATCACACTCTGGAACTCTCAGTAGCTGGCATTACAGAATTGGCTCATGGAAGTTCTGCTAGGGAGGAAGCTCAAGGAGCCTCTGACCCTCCCGAGCTTTTATAGGTAACTAAGGATCCTTAGCAGAGGTAGAGAAAAGTTGTGTATGGGGAGGAGCCCATGGATCTGTGATTGCTTCTGTAAGGAACCCTAATCGCCTTCAGTGGCTCACGTGTGTGCACACAAACCCACACATCACCCTGTCTATGAATGTTTTACATTTTTCCCATGGGAGTTCTTAGATATCAATATTTCAAAATTGGAATCACATATGGAAACAGTAGAAATACGATTAAGGCTTGAGTCTAACCTTATTTGGGAAGTTGTGTGATATAACTGGAATGTAATCCAAAAATGCATAATAACATAAAAATGTGTCTGAAAGGTAGATTGGACTATTTATAATAGGTCTTGCATGCAAGTCTTGTTAGGGAAGTGATACTCTATGTGTTGAATATCTCACACTTTGACATTAACCTGCCCCAGAGGCAGTGTCTAGCATGTAGCAGATGCTTATTAAACCTTGAAGAGCAGCAGACGCAGGCAAGGCAATAAAGTTCTAATAAAATCAGCACTGAGAATCACAGCTAAATTAATGTCTTAATATTCTAATTTTTAGTAGTGAAACCAGTTTGGGGAAAGATATCCTAGAAAAATATTGGACAAAGATTAACTTTACATTAGCTGTTCATAAAGGGGAAAATGAAGTTTCTGGGCAATCAGTACAGTTATACAGAGGATGTGCTTCAGCAAAGGCTGCCTCGAGATGGATGGGTGCATGCTGTGTGTGCGAGTGTGTGCATGTGTGTCTGTGTGCATGTGTGTGTATCATGTGTGTGTGTATGCACAGGTATATGCGCATTTACACACTTATTATCCCAGCTAATGATAAAAAGGCCTAATCAAGAACCAAATGAAAATTTAATGTATTCAGATCAAGCTTCTGCTTTTGGAGGCCTGACGGGAAGCCGCATCCAGCAAAACGTATTTATCTTTTGTCTGTCTGTGCGCTAAGCCTCTGATGCCTCTCTTGCTCCCCAGTACAGTGCTGTCATAGCGTAGGGAAGGAGATCAGAATGGCGATATTAGGGAACAATTAACATTTATCTGGATGGGAATGCAAGCATGAAATGAAGTCCCCAGGGTGGGAGCCTGTGGGGGAAACCTTCCTGAAGGTGAGAGAAGTAGCGGGCAGAAGAAGAGCAGAACACTTTGGATTTCAGGCTGCAAGCCTAAACTCCCCGGAAAAGGCACCCAGGCACCTGATATGGGAGTGACTGGTCCAGGGTTGTGGCTGTGTGAGAGTTCCTGCCCCTGTTTGGCTCAGGGTGGGAGCCAGTTTAAACACCATCTCTGGTCTAATGCACGGGTACAGGTTTGTGAGACAGTCGTTTGAGGTTCTATAGTTCTTCTTGTCCCTCCATGTTTGATGGTATTACTCGTTGCTCTGGTCTCTCAAGGCCCCAAACAGACCTTGTTCATTTTATCTCTGTGGCACTAGAGCTGTTTGCACTTGAGAGATATGAAAGAACTTTATTGGCTAGTTGTCCTTCAAATGCCAACCTTATAAGTAAGGTGGATCTTTATTCTTATTGTTTATTTCTTTATTATTATTATTGTTGTTGCTATTATTATTATTATTATTTACTTGTATTATTTTTATGAGACAAGGTATCTCTGTGTGTGGCCCTGGCTGTCCTGGAACTAGCTATGTAGACCAGGCTGGCCTCAACTCACAGAGATACACTTGTTTCTGCCTCCTGAGTGCTAGGACTAAAGCCTGTGCCAGCACTGCCCAGCTTCTTTCTTTCATTTTTAAGATTCTAATGTACTCATTTATGTCCCCTTACTTTCCTCCATCTATGCCTTCACGATACCCTTCCTTCTCTCTTTCAAGCCTATGCTAATTGTTGTTACCTGCAGATATGTACATATACATATATATGCATATATACACACGCACAAATACACACACACACACACACACACACACACACACGCACACACACAGCCCTAAACATAACCTTGTCAGCCCATACAATGCTACTTTTGAGTTTGTTCTTCGGGGCTGACCGTTAGGTATTGGATGACCAGTTGGCGTGCTCTTGCCTGGGCAGACGGTCTGTCCTCTCCCAGCATCCCTTAGTTGCTGCAGTTCTCTGTGGAGGATTGAGGCTTCCCAAACTTTCCTGGGTCCACTGTGACATGTCTGTTGTTTCCTTGTTCAGCTCATGGTTACTCATGTTAGTGAGACTTTATAGGCATAGCACCTGACACTTCCAGGAGACACAACCTCACAGCAAATTTGCTCATCCTCTGCAGAGTATAGCCCTGGCTCTCCTAAAACTCACTTTGTAGATCAGGCTGGACTCAAACTCACAGGTCTGCCTGCCTCTATCTTCTAAATGTTGGCGTTAAAGGCATGTGCTGCCACCACCACCTAGCTCCTCTGGCTCTTAAAATCTTCCTGCCCTTCCTGCTATGATATTTTCTGAGCCTTAGAAGTGTTCTGACTTCAATGGGACTGCTTCCCGCTGTTCTGGGTTCAGTGATATGGTGATGAACAGGTCCGGTGATGTCTGCATTATAAGAAAGCCCGTATAGTACCCCGAGTAGAGATAGCAGTCCGATCAAACAGAAGTGATGAACCCTGACCAGAATTCACTACAGTCTGGCCTGGTTAACAAACCACGTGGTCCTGGAAGCACATTGCAGAATTCTCCTGTTGTAGAATGCTCCCCTCCTCATCGTAGCGGCAATCCAGAGTTTTGGTACTAGGAACCCAGGCTCTGCCATTGCTCTAGATGCCGGCTCGTCTGTTCCTCCCCAGCTTCCTCTGCTGTCTCTCAACTGTTGCTTGGACCAGAACAACAGATGCTCAGTGCCTTCCTGTTCCCAGATATTGTGCACTGTGCAACCCCTGTGTGGGTGCATCCAATGGAGAGATGCTAAGAATTGTGGGAAATAGTCCCAAAGTGTAAATGATATTTAGAATATGATGCGTGGTCATGCGGGAGAGGGCCTTCATGGACTGCATCACAAACACTCACCAATTGTAGCATCAAGTAATTATTGTTACCTGTGGGGATTTTTCCCTCAGGCATCTAGATGATAATCAGTGTAACTATCAAAGTTCCTCTGTGTTTCTAAGTTTATTCATTTTGATGTGACAGTTTCTCCACCGAATCATAATACAGAGCTTAAGTGGACTGTGAATATACAAGTTTATCATCTCTTTGCATTTCTTTTGAATAGGCCTTGGTAAATTGTTACAGACACAAAATTTGATGTGCATATTAATGGACGCAAGAAGCCCAGTCATTTTACAAAGTTAAGCATTCACAATTTATTTTTGTACAGAAAGGAATTTCATTATCTCTCACTTAAGGCGATTTACATATATTATTTTTAATCTGGAAGGAATCTGGGGAAGCATAGACACTACAACAACACAGCATTTATGAATATCAAAATGTAAAAGAGCAACTTGATAGGGCTTGAAAAGAAAATCAGAGCTTCCTATTGATTTTTAAAAACTCCTGTACTGCGGTGTAAGTGAGAGAAAATGAAATAAGTTCCTTTTCACGTTTGAATACTTTTGACAAATATATCAACCCAAATAACCATCAACCATAATAAAAATATATAGCATTTCCATGACCTCCAAAATTCCTTCATGGCCCTTTATGTCATCCCCTGCTCTCCAGTCCTACAAAATAATTTGATATTTCCAGTTATGGAGGCATCCTTTATGTATAGGAAAAGGGATCCATTTTTAGTGTGCAGTATGCTCTGCTCTAACTGAATTTCTCGGTAGTGTAATATGCTCCTGTAATGCTTCACTTTTGACTTGTTAGCTATAATAATTCAACTTTAGAAAACATACAGATCATTCAGTTATATAAGCAAGCATTCTTAGAAAATTCTCTTTGTTTCCCACATATAGGCACACAGAGGAGAGCAGTTCCGTGCTTTATGACCACAGACTGTGAGATATTATACTTGTGACCTCATGGGAAACCAACATAAACCTACACTGCTCAATTAGGTCAAAGCTACCACCGTCAACTGATACAGTATACCATCTACTGTGAGGACCGTGAAACACTGGGACTAATGATATTCTTAGCTGCTCACATGTGTATAATTATGTTTAAAGTGGGTGAGTATAGCTATTAATAAACAAATACACAAATAGGCACACTTGGTTGTCTTAATGTACTGTGCATGGGGTGAGGGGAAAGGCTGTGTGCTATCCAGGAACTTCCGCTAATGGCTCTCCCCTGACAAAGCTCATTTGAAGCTATCAGCATGTCTTGTGAGCTATTGATTTCCAAATGTCTTTCTAGTTTGGCAAGAAAATCAGATATTTAGAGGACAAGACCAATAATCCTTTTTATGAGGCAAGATGGATGATGGTTGACATATAGACCAGTGCCGTTTGTAGTTCATTCCAAACCGAAGCGCTACTCCCTGGTGGGAGGAGTGAGGCTCTGAAGACTCAGGAAACTAATGGAATGGCAAAGCTTAGGAAGCTCATGAAACTTACAAGACTCACAAAGTTCAGGAAGTTGCAAGATTGTCAAGGCCACTCCCTCAGGTTATATATGCAGTAGACAGTTAGTTGCTGCTGAGAGGGGACTCTGGTGGAGCTGCCTTCCAGTCCTGCAGGGAACTATCATCTGGGCTGGGGTGGACTCTTCTGTAATGCAGCTGCTTTTGAGTCATCTATGTTCCCATAAGAACCCCCTCACTTACATGTCTGTAGGTGACCTCGTTAGGTTACCGAGTAAGATGGGGGCGGGATTGTTTCTTCAGTTTCTTCCAGGAGCCTCATCTGGGGTGAGTAGATGTTTTTCTCATGTCTTCCCTGAAAATTCTTAGAAGAAGCTCCCAAAGTATAAAGTTAACAGGATGGCTTTCTGAAGTGTGTTCCCCCAGTTTGCATGTGGATTAGCACAATGAATGCTGGGAAACTAATATAACTTAGAAACTTAGAGCCCTGGAATATGTCTTTATAAACACTTCATTACAATTTTGAAGAAAATCAATAGAAATTAACATCATAGAATCTATAGGTATCACACAATAACCCATAGCAACTTTTTCCATCTTCCTCCTTCTCCTCCTCTTCCTCAATCCTCTCCTTCTGAGACAGAGTCTTGCCCGTAGAATAGGCTGGCATCAAACCCATGGCAATCCTCCTGCCTCAATCTGTAGAATTCTGGTACTATAGACAGAGGTAGAGGGCCACCACACCTAGCTTCTCTATCAGTTCCTTTGAACAAACACATTGTATCCTGTAGGAAGTGTCTCCTGACCCTAAGGTGATTCAAGGATGAAGAAAAGCTTCTCTCAGTTCCTTCTCTGACTGGGCCAGGGGATAATATACAAATGCTAACTGCCAAGCCTAAGGAAAAACCTCTACCCAGACCATCATGGTAGCAGACCTAAAGATAGTAAAAGAAACAACTTTCCAAAAGTAATAGTTTTTTTACTAAGTCACAGAAGACCAGCTGGTTAACTAGGCAGAGGGAAGTACAGTGTACTTGGTAGCATTTCTAAGAGTCCCTCAGTATCAAAAGCCAGCTTGTAATTTTTCAGTGGAAAAACTGCTTACATGACAGAGAACCTCAAAATCTTAATGTAAAATTCATTTTCCTTTTTGCAGAAGTGTAAATAGTACGCGAGATATTGTTCTGAGTGTGTTTTGCACTATAAGCAAAAAAAACAAAACAAAACAAAACAAAACAAAACAAAAATGGGAGAAATCTAAACTAAATATTTTTTTTGTATTTACTTTTTGGCATACACAGCCTCTGGCTCTTCTGTCCCTGATTTCTGACCTTACATGAGTGCTTGCTACGCTGATCATAGATGCCAGTGGGGAACAGAGCCCAAGAATAGAAGTCCACAGCCTTCTGTGGCTGGCAGAGCCCACAGCCATGTGTTCAGGGCAGACACATGCTATCATGCTTTCTCTGTGGGAGGTTTGGTTTTCTTCCTGCTTTGTTGGTAAACTATTCATTCCTAGTAAGACTGATGTATAATCAATGATGGATTACACAATGCAATTAGGATTCATAATTAGTTGATTTTATCATACATAATTTCCAATATAAAATCTTGCTTGGTTGGAGAGATGCATAAAGTTTGGTGTGACTGGAACATAAGACACCTCTGGGGGATACTTTTAGGTTTTTATATGTCACGCTAAGGAATTTGGATTTTATGATACATTGGTGAGTTTCAGAGAAGATTAAGGGAGTATAAGAATGAATTTAGAAACGTCCCTTGGCAGCAGTGTGAATATTGATTGATGTGTTGGGAAATAGTGGGAGAATCCACTTGAGAGGCCATCATGATAATGGAAGCTGAAAGGAAGGCACTAGGGAAGAAAAGGAGGGATGATTTATAAACCTTTGGTCAGAGGATGAGTCAACTTAGTGATGGTGTGTGTGTGTGTGTGTGTGTGTGTGTGTGTGTGTGTGTGTATGGTATATACATACACTCAGAATGTCTGAATTATGACCAGCTGAGTTAATGTTGGAGGATAGGAAGTAGGTGTTGGACCCTGCTGGAGGAAGTAGGAAGTAGCTGTTTGACTAAAGTCAAAGTCGGACATTACTGGAAAGCCCTGAGCTTGCTTCATAATAGTGATTATCTTTACCACCTTCTCTGACCTTGTCTGGGGAGCTCTACCTGTGGAATACCATGGAGCCTTTGTGGGATTACAGATCCAACTTCCTTTTTCCTGATAAGAAACCTTCAGTAAAGTGCTTGAGATTCCCAGAATGCCTCGCCATGCTAATGAGGCATTTCAGTCCCTCAGCCTTCAGCCTTTGCCCATCCTGGATATTCCTGCTTCCTTCCCTAAAACTATATAACCTTGATTTACTCTGAATAAAGTTGATGTGTCTCCCTGAAGCTGACACCAGAGTATCATTGTCATTTCTAGTTGTACTCACATGCCGACCAAAACAGTGCCCCCTTTGTCCTTGAGGGATGTTGGCCAATGTTCCCAGGGAGAAAGGAGAGCCACAGTAGGCACGCACAGTTTTAAAGGAGAGTAGTGGAAACAAGCTGGTTCACACATGCACCATCCTTTGGACAGAGTTTCTTGTTCCAAACTAGCCTCAAACTTTCCATGTAGTTGAAGGTTTCTGTCCACTTCTCATCCTCGGGCCACCATTTCCAGAGTGCTGAGATTTCAGGCATGTATCTACTCAGCTGGTTTATGTGGCTCTGGGGATGGAATCCAGGGCTTCACACATGCTATACAAATACTCTTCTGAGCTACATCCTCAGCCCCTTGTTCACATTTTAATTATTTGACAAACTAGAATGTAATAGGTTAAACATGTTCTTAGAACTTAGAAGGCATTGAGTCATTACATTCTGATACCCAGCGCTCTTACATGATCCCGAATGTTCTAACCATGTGGGATCTCTTTCCTTAGTCTTGGATTCATGAGGATTCCCAATTCTAGGGATGCTAGGAAGCAGAACCAGAGACATGACTGTCCGTCAGCACAGCTTCAGTCTTCTTGGGGCTCAGATGCCCTTTGTGCTGGTTGCTTTTGTTATCATTGTGACAGAATAAATACCCATCAGAAGCAGCTCAAGGGAAGAAAGGCTTATTATGAATCACAGTTCACAAGGAACAGCCCACCATGATAGGGAAGGCCTGCACTGGGGCTTGCTTCTGTATGTGGTGGAAGTGAGAGGTAGTTGGTCACATCATGGCAGCAGCGAAGAAGACAGACTAACCTGGAAGTGGGTCTGACTGTAGTCCTCAAAGGCCCATTTCTGTAGCCTATAATAGCTAGCTAGATTTCCTGTTTCCATATTTCAACAGCCTCTCAAGACAAGGTCACAATCTGGGCTCTAAGTGTTTGCTGCACACAGGAGCCTATGCAGGCATCTCACATTCAGCCAATAACACTCTCTTGTGTCCTGTGCTTCATCAGTAACTACTCTCCACTTTCTGTCCCTTAGAGTTTGGTTGTATCTCATGTGCACTGGCTCCTTTGATAGACACTCTCTATTAGTCTCTCCAGGTCTTTCTTCCCTTTTCTTTCTTCTTTAGCCTGTGTCAGGACGGGAAGATGTTTTTAACTAATTCAGTAATGAGCTTTTGCACTCTCTGGTCTTCAGTTGAGTTTGGCCAATGAATGACATCAATGGGATATGAGGAGGTGGAAGGTAGACGAAGTGCCCCATGGTTCATTCTGAAGGCTTCCTGTTGAGACACAAATGGGCAACGATTTTGTTTCCTACGTAGAACCCTAGCTGCTTCTAGGCCTAACAGGTGTTGGTTCATGGACTTACTCAAGGAACACATTCATTTCATACACTGTTGCATGGATCCTTGTTGCAGTTCCCTTTTGCAACAGCCCATATGTTAATCTCCCCTTTTCATGCGTTTTAGGTGGGTATGAGGAACTTGGATGGTGTAGTTGCCCATGCCAGTCTCTTCCTTGTAGGTGGATGTATTCATTGGGAGAAAAGAGGGTTATTTGGATAATCACATTGGAGAGATATAGACAAGGCAGAACCTTCTGGGGGCTGGGAACCCCAACTTTTGCTGCTCTTCCATGATGTCACTACGTTTTCTAACTCTCCAAATTGTCTTTACTGTAGTCATCACCTTGGTGGGACAATATTGGAAGGGGGATGAGAGAAGGAGGAGCTTACATGGTATCTGCCGATTCCAGGATTCTTAAGTTCACTGTTAGGAGTCAGTAGAAGCTGTAAAGGCTTGAAAGAAAGCCATCCCTCCACTGAGAGAGACTAAGGAAACTGTTGTGTTAGACCACAGGCATTCGATGAGAGTCTTCTGGTGTGGTAGTTAGGAAGCCCTAGAAACGCGTCCTTCCCTCTCTGACACCCACAGCCATGCTGCATCTGCCTCCAGTCTTCTGTGTCTGCTCCATTATTCCACTGGTATCTATTTCTGTCAGCTCTCAAAGAAGCCCCAGATATCCAGGTCAGCCTTCCTCTTGTGTTCTCTAACCCCCACAGAGCACCATATGCTTGCATCCTGTTCTCTCTCCGCTTCACTAATCCCTGCAAGCCTGCTTTTCCCTGAGGTCTCCCAGCTCCCTCAGATGCAGTCTCCTGCCTTTTCGACCTATTGCCTGGAAATCCTTTCCTCTCTCTCCTGTCGGAGGGAAACCTGCTTCCTTCAGTCTTCCTGTTTCCAGCCATCTCAAACACTGGATCATTCCCCTGACCCCATCCCCACCCACCCCTCAGGTGGAGGCTTTACTGATGCGTCCATACAGCCCTTCCACCCCCGAGGTGAGGTTCAACGTTGACTCTTCCGTTGTCAGTTATTTCTTGTTATCTCTTATTTGCAGTCACATGACTCTCCAGTCATTTCCTCTTATATAACTCCACTTTTATTTCCATCCAATATACTTTGACACCCAATATACTCATGATTTTTGCTAGTTTTAATGTCGACACAAAGCCTTCCAAGAAACTGGTCCTAATTAGTTCTCCCAAATGTCTCAGCGATTGTTTCTAGATCTCACAAGGTTTTGTATCCTAGACTTTGTGATGACCACTGAACCTGTAAAGACTCCGTAATCTTAACTCTTTGTTCTTGAGTCCTCCAACCAAAACCCTATTTCAACTCATGTCCAGCCTTTGACATCTTCCTCCTACTGCTATGGGACCAGCACCTGTAAATACCAACCCTACCTTTGACATCTTCATTACACCAATAATTTCCTGTTCTCAGCCTACAGCTGTCTACCTCGATATTTCTGGAAGAAAACTTGACAGCACACAGTGACCATTCTCATGTTACTCTCGTGGTAAACCCTACAGGAGCAGTCTGTGTGGACCAGCCTCATTCCCCATCCTCCTAGGCGTCCATTTCATATTTCATACCATCTCCCTTTCAACCTCTTCATCAGGAGAGTAGAAGCAGAGGAACTTCTGTAACATTCCCACCCCAAAAAAGCCCTCACGCTCTGCTTCGAAGCTTGTATCTACAGATCACAATGCTCCACTGTCTTCTCCATATTTCGCTTGACACGTCACTAAGCTACTCCTGCCAATAGGCAGACAAAATGCCATTTCTCTCGTGCAAAGTCAAGTCTTTGCTTCTTTCTCTGACTGGTGATTACTCCTTGTCATGAATGTTCTTTGCTACAGAACTCCTCAGAAGAGCTGTCACTGGGTCCTTGCAAGTTTTTCCTCCCCCGGCCATGTTCAGCTGGTCAGTTGTAGTCCTGCAGCACCGTGGTGAAAGGCGAGGTGAATGAAAGCTGTCAAAGAAGAGGTGAGACTGGAAACTGTTGTGAATGGTCATGAAATCAAGATAATGAGAAGCACAATGTAGATGTCAAGAGAAGAGGGGCTGTTGACAGGTGCCGCATGGCCCATCTGTCTTGGCTTCTCTTCCGTTTATCATCCAGAGTCCAACCAGGATGGCACACCAAAGAATTGATTCCTGTCAAGGTACAGTTAGTGTCACTACACTAAATTTAGGGGTCCAGTCAGTGTCCTTGCTTTATCTATCTTGTTTTGTCTATTAGGGAGATTGATGAAGGTGTTCACAGAGGCTCCTCTGACCCACTTTCTTCATGGCATGCCATTACACAACGCCCTGGGGCTCCTCACACCTCTCTGGTGTCCCCAGTTTCCTCTACCTCCTATCATATTAGTCATGCTGAACTGTTCTAAGACTGAGTTCTTTATTTCTCGATTCCTTTCTTTTCTTCATGTTCACTCACCATAAAGTAGTGCCTTCCTTTACACAGGACAAACAGGGTGTGGACATTAATTAGCCTGCCGAGCAGTCAGCTAATAAACAGTAAGGCTGGGTTGAATTCAGATCTTGTGATGTCTTTCCCTTTATCCACTACTCTCTCCTCTCAAACTTGTTTTTAATTATGTTCATTTGCATCACAGTTAATGTGAAATGGTAGATCACATAACCATGAAGGAAGCCTTAGGTGTTTTTACTGTGTTGGTCAGCTATCTTACAACCAGAGAAGTTATTTGCCAATGTTCACGTGGGTGTTAGGTGATGTGGCTGGAGCTTGGACATCAGGAAACTGGGACCCCAGTACTGAGATTCTTAAACTTAAGAATGTCTGTTTGAAGTCTGCAGGGAACACAGCACAAATCTAAGCAGCTCATATGTGAGTCATTTTTCTTTGAAAAATATGAAGGCTCAATTATCATGTGCTATTTTGAGTAAGAAAGCCCTGCACACTACCCTGAAGACTGCTTCTTATTAGTTTTAGTAAACGGTAAAATCCAGCCAAGGGGGTGATAGCCAGGTGAGGCTGTTCCTTAATGCAAGAAGAACAATGTCTGCAAGTACCTGGGTAAGGTATGGTCAAGAAGGTGCTGGGGAGAGGCTGTTACTGTCCCCTGGGATGGCAACAAAGGACAGCAGCGTCTTTCCTGGTTCAGATCAGAGGAGGTAGAGCCACACTGAGGCTTCATTCCTCAGTAGACATTGTTACAAGTGCTGTGCGATTTTTTACGGCCTCCTAACACAGAAGCAGAAATCACCCCAAAAGAAGCAGGCGCTCTCAAGAGTGCCTTTCACTTCCTTTGTTAATAACACGGCAAAGGGCTACTAAGCTTAGTGGAAGACTGAACTCCATTTCCTGGAAAATCTCTGCCAACGGAAGACTGTAGGAGTCCGTGATTTCAAAGTTCTAGAGGGACAGGAAGTGGGGATGGTGGGCAGAATCTGCTCCATTTTCTTGTAAAAGCTTCTGAAAAAAAAGTCATGCTATTGTGTTCTAGTTCTGTTTTAACATCTTCCCCTTCCCCTCCCTTCCTCGCTCTCTCTTGCTTTTTGGCTTTTGTCTCCCTAGTCTACTTTCCTTCTCTGTCTTCATCATTTAACAGCATGTATCTATTGAATTCCCGCTTTGGGTGATGCGCTGATCGATGGCTAGATATATGCATGTCGTGGAGGACAAAATAAGACCTGATCTCCCATCCTTCATGGAGTCATTTGAATAAGTTTACAAATAAATGAACAAATACGTGGCTAGATAGGTGACGGTCGTGGTGGCGGTGGCGATAAATCAGAAGAGAAATGGAGATTCAGGAGGATGTGAGTGATAGCATTGGTGGGGGTTTAGCATCAATGTTAAAGGTGAGATCTGAGTGCAGAGCTGAAGTACAGGAGCAAGGGCAAAGACCTGGTGCCCTGTCTGTGTTTGGGAGTGAAGAAGGGCAACGTTGCTACTACCATGCTTTGGGAGCAGGTTGGAGGGTAGCTAGTCACTAGGACACACACCTTTTTATTCCAAGAGCCACAGCATCTGATCCACATTTCCCGAAGGCCCTCTGGTGGCCGGATGGGGAAAGACACCTAGGGAGGAGGAGGGAGAAGAGGGTAAGGACCACCAGAGAGCCAAGCCCCCTGCTGCCTGCTTATGTATATAAATATTTTATTGCATCTATAACAAGTTTCACTGGAGTATACGAAGGGACTATGGACATTGAAAGAAGGGAATTGTGGGAGAATCAAAACGGGCAGGGCCAAGAAAAGCAGGAAAACTAGCGACAAAACTTTGGAGAGAATGCTGCAGGGTTAAATTTAAAGCCTCACAAAATGTTTGCAATAAAGACATCAGAAGTGGAGCTCCACTGAGATTTTTGGATTAGGGGGGCACAGCAGATGAAGCATAAACATTCTAGGGTGGGGGCTTTAACTTTTTGGCTTCTCTGGGCCCTATCGGAAACAGAGGAATTGTCTTGGCTATCCATCAAACATGCTCATGAAAGCTGACAGAAAATAAAGGTTTGTGTATAGTTTCCTCAGTACCCACCCTCACACATAAGCTCCTCAGA
Organism: Mus minutoides; assembly: GCA_902729485.2. Classification (NCBI taxonomy): domain Eukaryota; kingdom Metazoa; phylum Chordata; class Mammalia; order Rodentia; family Muridae; genus Mus; species Mus minutoides. The sequence continues at coordinate 2,009,030 of LR749532.1, forward strand.
CCATCATCATGCTCTGTGTCTGGCATCAAATCCAGAGTCTCCTCAAATCGCCAGCATGTTCCAAGGTTACGATCTCGGACAGAATGAACCTGTCTGAGTAGAACTTACATATATATATATATATATGTGTGTGTGTGTGTGTGTGTGTGTATGTATGCATGTAAATATATGTAAAAGAAACGAGGGTGATATAGAGTTATTGGTCAGCTGGGCGTGGTGTGCACGCCTTTGATCCCAGCACTCGGGAGGCAGAGGCAGGTGGATTTCTGAGTTTGAGGCCAGCCTGGTCTACAAAGTGAGTTCCAGGACAGCCAGGGCTATACAGAGAAACCCTGTCTCAAAAAAACAAACAAACAAACAACAACAACAACAACAACAACAACCCATAAAGTTATTGGTCTACCAGCGTGGCATTGGGAGCCAGTGCACCGGTCTCAGGTTGCGCTGAAGGAGCTGCGGTGCTGGGTTCACCAGTGGTTCATCAGGCATTTTGTTTTTAGTAATAATCTCTCTGCGCTTCCTTCTTGAAAACAACCTTTGGCAAGCGTGGGCACTGCCAGAAAGCAACCGTGGGAAGATGGGATGGCGCACCTGTGAACTGAGGGGCTTTTGTCTCTGGGAAGCTAGGGCCCCGGTAGTAAAGACAACACCACCAAAGGTTTTTCAAGTTACATGACAGCCTGGAGCCTTACGTGTTCCATTTGAAAAGGAGCAGGTAACAAGTTTACTGCAACCGAAAGTGGAGTCTCAAGTAACTCAGAATATTATTTTCACTAAATCTTCAGGTTTGTTTGCCAATTCTTATACTGAATGGAAAGATAACATTACTTAATTTTTTCCTCCCTATGGGTGTGTTTGGTCAGTGTGTCAAGATGCATATCTGTGCCTTCTTTTGATTTTGCATAATTTTGGCTTCAGCTGGAATACTGTAATGATTTGAGACACTGTATTGAAGACTCAATTTAGTTCATGGAAATGAGCAGTTAACGTTTACTACACACATGAGATATGCAAGCTGATTTTCATCATCAAGTTAATTTTGGTTTTGGCTCCATTGACGATTTGATGGGTCATAAACCAAGAAATCTTTTCATCATGGCCTGGACTTAGCCATCTTCATGTGCCAATAACTTGGCCATATTAAGTAAGCATCAATACTTTAAGGAATTCCTGGAACTGGGAATCACATGGTCCTTAGGAAATTCAGCCTTGATGGAATTTTCTCGATGGTGTCGGTTTTCATTGCGTGGGTGCGTGCTTTTTTCTTTTTGAAGTACTGTGCAGTAACACTTCCTTAGGTCTGAGTCTGGGGTGGCAGCTGCATTGTGTTCTGTTAATTTTGCAAGTCTCTCTTAGTTATCATCTTTGGGGCACCACATAGCTGTACGGGACATGTTGATAATGGAGGGAGAAAAGCCACTTTCACGGATCTCCTGCTGCTTCGTATAAACCTTTGATTTAGTTCTATCTTTTGATGGATGAGAGAAGCCATTTCTTCAGGGATGTTGGACTTATAGCCAGTATCTCTACTGTAAATGTCAGTGGAGCCACAGATGTCAATATGTGCTGGCTTCCATCACCGAAGCACGGCAGCTAAAATTAGCAGCTCTGCTCTCCAGATTGATTGGATAGATTTTCCGGCTTCTTCACTTTGCCTGGCTCTAGCCTGCTGAGACAAACTGATTTTAAAAACATCCTCCCCTACTCTTCGTAGGGCATATTATATCTGTGGCAGCCTCCATATTTTCTTGGCAAACTCACAGTCAATAAGCAGCTTTGATTTTGAGGGAGGATATTAAATATGCAAGCACACAACTGGCTTTTTAAAATAGACACCATCTTTTTAAAAAAGGGTCTTTTATTCTTGTGGTTAAGACCACAAGGTCATTCAAACAGCATCATGTGACATTGCTGTATAACATTGCCATCTACAAAAAAACCCCACTTTTAAAAGATCTATTATTTTGTTCTATGACATAATATTTGAGGTACACTGAATTTGCCAGCATGTTTATTGGTGACCTGTTGCACGTAGCTTTTGCTACCCCACCTAAGCTCCAGGATTGGGCTGTGCTACTAGTCTCCATCCAGCTTCCCTTGAATACAATGATAAAAGACACACACACACACACACACACACACACACACACACAGACACACACACACACACACACACACACACACACACACACACACATTGCTCGTTTTCAACTTGCCTTCTGACACAATTGCTGAGGCTACTATCTCCCACCTGGAAAAGCATGCTCTTATCAATATTCTTATCTCTGCACCTCTCCACTTGCCCTAAACTTTAGTTGCTCAGTTACACCTAATCTCTGCTAAACTCCCTGACCACCCACCTGTAGGAGCAGCCTGGGTAGTCACTCCATTTTGCCATCTCACATAGCTGGCCAGCTTTTCTCCATCTAAAACATGGGGAACTCTCTTCTCCTCTCCTCGAGTCTCCCTGCTTGCCTCCAGCTATCTGGAAGTCCCACCTATTCCTTCTACCCAGCAATTGGCCCATGGCTTGTTTACTAACAGGTCAAGAACCAATCGAGGAACAGCACCTTAGCATCAGAACCACACCTACAGTGATTAGCAGGCATATGACACCTTTGACACTGTGGGCTTTGCACACTTGCATGTGTCATTGACTTACTATTTACCTTGACAAAAAAAGTTATCTGTTCACTAGTTGAACATTCTTGCTTCACATGTAACTGTTATTTTCTATATATTTTTTTTCCTTCTGAGATGTTGTAGAAGCCACATTGGGGGTTAGGAAAATAGCGAGAGAGAAGAGACTATGCTTCTTTCTGTTATGGAAGTCAATAGGAGAAAAAGAGAGAGCAGGGTTTGAGTCTTCCACGTTGCATCTGCTGGTGCCGTGTGAAGTGAGAGGCAGACTGTAAAGCACATTAGGCAGTGCTGAGGGATGGCTGACGTGTGGAAGTGCCCTTAGCAATGGAAGAGGAATGCACCCTGTTGGGCTGGAGAGATGGCTCAGCAGTGAAGAACACTGGCTGCTCTTCCATGGGGCCCAAGTTCAATTCCCAGCACCCACATGGAAGAAAAAAAAAAAGAAAAAGAAAGAGAAAAAGAATACAACGTATTCCTGTTTTCTAAATTACATTTAGTACCTCTTATTTGTAACACTTGGCTGAAATATTATTGATAATCATGGGTTTTACTTTCTAAACCATCATAAGATTATATAAATTCTGATGGAACCAACTTGCCATTTTGCACTTGGAAGATCACATATGAGAAGCCACATACCGCCATAGAGCTGGAGCCACATGTCTACTTTCTATTGATGTGAAGAGACACCACAACAAGGCTACTTATAGGAGACAGAGTTTACTGGGCTCACCATTAGGAAGGATGAGTCCATGGCTATCATGGTGGGGAACATGGCAGTAGGAGGACAGGCATGGTGCCGCAGAAGTAACTGAGAGGTTGCATCTTAATCCACATGCATGAAGGAGAGAGAGAGAGAGAGAGAGAGAGAGAGAGAGAGAGAGAGAGAGAGAATGTTACAATCCTTAAAGCCCACTCCCCCAGTGACACACCTCCTTAAACAAGGCCACATCTTCTAATCATTCCCAGTTCTTTCAACTGGGGACCAAATATTCAAATATATGAGCCCTTGAGGGGGGTCATTCTCATTCAAGACACCATACCGCACAGGCACATAAATAGTATCATGTGACATTGCAATATAACACTGTCATCTACAAAGTTTATTCTCCAGAACAGCACAAGGAATTCCCAGAAACCATATCACAATGCTTAAGTAAGTTTATGCCTTTGTGTTAGACTGCTAACTAGGCTGTATGCAAGCTGAATAGTCCTGAACAATAGTGCTTAATGTGTTTATAGAAAGATAAAGAGATATAAGGTATGTTCTATGGAGGTGTGGTGAGGTGTAGGGGAAGGAGATGTCTCAGTGGGTCCATGTCGAGGCATCCCTTCCCCCTGAGGGACCAGCCACATGATGGTATAATATAGAGTTTATTCAGGGCATGGGGAGGAGAGTTAAGACTGTAGTAGAGGCAGAGAAAGGCATATAGAGAGAAGTAGACAAGTAGAGGCCAGCCATGGCCATGAGCACATGAAGAGAGGGGTGGAGGAAGGGAAGAGGAAGAGCAAGAGAGAAGCAAGAGTAAGAGAGACAAGAGAGAGAGAGGAGGGGAAAACAGTTTTTTTATAGTGGGCCAGGTCTACCTGGCTGTTGCCAGGTAACTGTGGGGTGGAAATTAAATAGAATGCTAACAGTGCTCAAAAATTCAGTTGGTCTTTTGGGGATGAGCAAGGACTGTTATGTGATAATGCAGAATGCTTGCACACCAAGGTCTTGTGACAAGCACACATTTGCCATCTGATTTCTTATACAACATGCTAGACCTGCTACCTTTGGCATTGAGCACAGGTGGATGGGCAGGAGATGGCAGCAGTAGTGTCAGGCCCCTTGGTGGGAACCTATGTTCCTGCCCTTGCCCTCTCTCCACCAAGATTCCCAATGTACAGTGCTGTGTGCAGACACAAGAGCGCCTGCACGTTTTGTGACATGAAAACGTCTAATAGCGTCTTTGAATCAAGTTATCTGAGTGTGATTTCAATGCATATTTCATCCTGGAGTGCTCGTGCCCCATGGCGGCATTTCCCAGGAGGGGACTGCTGCTCTCACAGTGATTAATCAATGACTCACTCTGTAATTGGAAATATAGCATGTCTGCAAGCCATCATACAGCTTCACACTTCTTTATTAAAAGCGGTTCATCATCATTTGAAAACTCTCCTCGTTCTGACGGGGACGAGGCCGGTGATGGCCACCGCTGTTCTAGAGGTAAGCATGTGGAGATTGGCTCACTCCTACAAGGTCACATCAGAATTTATTGGCTTAGTCAGGATAGGGATCCAAAGTCTTTGTTTGCACTGACTAGTGATCTTCAAGTCACATAGTTATGGTGACAAATGGAAGAGCTAGGGATGCTGTGTTGAGAAGTGAGGTAGAAGTAGAAATCCTTGATGCAGAAGTTATGAAGACAAAAGGGAGTTATTATGTGAGCATAAAATGCTCTATGTGGTGATGCGAAGCCACTGAAGGCAAGCTAAGCAAGCTGTATCTCTGCTTCTTTTGTTCTGTGCAGGGTCATTTCTCCGAAGCCTGTCTTTGCTTTTTCAGGTGTCAAGTGATTCTGAGTTGACTCTGGTCCCTGGTAGGAGGCACCAAAGCAAGGCTTGATGGTCCTGTAAGCAGGGAGATGGTTCTGTAATGCAAAGTCAGAGGCAAAAGGTGGACCCACGATCAGCCAGCTAAAAGAAGATCAAATGCAATACCCTAGTCGTCTCCCAGCCTCCCATTGTGTTCTTTTCAGAATCTCAGGAAATACATACGGTCTTCCGGTCTTCCTCAGAAAGGTAAGCCAATAAAAGAAACCAACTTGTTCACTTACTTGATTTTCTGGTTGGCAATAACAAAATGTCTCTTTGTATTTTAGGCTCACAGATTGAAGATGAAACTCGAAGTGCAGTTAGAGCACGGGTTGTGCAAATCTAGAGAAGGAACTTGTTGGAGGATTTTCCCTGTCCAATTACATTAGTGCAGAGGAGGTCTGTGATTGGTCAGGGAAAAGGGGGCGGAGATAAGAGTTGCAGAGAAGGGGAGGTGATAGGAGGAGGGGAGAGAACCAGAATGGAGGTTGACAGCGGTGTTATCAAAAGGTTAGAGTAATTGGGTTAAAGCTTTATCATTATTAATTGGCCCTGAAATTATTATATTGGCATCTTGTAAATTATGATTTTATTGATACATAAATATAATTGGTTAACTATAAGTTTAAGAGTCTTGATTCTACCAGGTAATTAGGTGTTGAGATGGTTAACCAGGGGTGTGTGTGGCGTTACATGGAAGAGAGAGGAACTTGGGGTCCCGTCTTAGAGATGGCCTGTTGGGAGCCTTGTGGCCTTGTAGAGCCGGTGAGTTGGTGGGCCAAGAGACCGAGTGAGTGAGATCACTTTTTTAATATTTCTCACAACAGGAACTTATTGTTCCTGGGTCCGTGCAGAAAAAGTAGAAGGAATGGCCGGCATCACTATGTTAGTTCAACTGTCATCCTGCCCAGGAGTGCCAGGCATGAACAAGGGCACTGTCTCATTACAGAGCAGACTCAGAGGCATGGTGCCCAGCACTGAGAGTAGCAGGCCTGTGGGCAGACACACCTGAGACTAATTGTAGGGATGATAGGCTTTGCCTCTGTATGTCAGGAGTATAAGCAAGGTGAAGGAGGATGCATACTGAACATCAAAACAGGCGTACGTTCCAAGGCGCCATCGTGTGGTTCCCCTCCACTCCCAGAGGAGAAAAACATGTCTTAGATGATTCAGAAACAGCAGCTAAGTTTCCTGGAGTGTTTTTTCTGTATGTCTTGATAATTAGTCAAGGTTTTTTTTAGAGGAAATCAGAGAACTGGTAGAGCAGCTGTCTTCTTTGTTTTCCCATGGCATCTCTTGTATCATCCACATAACTGTGTTTCTCCTACGGGCACAGTCTGTATGCACAGATACATCTGTTCCCCTGAAGAAGTGAGTTTCTCTGAAGGCAAGGAAGGATATTGCTAAGCTTCTTGGTGTGTTTTCTCATTGGTACAGTATGCTGTAAGTCTAAAGGAAGAAATAGTCCAGTGGGGTAAGAGTATGAATATAGGAGAAAAAGAACTGTGACCCAATCAAATTCCATTGGTATTCTTTTAAGATACAAAAACCATATAATTAAACATGTTTGCTTAGGCGCCATACCTTCTGCTGAACTGTATCATTTCATTTATGTGTGACTAGGGACAGTGAAACCCACTATACTGGCTGGTTTTGTGTGCAGTCAACTTGACACAAGCTGGAGTTATCACAGAGAAAGGAGCCTCCCTTGAGGAAATGCCTCCATGAGATCCAGCTGTAAGGCATTTTCTCAATCAGTGATCAAGGGTGGGAGGGCCCATTGTGGGTGGCACCATCCCTCGGTTGGTAGTCCTGGGTTCTATAAGATAGCAAGCTAAGTAAGCCAATAAGCAGCACCCCTCCATGGACTCTGCATCAGCTCCTGCCTCCAGGTTCCTGCCCTGTGTGAGTTCCTGTCCTGAGTTCCTTGGTGATGAACAGTAATGTGGAATTGTAAGCTGAATAAACCCTTTCCTCCCCAACTTGCATCTTTGTCATGGTGTTTGTGCAGGAATAGAAACCATGACTAAGAACCATGAATATAAGTTAGACACTGAGTTTAGCTGAATGTATGGAAACATAAAGAATAGTTTAAATAGAGAAGAGCTTGAGTGTAACTTGCTAATGTAAAGAGAGCTGGAAGAGGTGTTCCAAATATGTAAAGCATGCCTCTATGCAATCCTGAGACTTTCTGCTCTTCCTTGGAACTGTCCTTGAGAGGTGTGAGGTAAGGTGTGTATGTGTGTGTGTTGTCAGGAAGGTGTGTGCATTTGTGTGTGTGTATGTATGTATGTATGTATGTACATATGTATGTCTATGTCTGCAGAGTCCAGAGATCAACATCATATTTCTTTCGCAATTATTCCCTGCATTTTATTTGTTGAGATAGGATCTCTCACTGAACTTGAGGCTTACTGTCACAGCCCCAATCTCTGACCAGCAGAGAGTGGGAATGAACGACACTGACTCCACAGCAGGTTCAAAGCAGCTGCAGCCACTTCTCTTTATTCAGAGGTTTCTCGCAGCTTCTCCAGCTTTCTCTTTCTTCCTCCAACATCCTCCATCATCATCATCAATTGTCAATCCTCCATCGATCCCTCATCCTCTGGGACTGCCCACAACTTATCCTCTTCCATTCACTCACGTCACCTCACACCACCCAATCATAGATGCACACATCCAAGGCAGCATGCAGGATTGGTTGATAGAATGGTATCGCGAGATGTTGCACTAACCTCTTCAACGAGTTACACGTGCTACTTTTACTGTGCATGATTGAGACTGAGGTAAACAAGCGAGGTCACAGGGCTTAGCATAGAGCCAGGGCGTCATCTTTGGCTGATGTGGCTGTGCCCGCTCCCCACATCTTCCCCCTTTTTGTTTAAATAAGAGCTCCAGGACCGCATCTGCCTTAGATTGTCCTGACAAGGGGTTCCTCCTTACCCGTCTTCAAGACCCATGCAGCTTTTATGGCTTGTCTTAGGTTGGTGGGACCCTTGCAGAATCTTACCCTTCACTGATTAACGGTTCAGCATAGGTTGGTAGAGTTTCCATCAGAATCTTACCCGTCTCTGATTAACAGTCCATCATATTGAGCCAAATTTGGGGGTGAGCCTCCAGTCTCTATAGCTGCCATTGCTTGTATCAGCACATGTTGGTCTGCCTTAGCTTGCCTTCACATGCACACCATCACCAAATCATTCCTCCACACACATACACCAATCACACAGAATGCCCAGAATGCCATCCCACCCCAGTTCTTTATTATGCTGGAGGATCCACTAGCCATCTCTGACCACTGCTGCGCTATAGCAATGTCGACTCGGGTATTATTCATGGTGGTGATCGATGCCCTTTGTTGATATCAGGACTCCAATTCCTCAGCAGCATCTTTCCAAGCTCATGAGACAAATTGGCTGTATATGAGAGATTATGAGACTGCACAGAAGTTATACAAACCTTAGACATATGACTTAAAGGGGTCTGAGGTAACCAACTAATGAGAATTCTGAGAAGTCTCAAAAAGTTATCATAGATATTTCAAGAAAAAAGGTAACACTATAGAAGAACAAAAGCTACCTTTCAAAGACACATTAAACAAACATTCCTTTTCTATGACTGTGGATGACAATTGCAAAGATTTTAAAACTGTAGCATCCACACTAAAGGGTACTAGAAGTAGGAGAGCCTTAACAACACCCCACAAATCCACTTCTTAGGAGCTAATCATCATTGGAAGTATACTTATTACCATCATCAGTAGATGAGTTATCCTTTCCATCTTGTTGGCGCAGTGTTCTCCATTGTCGAACTAATTGTTCAGGCACTCAGATGGAATTTTCTTGATCCTGTGGAAAGACAGACACTGCTCCCCACACCCAGACCAATACATGATCTGGGCCCTTCCATTGACCTGTGAGGACATCTTTCCACAACACAGAGATAGCCCTCTGGGCACATGGTGAACAGTGCCTATCCGCAGTACTACAGCCATGCAGATCCAATATTAATTTAACTTTGGGGGATTAGAATTGTGCCTATCCCCCCTTTTTGTTGAAATAAGGCTTGTTTAAGGCTAGCATTGGCACGTTCTACTATGCCTTGGCCCTGAGGATTGTAAGGCAATCCATGATGTACATGTATACCCATAGCCTGATAAAAATTCATAAATTTTTGGGAAATATAAGCAGGACCATTATCTGTTTTATATTGCTTTGGAAGGCCCCAGGCTGCAAAAGCCTGGAGGCAATGAGAAATAACATGTTGTGCTTTTTCCCATGCATGTGATGATGCAAAAATTACTCCAGAACAGGTATCAATGGAAACATGTACATACTTTAAAGTTCCAACCTCAAGGACATGTGTCACATTCATCTGCCAAATCATCAAGGGTTTTAACTCTCGAGGATTAACTCCAATACTCTGTTGTGGCAACAATGAAACACAATGGCCACATTGGAGGACAATTTCTCTGGCCTGTTCTCTTATAATTCCAAACTTATGCCAGAGAGTCATGGCATTAACATGGAATTTATTATGAAAATCCTGGGCAAGTTGTATTTGTGAGCTTGTTAGAAATGCAAATACAGTCTGGGTAAATTTATCTGCAATAGCATTTCCCACTGTCAATGGACCTGGAAGTCCTGTGTAAGCTCTGATATTAACAATACTAAAGGGTTTCTTACAGTCCCATATGCACTTTTGTATTGCAGTTAATAGTTCAAAAACAGCAGATATCTTTTTTTTTTTATCAAACCCACATTTTCCAGTCACTGTACAGCTTGAAGCACATATTGACTGTCTGATATTAAATTAAAAGATTCTTCTATTTCTAGAATCACTTGCAAGACTGCATTCAGCTCAGCTGCTTGTGCTGATACATGTGGAAAAAGATAAATTTTGGGGGGAGAACCTTCCCCATATATCACCCCAGTGCCTCCTTTAGATCTGTCTGTAAATACATTAATGGCACCTGCAATCGGCTGCAGCCTTGTGATCTTAGGAAAAAATCACAGGATTTATTAAAGCAAACTGAATCCAGGGGCTAGAGGGGTAATGATTATCAAATTCACCTGTCATACTTGTACACACCACTGCCCATTCGTCATTAGTAGCAGCTAACACTTCTATTTGTTTGGGTGTATAGGGGGTAATTATGGCTTCTGGTTGTTTACCAAAAGCTCCTACACTTATTTTCAGAGCCTTTGCTATTAGCTGTGCTATAGACTCAGACTTGAGCTAAGAGTTTTTCTAATACCTATTATTATGTTGTTTACTCTTCTTATTTACTGGTTTGTTGGTAGTATGTTTTAAGATCTTTTAAAATATTGATGTCTTTAAAGAAGGCGTCCACTTCTGCCTTTATGTCAGTTGGAACTTTGCCCCTTACTTCTCAGCCGGAGTTGGCCAGACCCCGTACTGGGGACTGGGGGTTTGTTCTCGCTGATGTATGCCAGTGACTGAGTGGGGAATTTTAGTGAACCAGTGAATCGAACAATCAAACCACAAAACAAAAACACAGACTTCACATGACAGACATGAACGGATTGGCATGCCAAGGACAGACAATACCTTACACAAAACACATTTTACCTCTACCTTGTCCTTCTACAAGGTTTATTCACTACTGGCTCAAATCTTCTTTACTTTCCTTTGCATGTGCTTCCTCCCTGAGGCCCCCTCCCCCCCCTGTAGATCCAAATCCTCCTTTTCCCTTGGTTGGATACTTAGCATGACAACCTGGGAGTAATACTATCTGTGCAATTCTATCTCCTGGGGATATAGCACATATGCCTTGGGGGGAAGAAGCCATGATTTTTACCACTCCTACTTAATCTGAATCTATCACCCCTGGATGCACTATTAGCCCTTTTAAGGTAGCTGAACTGCGGCCCAAAAGTAGGCCCACAGTATTATCAGGAAGGGGTCCCTTAAAATCAGAGGCAATAACTTGTACACCCATAGCTGGTGTTAATATGAGTCTGGTTGTGGCACAGATGTCCAATCTTGCCCTTCCTGTGGTAGCTCTTCTGGGGTTACCCTGAGACAGGGACGGTGAGGGATCTGCTGCATTATGGGCCACTGAGTGGGTGTCTGTACTGCTTCATATATTTGAAGGCCCTGGGGCAGAGGGCCCTGTGGCCCGTTTTTTGACCTTGAACCTGGTTGTACCGGCACAAGCGGGCGGCCATCCACATCCCATTCAGACTGGCATTCTCTAGCCCAATGATTTCCTTTTCTGCATCTCAGGCAAATCTTAGGTTGCCTAGCCAGAGGGGCCGCAGCAACGTGAAAGTGATTAGGACAATCCTTTCTAATATGCCCAGATTGGCCACAGCAGAAACATCTCCCACTAATGCCCTTCAAGCCAGTTCTATTCCTCTGTCCTTTCTGTCCTGCTAAGATAGCTGCAGCAAGTCCTTCATTAGTCAATGGTGTGTCTACAATATCTCTGCATACCTTCAACAAGGCATCTACTGACTTGTTCTTATAAGGTCGGATGGCATCCCTACAACGCTTATTGGCCTGTTGATAAGTTAATTGCTTAATAAGAGGCATGGCTTGATCCACATCCGGAAACACTCTTCCTGCAGTTTCAACCATTCTGGCAAGGTAATCAGAAAAGTGCTCCTTTTCCCCTTGAAGCACCTTAGAAAGGCTCACTCCTAAGTCTCCCGTTCCAGAAAGCATCTTCCAGGCCTTTATAGCACAGGTGTTAATCTGTTCATAAACCTGAGCGGGATAGCCTATGTGGTTATTTGTGAAATTTCCCTGTCCTATAAGCATATCTATGTTCCAGGCTGGCTGGCCATTGGTAGCATTAGAGGCAGCCTGCTCAAGGGTGTATTCTAGATATACAGCTTTCCAATTCAAATAGGCTCCTCCCGTAAGGACTGCCTTACTGAGATTCATCCAATCAAAAGGAGTCATACAATGCCTCTGTAATGCTTCTACTTGGCTAACAGTAAATGAGGCTTGCACCCCGTATGTTGATACTGACTCCTTGAGCCTCTGGATAACCTTCCAATCCAGGGCTTCATGATATCTCTCACCCTGCTCGTCCTGAAACACAGGGAAAGCACCTGCCTCAGGAGGGATATTATGCCATACAGACACATGCCTACTGTGCCCCTTGCCACGCTCTTCCCTGTAATAAGGGGGTGGCAAAGTTAATGGCGGAGCAGATGGTTCTGGAGGCCTGTCTTTTCTTATTTTTGATACTCTGGAAGTTACCTCCTCTTCACTGTCGGAGGAACTTGAAGTCTCATCTGAACTACCCTCTTTATTTTCCCTCTTTTTAAACTCTTTTCCTCTCCATTTGCCACCCTGTCCATTGTGCTGTGATATGATCTTTACTTCCTCTAAAACCTCCATGCCTTGCTCTATCGTTTTTGATGCAGTGGACCCCATCTTGGGTACTTCCCTTTCCAATCTACTTTGTCCCTTACCAGGAACCTTTTTTTTTTTTTTTTTTTTTTTTTTTAGGCCTAAACTTTAACTCCTTCTCAATTACCGGGAATTTTACTCATCTCAATTACCAAGAACTTTGCTCATCCCTATGACCAGGAACCTTAAGGTTCCCAACAACTGGGAACCTTAGTCGTCTAAAAATATCTTTAAAAATATCTTTCCCACAACTTACTGCAGACATTTTTGCTGCTTCTTGAGTCCTCGTACTTCTGATGGCAAGGACTCCTGCTTCCACTTCTCTGACTGCTCTTAGACAGGCTACAGGTTGTGCCTCTACTCTCAGCGTCTTCCCTTTGAACTGGCACCCCCCCTCTCTCTTGCTGCTCACACTCTCAGTTTGCTCTTGTTACAGCTCGAGTTCTCGTTCCTGCTTGCGTTCTCGTTTTTCCTGGATTTCAGCACCAAAATGTCGCAACCCCAATCTTTGACCAGCAGAGTGTGAGAATAAACGACACTGACTCCAAAGCAGGTTCAAAGCAGCTGCAGCCACTTCTCTTTATTCAGAGGTTTCTCGCAGCTTCCCCAGCTTTCTCCTTCTTCCTCCAACATCCTCCATCATTATCATCAATCGTCAATCCCCCATCGATCCCTCATCCTCTGGGACTGCCCACAACTTATCCTCTTCCATTCACTCACGTCACCTCACACCACCCAATCATAGATGCACACGTCCAAGGCAGCATGCAGGATTGGTTGATAGAATGGTATCGCGAGATGTTGCACTAACCTCTTCAACGAGTTACACGTGCTACTTTTACTGTGCATGATTGAGACTGAGGTAAACAAGCGAGGTCACAGGGCTTAGCATAGAGCCAGGGCGCCATCTTTGGCCCGCCCCACAGCTTACTAATTGGCTAGCTTGGCTGGGCACCAGACTCCAGGAATTCCTCTCTCTGCTCCCTCTTTCATGTGTACTGTAACCAGTGCCAAAGCCCACACCAGCACAACCCTCCTCCTTCCAAGGAGATTCCTGTCTTCACCAAAACCTTCCATTTATAGCTCATTGGCCAGAATTTTGTCTCATGGATATCTCTTATCTGATTTGTATTCTTGGAAATGAGTTTCCTCTGGACATATCACTAACATCACACTTATAGCATGATTTTGTTGGTGAAGGGAGAAGTGGAGACACTAGTCGGTGGGTAATTATCGATAATAGAGCAGGTAAAGGTACATGGTGGCTCTCAGCAAGGATGGCTGTACTGACTCTATAAAATATCTTAAACAATGAAAGTAGCAAAACATCTTTAGGATTGTAGATATAGAAGATATGAAAAATATAAACCACAAACAAGCTGTTGTAAGACTTATTTATGTTTGTTTTATGTGTATAGGATGCCTGTGGAAGCCAGAGGAAAGCTAATATATCCGCTGGAGACAGCGTTACAGAGTGTTGTTATCTGCTATGTGGGTGCTGGGAGCTGAACCAGAGTCCTCTGGAAGCCACTAGCACTCTTAACCACTGAACTGTCTCTCCAACCCCATGACTTTTGATATAAAGGGCAGAGTTGCAGTCTTTAAACCTATCTGCTTCTTGATTCCCAGATTGTTATTCCAACCAAGACTGGGTCCAGGAACTTCATTTAGTGATTTCTCCTCTTCTTGGAGTTTGGGAAGGGTTGTATGATTTTTTTTGGCTTTCCAGTTATAGAAGACAGGGTGGAGAAGGAAGGGAGAACATCTGTGGTTCTGTATTCTAGCACCTCCTCTCCATGCCCACTGAGTTCTCTTTAACCCGCAAAGAGACAAGCCTCGTGCAGCTGGGGTGACAAGGGGAGCATCACACTAAGCCATAAGGTGGTGTCAATAAAGACAGGAACAGTGTCATGCTGGGTGCAGAAGGTGGCCATAGTTAGAGCACAGCAGGAGTGATGCTGAGAATGTGTGGGAAGATGGAACCTGGCCATCATAGCTCATCTGATTCCGGTGTATTGAAAGCCAGCCTTTCCTAGGATTCATCTCAGGCTATCCTTTCCTACAATGTACCACAGGTTACCCATCTCACTGTATGTGGGGAGACATGCATCTCCCTTTGCTCTGTCATTTGTTTGCCATGCTTCTCATGATTTTGGAACACCAGCATCATTTCTTCTCTGGCATATGGGTCACTTCTGAAGCCTCTATCTATCTATCTATCTATCTATCTATCTATCTATCTATCTATCTTTTTTGAGAAAGGGTCTCTTGTAGCCTAGGCTAGTCTTAGTCTCTGTATTACTTGGAAGATGACCTTGAACTTTTATTCTTCATGCCTCTACTTCCTGAGTATCGCTCTATAGGCATGCATCACTCTATGGGGTTTATGAACAGCCGGAGTTCAGAAACCAAACCCAAGGCTTCATTCACGGAAGATTTGTCTCTGCCAACCGAGCAATATCCCCAAGCCTTACTGACATTTCAGTTATCTCAACTTGGCTGAGACATGTATGGATAGATATAAACAGTGCCGAAGTAGATTGAACACTGGGGCACTGGCAGGCAGCTTTGGGCTGTGCCCCAGCTCACACACCATGATTCCTGTGCCACGATGGCTGCGTGGCTGCTGCTCTTCATACGTAGCCTCTCATTTCATCCTTAAACACAACCCTAGGAATGGCCGATGTTTTCATTTTGTACATGGGGAAACTAAGAGTTATCTGGGGTGCCTAAGCTCAGTTCCTCTCTAGCTGGGATGGTCATCACCACGCCTGTCTTTCGAGTCTCTTCCGTTCCTCACAAGTGTAAGTGAGAGAGACTCACTGACAGGAAAGAACTCATCTCCCTGAAAACTCCCCCAGTGCACCAGCTGGAATCTATAAACCCTGGATTCTTACAAACTCAACCAGACTTGTTGTGTCTCTGCGGAGCTGTGTTCAAAATAAGGAGAATAAAGAGCAGATGGTGATACTTCTAGCTAAAACCCAATGAGAGAGAGCATTGCCATTTTTCTGGCTGCAGGAAGTGCCAATTTGGGTGTCTCAAATACTATGACCATACTTGGCAAATGATATTTGTGAGTGAAGCATATAACATTCCATTCAAATATGTTTTAATTTAAGACTTCCTTCACAGAGAGAACTAACGTTTTCATCATCCCTCAAAATTAGAATACGCTGCTTAAAACCACATGTGAAACCAAATGATCACCAATATGTCTGCACTTAAGAAGAGCTAAATTATAATTGGACAGCATACATGTCTTAGTCAGGGTTCCTATTCCTACACAAAACATCATAAACAAGAACCAAGTTGGGGAGGAAAGGGTTTATTCAGCTCAAACTTCCACATTGCTGTTCATCACCAACGGAAGTCAGGACAGGAACTCACACAGGGCAGGAAGCAAGAGCTAATGAAGAGGCCATGGAGGGATGTTACTTACTGACTTGCTTCCCCTGGCTTGCTCAGCTAGCTTTCTTATAGAACCCAGGACTACCAGTCCAGGGATGGCACCATCCACAATAGGCCCTCCCACCCTTGATCACTAATTGAGAAAATGCCTTACAGCTGGATCTCATGGAGGCATTTCCTCAACTGAGGCTCCTTTCTCTGTGGTGACTCCAGCTTATGTAAGGTGAATAAACCCTTTCCGCCCCAACTTGCTTCTTGGTCATGATGTTTTGTGCAGGGATAGAAACCCTGACTAAGCCAAATTGTTACCAGCAGAGTATGGCTCTTCTAGCACAAAGTTCCAAAGTCCTTGGATATTAGATATTGGATATTTTAAAAGAATTGAACTTTTAATATGTAAGAGTTTGTAAAGACTGGGGGACTTTTAAAGTTATTTAGAGCTTGGGGATGAATAAAAAAGTAAGGGTTGAGGCTTAATAGTGATGGGATTGTGTGTCAAGTTGACAAGGGGTCAATTGTACTGGCTGGTTTTGTGTATCAAATTGACTAAATCTGGAGTTATCACAGAGAAAAGAGCCTCAGTTGAGGAGATGCCTCAACGAGATTCAGCTGATGCAGAGGCCATGGAGGGATGCCACTTACTGGCTTGCTTCCCCTGGCTTGCTCAGCTTGCTTTCTTATAGAACCCCGGACTCCCAGCCCAGGGTTGGCATCACCCACAAAGGGCCCTCCCACCCTTGATCACTAATTGAGAAAATGCCTTACAGCTGGATCTAATAAAGTTATTTCCACACCTGAAGCTCCTTTCTCAGTGATAACTCCAGCTTGTGTCAAGTTAACACAGAAAACTAGCCAGTACACTACATATGTGTTTTCTTGTGTGTATTGTACAAACTTACACTTATAAAAGAAAACGTTCGGCTTAGCTTTGGAGATCAGCAGTTAGAGATGTGAATGTCATGGTGGCACTCTAAAGGAAGACAGAGATGGTTCACACTGAGTGATTATGAGGTCTGAAAAGGTAACTCTACAAAGTCAGTCCAAAGAAAGCTAAGAGCCTCCTCAGAGACTCAACGCAGGCAACCCTGACCCTAGCCCTAGCCCTAGCCCTAGCCCTAACCCTAAACCCTAACCCTAACCCTAACCCTAATTCTAACCCTAACCCTAATCCTTTTAGTTAACTACGTCAGTCAAAAGCAAGTTTAGAACCACCTAAGGGTTTGGGTGCAGGTAGTTTAAGTGCAACCATGTACTTGAATGTGGAGGGAACAGTATTAACAGCTGGACTTATTAGCCAGTGACTAAAAACCCATCAATATTGATCCTGTCTGTAAAGGCCAAAAGAGTTGGCGCCCACCTCCTTTTGACTCTCTCTTACCAACTTGCAAACAAATTAGCAGCAAGGTGAGAGGCACCTACACTTGCTTCTGATTGGCTGCCTTTCCAGCCCATGAAAGGAGAAGGAAGGGGACCCTCAGGTGGGCTGTCATAGTGTTAATCTCTCTGGAGGAGCTCTGGGGGTCCTGCCTTTGGTTGCTCTCTCCTCCTGTGTGCTTCTGCGATTCCTTAATGCTGAACACACTGTGATTCCCTCTGTCCTCAGGGAGGCCCCTTTGCTGGGGTTGGTAGTGACAGCATTCAACTACCACACACACACACACACACACACACACACACACACACACACGCACACACACACACACGCGCGCGCGCGCACACACACACACACACACACACACACGCACACACACGCACGCACGCGCGCACACACACACACAGGAAACAGTGTTTTCCTTGACTATTTTGCTGTCTTTGTTGTAGGGCTTCACTTTTCTTTCTGTGTGGTCACACTGCCGGGAAAGTGAAGGCTGCCAAGCCCCACCTCACAACCCTCCATTACCCCTGTGTCATCTCCAGAGCATACTTTATGTGGCCTGGGGATCATTTGTTACTTGTGGGGTAGGGAAAACCCTATGAGGAAACAAACTCCCATTCATAAGCAGTGTTATGTTATTAATGTTGTCGTTATGGGTGAATTATTACGGTCATACTCTTAGCTGGACGCACTCTTAGCTTAGGGCAGAATCCGCACTCATAGGAAATTGACTGCATCTTCATTAGCAGAAGAGAGGGATGACTTTCACCCTGTTCTTGTCATCGCTTTGTGGGTTTGGAAAATGTGTGTGATGTCGTGAAGGTCTGTGCTTCCCAAAGCTAGCTGTGATGAACAAAAGAAGCCCAACGATACCTGTTCATTTATGCCTCTTAATTGAAGTTTTACTTGGTAGGTTATTTTTTTTTAATATTGTACAAAAGATATTCACTGATGATTTGAAATTTTAAAACTTCTGCTTTTAAAACTATATAAATTTATTGTCACAGCAGTGGGATTTTTGTCTAAGAAGATTCAAATGCATTTCCATGGTAACAGGAAGAAAAATATTAAATAGTTTCAAGGTGTCTGCTTTTCTGATGGCCAAATGCAAACAGTTTTTATACATCTTTGGACATTTCAATTCTTAATATTCGTTTTTCCCTGAGAAAACACACACACCTCATTAATTTGGATGATATTAATAAGCAATTTGTCATCGCTTAGGCTGTGCATAGCTCCCTACTCCACTATTTAATCAATGAGAGAGTAAATGGGCTGAAAAGAACCTCAAAGATTATAGACAGAATGCTTGAAAGAAAAACGTGACTGCACTGTTGGAAAATAGGGTCCATAATTGATCTCACAATATTTTGGAAATGTATTTGTACTGAAACAACTTGGAGGTTACAAGCTTTCTCCTTGCTACTCTTCATTAGCAAATATACATGGAGAAATCTAACTTGTGTCAAGAACTGTGCTCATTACAAGAGATCTGCCATGAATTGGAGAGGTTTTTGCTTTCTGGGAGCTCAGAGTCTAGTGATGTAATAGAGAGGAAATAAAGAATTCACAGTAGAAATATATAGGGCCACCAACAAGAGGCTTTATTCAGGTGGCCATTGCCATCCTCATTTCTGTGGCAGGTCACATGGCCTTAGCTGATTTTTATAAACTATGTTCCTCTACTCTCTGTTCTGCATTCTCTCAGGTCTTGGGTCTCTACCCAGGAGGGTGACCAATGCCTTTCTTCATTCTTGGGCCATTTATCATCTGGCCTGGATTGGGTTGTTGTACTTTTCCATTGATATTAATCACAGGACACAGTAACACAGACATCACCACCCCCCAAAATCAAAAGGAAACAAAACCCAAATGCCTAATAGGATGTCCTGCATGCCGGATACACTCCTCTTTTTACTTCCACTGAGGAGTCCAGTTTCCCCCTGGTACTTTGGA
Source organism: Mus minutoides (assembly GCA_902729485.2). Taxonomy (NCBI): domain Eukaryota; kingdom Metazoa; phylum Chordata; class Mammalia; order Rodentia; family Muridae; genus Mus; species Mus minutoides. The sequence continues at coordinate 2,028,378 of LR749532.1, forward strand.
CCAATCAAACTCCTGGAACATATTTTCTCTCTCTCTCTCTCTCTCTCTCTCTCAACAGGGTTTCTCTGTGTAGCCCTGGCTGTCCTGGAACTGACTCTGTAGACCAGGCTGGCCTCGAACTCAGAAATCCGCCTGCCTCTGCCTCCTGAGTGCTGGGATTAAAGGTGTGCGCCACCACCGCCCAGCTATTTGCTCTCTTCTTATGTTGACTCCAGGGGGTCAGGAGCCCAATGTAGCCAGAAGAAGTCTTAGATCACTTTTTAATGAGACATTTCTTTTGCCTTTTGGCAGAAGGATTATGCCACCCTTGGGGCCAGTTTCTGTTCCACTTTCAGGTCGTAGTTAGCACTGAGTGAAGTCAGGACAGGAACTCAAGCAGGAATCAGAATCAGAAGTCATGGAGGGATACTGGCTTCCTGGCAGAGCTCTGCTTAGCTAGCTCTCATAGGTAGCCCAGTCCACCTGCCCAAGAAATGGCATCTCCCAAAGTGGGTTGGGCTCTCTCATATCCACTGACAACAAAGCAAATCACATAGACAGGCTCATGGTCAAATGCACACAAATAATCTCTTGACTGAGACTCTCTTCTCAGGCGTGTCAGGCTGTCCATTAAAGCTAACGATAACATTCCAACGCACAGTTGATGTAAACTCAAAACTTCATGAACATTCTACCCTTCAGGGTTTTTTTTTTTTTTCCTAGAAGCAAAAATAGCCTTTTTCTATAGAGGTCACCTTGGGATCTTTGAAGGAAAGATAAAGAATGCAAAAGTGACTGAAAAAGACCTGTGCAAAAGCAACGATGACAATGTCTTGCAACCCCTCTAACCAAGTGAAGATGGATTATTCAGAACAGCCTAACAGATTTTGATAGTCTTTTGTTAGGTTAGAAAAACAGTCCATGTTTCTAGGGACTCGGGATGGCTCAGTGAAGTGCTTGAGACACAAGGATGAAGACCTGAGTTCAGAGTGTTCTGAGTTCATAAGAAAATAGACAAGGAGAAGCTGGCAGTGGTGACTCCGGTATTATAGCCCCAGCACTGAAAGGCAGCAGGAAGGAAGCAGAGGCAAGCAGATCCCTGCAACTCGTTGGTCTGGACGTCTAGCTGAAGAGATAAGCTCCAGTTTAGCTGGAGATCCTGTTTTGTTTTGTTTTGTTTTGTTTTGTTTTTTAAAGGTGAATATAAACGCTGCTGAATAGTTTTGTATTAACTTGACACAGGCTAAAGTCATCTGAGAGGAGGGAGTCTCACTTAAAATGCCACTATAAGATAGCTGTGGGCAAGCCTGTATGTCATTTTCTTAATTGGTGATCAATGGGGGAGGGCCATGGCCATTGTGAGTGGGGCTACCCCTAGGCTGGGTCCTATAAGAAAGCAGGCTGAGCGCGCCATGATAAGCAAGTCACTAAGAAGTGTTCTTCCATGGCCTCTGCATCAGCTCCTGCCTCCAGGTTCCCGCCCTTACTGCTTTTGATGAGGAGCTATTCTATAGGACTGTGAGACAAATAAACCCTCTCCTCCCCAAGATGCTTTTGGTCATGGTGTTTCATCCCAGCAGTAGTAACTGTAACTAAGACAATATCTCACATGTACCACAATCGTATGTGAACACGCCCATACAAGTATGCATTACACACACACACACACACACTAAACGTTTAAAAGTCTGAGCATTTCCTTTAACGTGATGAGTAATTCCAGACTGAGCCTGGAGAGTTTTTCCTTCCGTTTGCTTGCGCTGTGTCACGTGGTGTGTCATGTGGTAGAGACAGAATAACGCTTCCTAAGGTTATCTCCTAAATCTCACAGCGCTTAGCATTTTGGTACGAACCATTAGTTCTGTAGTAACCAGCTCATTATAGATTTGCTAACTTTAAAACAGGTCTTAGTTCCCAGAGAACTATATTAATGGTTAGCACGATAGTTAAGGTTAAGGGCTGACTTTGTTGTCTTTAACATACAAACGAGGACTGACAGAGTCCACGTGACGTAGGATGGGGCGTTCCCTGATGTTTCATGTTTCTATGTGCCTTTCTTAGTTGTTTAGCTCATGATTTCACGAGCAACTCTTTCCTTTCCGTACGTGATTCTAGTGGGAATCCTTTGTCTTTAATTGCTGCCTGTGCTGATGTAAGTTGGGCTGTGATGCGTATGGTTTTAGGTATATATTTTAACCTGTAAGTAGATAATTACACCTAGGGACCAATTGAGGAAGTTGCACTGTTGTTTGGACCACCTATGTCCCGGAAAAGCCATTCACTGAAGACTGGATTGCCAGCTGTCCCCACAGCCAATAGCTGTGAAGCAATCGAGAGGTGGGACCTAGAGGAAGGCCATTAAGTCATGCTACTGAGAACTTGGCTTCCTCTAGTCACTTCGTGTTTGCTCTGAGGTGAGCAGTTTTTCTTGGCCAGCAGTAATGAAGTAGCTAAGAGACCATGATCTCAAGACTCTAACTACACCTTTGCTCTTGTTAATCCTCAGTGTTTTGTTCTGGATATAGAGAGCTGACCATCATTGGTTATAGTCAGATTTTACAATGCTAATTCCTCAATTCCATGAGCACGTGGATCTTTCCACACACTGTCCAGCAGTTTCTTCAATTGCTTTCTTGTATTTTAGTTCTCATCGTAGAGTTGCTTGTCTTTTCTGTCCTTGGTTAAGATTATGCCGAGATCTTTATTTTGTTTGTGTGGATTTTCTTTAGGTCATTATGAATGGGATTGCTTCCCTGATTTTTTTTTCTCAGCATATATGTTATTGGTATATAGAAAGGCTAACGATTGTTGTATATTAATTTGGTGCCTTGACACTTTGCTTAAAGCATCTATCTGCTTTTACAGTTTTCTGTGGAGTCTTTAGGGTCTCTTGTATCCTTCTCTTGACTTCCCCTCCTTGTCTCGTTGCTGTGAGACTTCAAGCATTATATTGAATGAAAATGGGACATAGACATTCTGATCTTATTCTTTATCTTATTAGAAAAGCCGTTGGCTTCCTCTCATTTAGTGCATTGTTTGCAGTAGGTGACCTGTGCACAGCCTTCATTGTGTTAAGGTGCATTCTGTCTATTCCCACATTCTTCACTATTTTTATCATGAAGAAATATTGGTGACCTCATGGCTTCTGTTCTTGAGTTCATTTATTACACATATTGGCTTAGATATGTTGAACCATCTCTACATCTCTGGATACTAGTATGATTATGGGAAATGTTGGTTTTGATGTGTCCTTGACTTCAGTATGTAAATTTTTTATCTCTCAAGGGGATTGGCCTTTTGTTGTTGTATGTTTATGTGGTTCTTGATGTATGGTTTGAGCTATTGTTTTACTGAGATCTTGAGATACATTATTAGATTGTACATTTGAGAGCTTTTTTTTTTTAATATATAGGCACTTTTAGCTACGAGCTCACCTTTCCTACTGCTTTCATTGTATCCTATGGCTGTTGGTATGTTGTGATTTCATTTTTATTCACTGATAGGAATCAAAAGTTTTCTCTTTAATTTTCTTGATGATCTGTTCATCAACCAGTAGTGTATTGTTCAGTGTCCCTGAGTGATGTACGTTTTGTTTCTCTTGTTGACTTCTACCTTTGTTCCACTGTGACCAGACAGAAGAGAAGAATTGATTGAAATTTTCCTGCTTTGTCCTACTGTATGATCTATTTTAGAGAAAGTTGTATGAGCTCCCAAAAGGAATGTGTACTTTGTATTGCTTGTATGGAAAATTCTGTAGCTGTTTGGTCTATGATGTCCTTTAATTAAAATGTTCTTCTACTTTTGTTGGAACGACCTGTCTGTTAGTGAAAGCAGGGTACTTAAACCACTCACTGATATTGTGTTATTGTTATTGTGTATTGTGTAGACATATTTATATCTAGTGTTGTTTGTTTTATGAAATCGAGCACAGCAGTTTTGCATGTAAATGCTTAGGCTTGTAGTAGCTTCTTGAATTATTCCTTTCCTAAGTAGAAGAGGCCTTCTTTCTCTCTCTTGACCAGTTTTGGTTCCAAGTCTCTTCTATTTTGCAGAATAGAACTGGTAATTCTGCAGTTACCAGCGCAGACCCTTACTCCCATCTGATTTCTCGCTTCATTTGCTTGGAGTGTGTTTCTCAAGTCTCTGTTTTTCTTTTCACCCTCTGGCTGGGTGAGCCTGGAGGCAGTGTGAGCCCTGGGGATGGGCAATCCGACATCTTACTGTGAAATCTCACCATTATTTTAGTCAAAGAGAGATAAAGGGAGAAATAATAAAAACGGATCTTATTGGTACATTTGCCATGATAATTGATAATTATCTGTGTTCTTACCTCTTGTGTCAGCTGGTCTTGCTAGACGTTTTGCCCCGTGACAATGGCAACGTTGCGGACTCAAGCGAGCACAACAGTTCTTTACGCATTCATGTTAGAATGATGAGTTAGAGTACTTGCAGTTGCACGATGAATCCTGTTGGTATTTAGCAGCCTTCAGACTTTAATTCTGGGAATTACACACCTTCTATGTCACACACCCACAGGACATGTACACACAACTGTACAATTTGTATATCAGTCAGCATGATTGTTGTAGACTGAATTATGCTTTCCCAGAATTCCCCTGTGGAAGAAACTGTATTTGGAGTAAAGAAGCAAGTTTAGGCCAAACAAAGTCATGACTGTGACTCTGAAGTGACAGACCCAAGAGAGCTCTGACAACTGGGGACACAGGAAGTAGGCAACCATGTCAGTAGGTGAGAAAGAGCTCCCAGCTGGAACTAAATTAGCTGCATCTAGAATTGGGACTTCCTGGGTTTCAGATCTGTGTGAATTAAATTTTGTTGTTTAACTCACCCAGTCTGTGATACTTTGCGATAGCACCCGACTTGCTAATCTGCAAAAGATAGATTTAAAACTTGCCCACCACGTTTGAGAGCAGGAAAATACGTGGTTTTGCATTAGTCTAAGAAGCAGCAGCGGCCTATGGAGGGCCCCTCACCTGCTTATGCTGTGAGATGGCTTTGGAGAGCCTGTGACTCCTGAGAGCAACCTTGCCAAACACACATCTGTCCGTTAGAGGAACACCCGTCATGTAGAAACGGAAGGGGATGTAATAACACGGATGGGCAAGAGACTGCAAATTAACTGGGCCTGATGGCATGGTCGACACTAGGCAATTAGACACCAGCTCTCTGCCTAGAATTCGCTTAAGTTTTTGTGATAACTCATATACAAATTCCCAATGACTGCCCATGGTGAAATGACTTAAAAAAATTAGACAGTCAGCTGCCAGCTTTCCTTGGAGACTTACTAGCTGGAAAGAAAGGCGAATGGTTATTTGAATTCCCTTTGTTTTCTCCTGTTGTTTTCTTCCTCACCCTGCCTTACTCATCAGTTACACACTCTCTTGTACCTCTTTTTAGACAGCGGAGCTCCCACAACCCAAACCCCAGAGTGCTTGCTCTTCATGACTCACGGGTCTCCCGGTGTTAAGTACAACCTCGTGGTAATGGCTTGTAAACTCCCTTCTTACTCTTTCATCTCTGCCTGATTCCCACTGGCCTTCCCACTGGCTCCCCATCAAACCTTGCTCTGCACTTTAAGAAAGAAATTATTTTCACTAATGTTTTACTCATAATTTTTACTTTGTTTTATTGTGAGCACGGGGGTCCATGCGTACCATGGCACACATAGAAAGGAAAACTGCATGGAATCAGATCTTTCTTTCCTCTTTTATGTGCCTTCTGGGGATCCAGGGACTGAACTCAGGAGGGAAGGCTTGCAGGCAAGCCCTTTTATACACCGAGCCATCTCGCTGGCCCCTTAGTTTGGTTTTGACTTTGTAGCAGTCTTAGGTTCACAGCGTGATTGATTGCATACTTCACCGAATGGCTCCACACCCTGGTCAGCACCACAGATCACCCTAGTTGACTCATTGGCCATTCTCAGGTCCCCTTCCAGATCTGCATTCTCATACCATATTCAGAGTCCTTGCTGCCCTTCCCCTTACAAGGCTCTCCTGAGGTAAAGTTCCCAATATTCTGTTTTATTATTGTTTTTTTCCCCCTTTGGCTAAGCCAGCCAGCCACCTTTAGTCACTTCTCAAACATGCTTATGTTGTGGATTGGTTCTAACACTATTTGTGTTACATCTGCCTGAAAGACCCTGAGAGTCCCCGCCCCGACTTGGCTTTGATTGGTGAATAAAGTTGCAGGCAGCCTATGACTGGGCAGGGAGACAGAGGTGAGACTTTTAGGATTCCTGGAAAAGGACAGAGGAGGAGGAAGAGGAGATTCTGCCTGGAGGAGGGCCTAGGAGACAGGCCACCACCACCATGTAGGTGCAGGAGGAGAGCTGCCCAGCAAGGTCCAGGGCAAGACCTCCACTATGTCGTTATATAAATCTCCCTCTCTTTATGTGATCACCGTGCCCAGTATGGCAGAGTGGTCTTCCCTTGCAATGGTTCTGCATTTCAACACCCTAGCATTCTGTCCCAGGTCCTGCATCCCCACCACAGCTTGTATTCAGGAACGATTTAAGCTCTGTGGAATTTAATTAGCATCATTATTTTTTTCTCCAGTCATTAAAAAAAAAAATTTCCCCCAGCATGGCTTAGCATCTCTCTTAAGGTCTTAGTAAGTGATAACTCAAGAGTATCAGAGGGGGGTGTGTTTGCTACGTTAGGGGAGTTAGGAAGTGGCTCAGCCAGTGCACTGCTTAGGACATTTTAAAAATAAGGCTGCATGTCTTATGTCTTTCATCCGGGGATTCCAGAGCATTGGGTGGTATCGAGAAGAGCTCCAGCCATCAGCCGGGAGTCAGCTAGCTATTCACCGTGTCATGCTTAGCCAGTCTCTACTTTTAAATATTGGGGCTTCCTGTTTTTCTCACTCTTAACCCCTTACTTACGTATTTTTCTCATTTGTCAGTGCAGGGGAAAGTCCCTGCTACTTTCTCGGATGCAGTTCTCAGGGCAGACCTCTGGAGTGCGCTCTGCCTGATGGGGTGACTTATTTCCTTCGTGATTATTATTTGTATATAATAGCATAAGCCCTGTAGTATAAGCCCTACGGGGTCAGGGACAAGCAACGCTTGTTTTCTATTGTGCCATCAGTTGCCCGAACGGGTGCTTTAGTATGTCCACTCATCCAATTAGGATTTGGTCATGCCTGTCTTCAAATTACATAGACTGAAAATGGGAGCAAGTTGGGACCACAACTCCAACCCCAAAGAAATGCTTACATCTCTTATAATAATAAGTAATAATAATAATAACCCCAGACTATTACACTTGAACTATTGTGTGTGTGTGTATGCTGATACTTTGTAAATGTGTTTCTGTATAAGATGCAGAAGGTGAATGCTAATTCTTAGACTGGAATCCAGGACTTCCTTACTTCACGCCTGTAATCTCAGCACACAGGGGCTGAGGGAGGAGGGTTGTTGTAAACTCAAGGCCAGTTTGGGCTCCATAGTGAGTGAGACTTATTTCCAAGCAAGAACAAGAACAAGACAACAACAACATCAAACAAACAAGTAGGAAAGAGAAGGACAAACTCTGTGATTACAGTAGATTGAAGGCATTCCTAGTGCTAATTTTTACTAATGTTTGCTTTCTGTTCACTTGGATGGAGTTGCTCTTACCTGGAAGACTAGAAAAGAATTAGAGTCCCAAGATAAAATAGTTAGGTTTTGATATTTGTTTTGATTGGCTCGAATCATCAAAATAAACCTTTCATCTAATACCATTCTATGAAAGACTCGCTACACTATAGCAGTAGAGATGATCTCAGAATTGATTATGTAGGGGACCAATCATTTCAAGTTGCCTTTCAGAGCTGGAACCACAGGATGTTTGTCGAGCTGTCATACCACAGTACGTCACTAGGTGGCAGGAGCTGCCAGCTTACAGGCAAAGAGTGCGACTTTAGCAAAGGATACAGGTCTATATACTGGCTTCCTCTTGTATGATCTCAGTCAAAGAAGATGAAATCCATGTGGGTCTTTATTCGGGTTGTATGCGACAGAGAAAAAGGAAAGGCATTGCGGGTTTAACGAGAGGAACTGTCCACTGAAAACAATCGCAGTGTTCTCTATATGCAGCCATGCGTGTAGAATCCAAGCATCAGAGGGCATCAGGGGAGAGTAAAGTGAGCCCGGCAGAGCCGAAAAGCAGTGCTTTAGTCCCTGTCTCTCCTCTGGGAGTCAAGATGGCCTCCCCTCACTTTTGGAAATCCCGTTGTGCCTTCTGCTCTCCGTGTTCCCAGCGGCCGCTAACCGTACTTCACGAAATATGCTTGTACATGCACCCCATCATGCCTATCCCATGGCTTGTTCTGGCTTGTTCTGATGCAGTTAGAGCTCTGAGTTCTTATTCTCATCGTCTACTGGCTATTTGGGAAACAACCCCATTTCCATTTGTTAACAATGGGCTAGAATTTAATGGGAGAGCTTGCTCAAAGTGGTTGTGTTGGTGTCGGTGTTTGTGTTCTTCCTCTCTCAGACACACAAAGTGCATCTTTATAGATGTATGGAAACGGTCGGCTAAACAAACCCTTTCTTCCCCAGGTTGCTTTTGGTCATGGTGTTTTATCACAGCAAATGAAACCGAAGTAATACATGTGATACTGTACTGGCTGGTTTTGTGTGTCAACTTGACACAAGCTGGAGTTATCACAGAGGAAGGGGCCTCTCTTGAGGAAATGCCTCCATGAGACCCAACTGTAAGGCATTTTCTCAATTAGTGGTCAAGGGTGGGAGGACCCAGGTCAGTGTGGGTGGTGCCATCCCTGGGCTCATAGTCCTGGGTTCTATAAGAGAGCAGGCTGAGCAAGCCAGGGGAAGCAAGCCAGTAAGCAGCACCCCTCCCTCCATGCCCTCTGCATCAGCTCCTGCCTCCCAGTTCCTGCCCTGAATTCCTTTGTCATGAACAGCAACGTGGAAGTATAAGCTGAATAAACTCTTTCCTTCCTAACTTGCTTCTTGGTCATGATGTTTTGTGCAGGAATACAAACCCTGACTAAGACAGATATTATGAAGTAAAATATTTGCGTAAATTCGCTTAATTAGGAGCATAGTATTGTTTGAGAACGTAATCATTCTATATATTTTTTGTCATTTGTGTGTTTGTGTTACTATGTTTGTTTGTGTGTATATGTGTGTGTACATGCTCACATGCGTGTGCGTGTGTGTGCTCACGTACATATTTGCATGTGCAAATGTGTATCCAGGTCAGAAGTTAATTTAGATGTCTTTTTCAATAGTGTTGTATCTTATTATTTTTATTATTTATTTATTTATTTATTTATTTTAAATTTTATTTTATTTTTCAACTTTTATTAGATATTTTCTTCATTTACATTTCAAGTGTTATCCAGAAAGTTCCCTATATCCTCCCCCCTCCCGGCCCTGTTACCCTACCCACCCGCTCCCACCCCCTGGCCCCGGCATTCACCTATTTATTTATTTTTAAAAATGATTTATTTATTACATATACAACATTCTGCAGTATGTACACCTGCAGGCCAGAAGAGGCCATCAGATCCCATTACAGATGGTTATGAGCCACCATATGGCTGCTGGGAATTGAACTTAGGACCTCTGGAAGAGCAGCTAGTGCTCTCAACAGCTGAGCCATCTCTCCAGCCCCTGTACCTTATTTCTGAAGCAGGATTTCTTGCTGACCCCGCAGTCTGCCTGGCTAACAGTTGAGCTCCAGGGATCTTCTCGCTGCTTTGCCAGGATGGCTTTACAGACATGAGCTGCCACACCCAGCTCTTAATTCAAGAGCCAGGGTCTGTACTCAGGCCTGCATGTGTCTGCAGCCAGCACTTTAATCATGAAGCCATTCCCCTTTCCCCTTTAATCGCTTTTATTAATTAAGGAGAGTATAGTTGTCATTATGGAGAAGAAGTTTAGTAAAATAGTGAAAAGAAGTAAGTCAAAGCCTGAAAAAAAATCTATAAAATAACCACCCCCTAAGGGAGCATTATCAGCACGTTAAGCCATGCAAAACCATATTCACCAGGAACGCTAATGCATCTCCCATGCACATTATTATAAAAGCATGGCAGAGGGCTCGGAGGCCACCCAGCTTAGAACTCTGAGTGACCCCACCTTCTGTGACAGTAAGGGGGCATTAATAAAGACAGCCACAAAGATAAAAGGCCTGTGTCACAACTCCTTGTGAAGACTAAAGACACAAGGCCAGTACTTCCTCTTGAGAAAGAAGTGGAAGGTGAATATGGCTGTGCAGATAAAGTGTGGAGTCTAGAGAAGGTACAGGGAGCAAAGCCCTCCAGGGATGTAACCGTTCAGATGTAAGAGGCATGAAATAGGGCACAAAGGGCCTTAGAGAATGTTATTTATTAAAACAGTGTGGGAAGAGAGACTGAAACTAGCTATGGAAAAGCTGCTGTTGAGGAGGAAGGAATTTATTAGGCACGTTGGTAAAATCACAGAACACAGTGGGCGCTGAAAGTCTGAACTGGTTGTGTTTTATAAAGAGATTCTGTTTTCTACCCTCCCATGAGTATACCCTGCAGATGGTCGCACAGCTAGGAGGCAGGTGATGGGTGCTGCACCCAGTTGTTATTTACTTCCTGGCAGTCAGTCGATATGTGATTATTCTTTGAAATTCTAATTTATAAATGCGCATGTAAGCACCTCCTCCCACACCAAGATAGATACCTGTCAAAGGGGAAAGCTGTCTTTTGCTGACTGCATAATGACCAGAAAGGCACCAATAAGTACCACTTTGGTAGATCTGGGAGGAGACCATCAGTCAATGTGTTTCAGTCCAGAACTCTGTTAGGTAAAAGCCAGGCCCCAGAACATGAGACCTGCATTCTGCACCTACCCACAGTATTTTATATATATATATATATATATATATAATATAAATGAGAATGGAAATGGGTCAAAGTGGTGGCTCTTCAGCACACTGTCCTTTCTGCCCGTGACTCAGGTTGGTGGTTGAGCAAATAATTTCTATTCTTTGCGTATGGCCCTCTCTAGCTAGCTTCTCAGTCCCCAAAGCAAACACATCTCTAGATTGTTTTTTCCCTCTTCCGTCAAGACTGTCAGAATTTACAGACATGTCTGAAGCTCACACATCAGCTCTCCAGGTAAAGACAAAAGGTCTTCTGGTTGAATGGGGAACTTTTTTCTTCATTAGTTAATTAATTTATTTATTCACTTGGCATCCTCCCCACATACCTCCTCCCCTTCTCTGAAAAGGGGAGCCCCCCACCCCCATGAGTACCAACCCATCCTGGCACATCAAATCCCATCAGGATTAAGTGCATTTTCTTCCACTGAGGCCAGCGAGGCAGCTCAGCTAGGGAAGGGGATGCAGTGGTAGGCAACAGAATCAGAGACAGCCCCAACTCTAATCGTTAGGGGACCCACATGAAGACCAAGTCGCACATCTGCTACATCTGTATAGGATCCTAGATCCAGCCCCTGCATGCTCTTTGGTTGGTGGCTCGGTCTCTGTGAGCCACAATGGGCCCAGGTTAGCTGTCTCTGTAGGTCTTCTTGTAATGTCCTTGGCCCCTCTGGCTTACTCAATCCTATCCCACTCTTCCACAAGACTCCTGAACTCTGCCTGATGTTTGGCTGTGGGTCTCTTCATCTGTTTCCATCAACTGATGATGAAGTCTCTCAGGAGATGGTTATGTGAGGCTCCTGTCTGCAAGCACAGCAGAGTATCACTAATAGTGTCAGGGGTTGGCTCTTATCAATGGGTTGGGTCTCAAGTTGGTCCAGTCATTGGGTGGCCTTACCACCAATCTCTGCTCTGTCTTTATTATTGCATATTTTGTAGGTAGAACAAATCATGGGGTGAAGGTTCTGTGGATGGATGGATGTGCCCCTCCCTCCACTGGAAGTCCCATCTGGCTATAAGAGGTGGTCACTTCAGTCTTCATATCACCAACTGCTAGGAGTTTCAGTCAGACTCCTGGGAGCCTCCTCTGTCCCAGGTCTAGTCCTAGAGATTTCCCCAATGATTTTTCTTCTCACTCCCAGCTCTCTCCCACCCCCTCCTCACACTTGATCCCCATTCCAGTTCCCCTCCCCACCCCCTCTCTCACCCAGTTCCCTCCCTCCATCCACCTCCAAAGTCTGTTTTATTTCCCCTTCTAAGTGAGATTCATGCATTTCCCTTGGGCCCTTGTTACTTAGTTTCTTTGAGTCTGTGGATTATAGCATGGTGTCTTAGGGTTTCTATTCCCGCACAAACATCATGACCAAGAAGCAAGTTGGGGAGGAAAGGGTTTATTCAGCTTACACTTCCATATCATACACTTTCATCACCAAAGGAAGTCAGGACTGGAACTCAAGCAGGTCAGGAAGCAGGAGCTGATACAGAAGCCATGGAGGGATGTTCTTTACTGGCTTGCTTCCCCTGGCTTGCTCAGCCTGCTCTCTTATAGAACCAAGACTGCCAGCCCAGAGATGGTCCCACCCACAAGGGGCTGTACCCCCTTCATCACTAATTGAGAAAATACCCTACAGCTAGATCTCATGGAGGCACTTCCCCAACTGAAGCTCCTTTCTCTGTGATAACCCCAGCTCTGTCAAGTTGACACAAAACTAGCCAGTACAATTGACCCCTTGTCAACTTGACACACAAACACATCACTAGTAAGCCTCAACCCTTAGTTCTTACTCATCCCCAAGATCTAAATAACTTTAAAAGTCCCACAGTCTTTACATATTAAAATCTCAGTCCCTTTAAAATATCCAGTACCTTTTGAAATACAAAGTACTTTAAAATTCAAAGTCTCTTAATTGTGGGCTTCACTAAAAAACTTCCTTCAAGAGGGAAAAAATATCAGGGCACAGTCAAAACCAAAAGCAAAATTCAATCTCCAACCATCCAATGTCTGGGATCCAACTCATGATCTTCTGGGCTCCTCCAAGGGCTTGGGTCACTTCTCCAGCCATGCCCTTTGTAGCACACATGTTGTCCTCTAGGCTCTAGATGCCTATACTCCATTGTTGCTGCTGTTCTTGGTGGTCATCTCACGGTACTGGCATCTCCAAAATGCTGCTGTCTTCCACTATAACTAGGCTTCAACACTAGCCTCTCATAGGCTCTCTTCATGGTGCCAAGCCTCAACTCCTTTGCATGACCCCTTCAGTCCTGGGCCATCAATTGCAACCGAGGCTGCACCTTCACCAAAGGCCTTCCATGGCCTCTCACAGTGCTTCCGTGGCCTCAGCTGCTCTGCATGACCCCTTCATGCCTTCAAAACCAGTACCACCTAGGTAACTCTTACACATTACCAAGTCCAGCCACAGCACAAGGTACAACCATGGCTATCTCTGGAACACAGCCTCCTTGTGCTTTCAGAATACACTTCTCAGAAGATGTCACCTCAATGATGTTGGTCTCTTCTTAATCATCGCTAATTTCGTAGTTCCAGCTAACCAGCATCAATAGTCCCAGTAATGCCAAGTTTTTGCTTTAGTAGTTCTGGTATCTTGTTAATCACAGCTGATTCTTCAGCCCCAGCTAACCAGAACCACAGAATCTTCACAATCAAAGCAACAATGGCCCTGAAAAGAGTCTTCAATTTTCGTTCTGAAATTTCACAAGCCAGGCCTCCATCTTCTGCACTGTTTTCAACATTATCTTCCAAGCTCCTATACAACATTTCACAGAGCTCTTAACACAGAATGGATCTTCTGGCCCAAAGTTCCAAAGTCCTTCCACAGTCCTCCCCAAAACATGGTCAGATTGTCACAGGAATACCCCACTATGCTGGTACCAATTTGTCTTAGTCAGGGTTTCTATTCCTGCACAAACATCATGACCAAGAAGCAAGTTGGGGAGGAAAGGGTTTATTCAGTTTACATTTCCACATTGCTGTTCATCACTATAGGAAGTCAGGACTGGAATTCAAACAGGTCAGAAAGCAGGAGCTGATGCAGAAGCCATGGAGGGATGTTCTTTACTGGCTTGCTTCCCCTGGCTTGCTCAGCCTGCTCTCTTATAGAACCAAGACTGCCAGCCCAGAGATGGTCCCACCCACAGGGGCTGTACCCCTTTATCACTAATTGAGAAAATACCCCACAGCTGGATCTCATGGAGGTACTTCCCCAACTGAAGCTCCTTTCTCTGTGATAACCCCAGCTGTGTCAAGTTGACATAAAACTAGCCAGTACACATGGTTATCCTGTACTTTATTGCTAATGTCCACTTATAAGTAAGTGCACACCATGTGTATCTTTCTGAGTCTGGGTTATCTCACTTAGGATGATATTTTCTAGTTCTATCCATTTGCCTGCAAATTTCATGATGTCTTTGTTTTTAATAGCTGAACAGTATTCCATTGTGTATTTTCTTTATCCATTCTTCAGTTGAGGGACATTTAGGTTGTTTCCAGTTTCTGGCCATTACAATTATAGTTGCTAGGAACATAGTTGAGCTAGTGTCCTTGTCATATAGTGGAACATCTTCTGGGTATATGCCCAGGAGTAGTATACTTGGGTCTTGAGGTAGAACTATTCCCAATTTTCTGAGAAAACACCAGATTGATTCCCAACTCTTAAAATTAAAAGCATATAGACAAGAGTAGTCGGTGAAGGAACAGTTGGAGGAGCTGAAGAAAATCCAGAATGATTCAAAGATCCAGAGCAGCCTTGTCTCCCTCCCTCCTTCCCTTCCTCCCTCCTTCATACCCAGGTTCTCTTCAGTGTTTAGTCTCTTTACATTCTAAATTGATTATTCAGCATTTCTATTCTATCCATCCCACAGTTTGGTATTTCCTGTCAAGTGGCATCAGTTATCTCCAGTTCTCTCTCCCTCTCTCTCTCTCTCTCTCCCTCTCTCTCTCTCTCTCTCTGCCTCTCTCTGTGTATGTATGTATGTATGTATGTATGTATGTATGTATGTATGTTAACACCTTAGATAGTGAATGGAATTTCTTTTTATTTCTGGGGCTGTGATGAAAGTGAACTGTTTTTACTGAGGAATAGGAAGAAATCTTTGCAGCCCTTCTGGTTCTCTTTCTGTCTAGCTTTTACATCATGATATTTTGTTGGTGGTTGCCTGCATCTTTAATATATAAGTGTTCATGGTATGATTTCCCCCATGGGCTATAACTGACCGTTTTAGCCTCATTAAGCAGACTGTTTCCACAGATGGTTCAGTGATGTCAACCAGCATGTGAGCCATGGAACATCAGAGAGCCTCTGTGTCAACTTCAGTTTCTTTGCTTTCTGGAAACCAGGACTACATAGCCTCACAAGGCAAGGTGAGGCACGCCCAGCTGCCAAGGACACCAGACAGTTTTCAAGGTTTGAATAGCTTTCTGTTCTCAGAGAGAAACTTTCCCTTGTGAATGTCGGTGGCCTAGGCTGCTGTGTCAAACATTGGCTGTAAGGACCAACATGAAGAAGGCTATGCCTTGCCTTTCTCACCATTAAAAGCAACTGGAGAACCATCTGTGGATTTAATGGAAATCCTACCAAACATCTAAGGGCACTTTCAACAGGAAAAAGCAACCCTAAAATTAATATGGAACAATAGGTGACTCCAAATAGCCAGAGCAATGTCAAGAAAGAACAAAGCTTGTTGATAACAAAACCAGCTAACTTCAACATCCTGTGTATTAGAAAGCAATAATCATTCAGAGAGCAAGCAGCAAAATAGACAGGTGGATGAACAGAAGAACACAGACCCGGCACGGAGCCATGCATTTTCAGTCAACAAAGGTACTAGGAACACCCGATATGAAAAACAGTTTCGAGCTGAGGAGACGGCTTAGTGGTTAAGAACATTGCTCTTCCAGAAGACTGGGTTCAGTTCCCAGCACCCACATCGCAGTTCATGACAGTCTGTGATGCCAGAATCTCTCACAGACACACATGCAGGCAAGACACCAAGGCACATAAAATAAAAATAAATAAATTATTAAAAGAGAAGAAAAGGAAAGCAGACTCTTGTGTCAACGGTGCTGGGAGGATCAGAGATGCACAGTCACAAGGATGAAACTGGATGCTCGATCCCACTCCCCTACGTAAGATGACTCACAGTGCTTTAAAGCTTGCTGGAGGATTTTAGGGTGTTCCTTAATGAGAACACCCTAATAGTGTTATAGCTGTAATGGCTGTAATGACTGTAATGACTGACAGAGAGATTGCTTGTATGGGTTGCCCAGCATTGCTCCTGTGTAACGGCTCTCTTGTGCTCTCTGTCAGGATGCTGATGCGGATGCTGATGCTGATGCTGATGTGGATGCTGATGCTGCGGTCTGTAAGATCCTAGTCAGAGTTCAGCTTCATGTTTTACTGTGTACATGTATCTGTCTTATGTAGTCTTACCATCTTACAGAAAAGAAATAGAAGAGTTCCAACGCAAGGAGTGCTCTTGTGCAGTTTTATACCTGTGTTCACCTCCTTCTCCCCCTAGATACCACCCCCCTCCTTAGCAGGATCTTCTCTTCTTTCCTGCCTTGTGCCTTTCTAACAAAGGTGTGGGGGAACATGCTCAAAGGTTATGCATATTATGAAAATGGACTTGCATAAACTTGCATAATAAAACCTTTAAAAATACAATTGAATCATTATAATTTGTATTTATTTTTGTTCTTAATGAGATTAAATATCTTTTCACATGTTGAAAATATTCCATTTTGAGCTGTGGAGATGGCTTAGCCTGTAAAGTGTTGATCATAGTAGTATAAGGACTCAAATTTGATTCCCAGAACCTTTGCAAGTGTTCAGAGTGGTAGTGGACAAATATATTCCCAGCACTGGGGAGGTGGAGACAGGAGGATTGCTGGGGTTTATGGCCAACCAGTTTTAATCTAAACAGCAAGTTCCCAGTTCAGATACTATTTTTAAAAATCAGACAGACAGGGGCTGGAGACATGGATCAGCAGTTAAGAGCACCGTCATCCACTCTTCCAGAGGTCCTGAGTTCAATACCCAGCAACTACATGGTGGCTCACAATCATCTGTAATGGGATCTGATGCTTTCTTCTGCTATTAAGTATAAATGCAGATAGAACACTCATATACATAAACACTCATATACGGTCAGGCAGACCGTGTCAGAGAAAGACATTTGGTATTCCCCAGACTCTACATGCATGCACACACACATACACCCTGTATACATACATGTCTATTAGGGTACAAATCCAGAAAAAGAAGTGTTTATAGTTTTAAAACTAATTTACTAATTTTCTTATGCATACTTAAGCTATACAACATGATTTTTTCAGTTATAGATAAGGAAGCAAATTATTATATGTGATCTCATGTGGCTATTTGCATTTTGTGGCACCCAAGATGCCCCAAGTATAATAGATACAAAGACAATTAAGAAAAAAGAGCCCTTTGCTCTAGTCATTTACCATCAGTCCCTAATGCAGTCTGATTCCCTCACGCTGCACATTCCATGTCTAGAACTCTCTGCCATATGTATCTAGCTTATGTCTTTGGCTTGTGCAAAGATAGAATGTAAAGACAAAAATGAGACCATGTGAAAGCTCACAGAATTTTCTCCAAGACATCTTTGAAGGACCTTGTATTAGTCAGAGTTCTTTAGAGTTACAGAAGTTATGGAATAGATATCTTTCTATCTCTCTCTCTCTCTCTCTCTCTCTCTCTCTCTCTCTCTCTCTCTCTCTCTCTATCTTCAAAAGGAATTTACTGGAATGACTTACAGTGTGCAGTCCGATTAATCCAACAATGAGCAGCTGTGACTGGAAAGTCCAAGATCCAGTAGTTGCTCAGTCCCACAAGCAGGGTGTCTCAGCTGGTCTCTGTAGATGCTGGAATCGATAAGAGCTGGGCTCTGATGCCAGTGAAGGAATGGATGTGCTAGCGAGGTGAGAGCAGACATGCAAAGAACAAAGCCTTCCTTCTTCCATGTCTGTCCTTATATAGGTTTCCAGCAGACGGTGTGGCCCAGATTAGAGATGTGTCATCCTGAATCAAGATCTGGATCACAGGTGTGTCCCCCATTTCTGGCTTGTAATTTATTCTAGATATAGTCAGGTATACAACCAACAATAGCCATCACAAAGAAGTTTCTTTCTTTTTTTTTTTAAAAAAATTTGATAACCTTTACTTTGATAAGATGTACCTTATTTTATATTAATTATAATAAAACATGATTTAAAAAGGCTATTATCTTTAGGATCCCAGATATTTATCTACTGTTATTTCCCCCTGGTTTCATACACTATATACACAGAATTGCCATATTGATCTTTTCATAACAGAGTTCAAATTTGTTAAATAGTGAAAATTCAAAAGTGTTTTTCCAATGCATTTGTTTCATGTGTATGTTTCAGAGTGATCCACAAGGAGCTCGCTCACAGAGCTTTCAAAATATGTCACTGTAAAGTGATGGTCTCAAGCGTTTGGGTCATAAGGAAGGAGAATCTTATGGAGTGGTTCCAAGATTAGACCTCCCAAAGACTAATCTGAGGTAGCTTTGAAGATGCCTCAGTGGGAACAGATGCCTAGGGGGCAGGTAGCAAAATGGGCAGTGCCAACAAGATGTATGAGACTGCTGACAAATTTATTAGGGCATCTTGAAAATTCCCCATGAAAATTTATGACAACCCTAAAAGCCTAGGGTTCTTTATCTGGAGATCCTGGGGAAAGGAATGTCTGCTTGAGGATTTGACTCTGTCGTGAGAAGTGGGCACAGTTCACTGAGCTGGCCCTCTCCAAACACTGACGGTAAATCTTCTTGACTTGTATTTATTCTTTGTCAGTCTCCATGTAGGAGAACTTTTACATCTCAAGTTCACTGGAACCAAACAGTTTGGAATGTTTTTCAGATGGATAAAGGACCAGACGACGTTATTTGACCTTCTTGCTATGGAACAATTCAGAGGTTCACTTATGAAAATTCTTCAGAAATTTTCTCACTGTGAGAATCAGATTGAGAGATGCCGGGGAAGGGTGCAATCTGAACACAGTTGCCCAAGGAACACAATTTTCAAAAGCAGACCAGTCTAAACCTCCTTTTGTCATCTATTGTCCCCAGACCCCATATGCCTTCATTCCCCCATCCAGGAGAAGAGAACCAATGCCACCCCATTGAGCATAGACAATGACCAGCAAACACTGTAGGAACAGAGAAGCAAACACCCAGGCTCTCAAGGCTGCTATTCTCAAAGAACACAATCAGACCTTTGAAAACCACAACCCTATAAATACTTCTACAAAAAAGAAAGAAAGAAAGGATCTGTGGACTAAATACACTTATGGATTCAAGGATCACTCACAGTAACACAATAGAAAGAGCTGGTGCAGTGCATCTCAAGAAACTTCTGGAGAGTATTTTCAACTACAATAAAAATTTGCACAATGTAAGCTTGAAAAGCAAACTTCAACAGGGACCTAAGTGGGGCATCTTAGCTGGTAGGGAGTCCCCAGTGCATAGCAAAGGTCTCTCACCCACAGTTTCTAAAGCCTTGGAACGTCAGCACCAGTTGATGTAGCAGCTGCACTACCTTCTCCATAGCTCACCTGCACACCCAGCAAAGGAATGAACTGTTTGAAGATTAGAGACAAATGAATCACTGGTGGTTTTCATCAGCCCAGTGCCTCACTGGCAGTTCTGCACATGGATTATACTTAATGGCTAGCTGGGCAGCTTATGTTTTGTAAATTTGTGTATTGGGAATTAAACATTGATGGAACCAAGGAGAAGTTACAATGTAAGGGTTGGGAGTGAGTCTTTCCTCATCTCCCTCCGTTCCCTCTTGTTCTGCTAACCACAGCAGCTCTAGGCCTTTGAGATGTGACTGTGAATGTTCGAATGGATACAGTTGACCAGCTCCTGTGTGTTCTGAGGTCATGCATGTGGCTGGGTGTTTGAACCTGTTGGCACTGTGCTGGTGTCCTTGCCCACACTTCTCCTCCTTAGTCCTTGAAGATCCAGTTTCAATTACTGATTGCTGTGGATTTTCTGTTCAACCCAATGGAAACTTCTAATAGAATTATAAAATCAGCCCATTAAAATATTTACCTTTTATTATGTGTGTGTGTGTGTGTGTGTGTGTGTGTGTATGTGTGTGTGTGTGTGTGTGTGTGTGTGTGTGTGTGTGTGTATGTGTGTGTGGGGTGTCCATCCAGGGAGGCCAGAAGAGGACATCGGATCCTCTGGAGCTGAAGTTACAGGAATTGGAATCTATCAGAGGCAGGTACTAGGAACTGATCCTCTGAAAGAGCAGCAAGCACTCAAAATCCTTGAGCCATTTGTGTAGCCTTTGCATATTTTTAATAGTCTTTTTTTATTATCCACACACTGTTCAAACTCACACCATTATTAGATTGACTCACTTGGACTCAAAGCAGGACGTGGTTATAAAAACAAACTTACCTTAAAAGTTACTTTGACATATTATTTATTTATTTATTTATTTATTATTTTGACATATTATAAGTAGATGTGTGCACATTTTGACCTTCATGAATCACTCAGTCCTTTGACCTGTACCCTTAAGTACACTATAGATAGCGCGCACACACACACACACACACACACACACACACGCACACACACACACACACACACATACACACACACTCTCACTCTACACCAACAAAATACCAAACACTGCTCATTGATATCTCCCAGCATTAATTCCCTATTAAGAAGATGCAGACTAACAGAATGGATTTAGAAACAGGGTCTATCCTTCTACTTCATCCTTCTACTTCAAGACACACCACCTTAACACCAAGGATAGACATCACCTCAGGGTATTCCAAGCAAATGGACCTAAGAAGAAAAGCAGATGTGTGTGTGTGTTTTTTTTTTAATATCTGACTAAATAGACTTCAAACCCAAGCTAATCAGAAGAGATAGGGAAGGACATTACATACTCATCAAAGGAAAAACCCACCAAGAGGACATTGCAATCTTAACATGTGTATACCAACCACGAGGGACCCAAGTTAGTAAAGGAAACATTGCGACAGCTTAAGTCACATATAGACCCTCACATACCGATAGTAGGAGACGTCAGTTCTCCATTCTTGCCAATAAAGAGATCATCCAGACCCAAACCAGAGATATTCTGAAGCTAACTGACATTATAAACCATATGGATGTAACAGATATTTACAGAACATTTCATCCAGACACAAAAGAATATACTTTCTCCTCAGCCCCTCACACAACTTTCTACAAAACTGACCACATACTCAGGTACCAAGAAAGTCTCAATAGATTAAAAAAAATTGAAATAACACCTTGAATCCTATCTGACCACCATGGCTTAAAGTTGGGTATTAACAACAACAGAAAATTTACAAACTCATGGAAACTGAACAGCTCACTACTGAATGAAAAAATAGGTCAAGACAGAAATTAAGAAGGAAATTAAAATCTTTATTATATATATAAAATATTCTATATTCTATATATATATTCTATATTCTATGTATAGAATGAAAATAAAAACACAACATACCCAGACTTAAGGGACAAAACAAGGGCTCTTCTAAGAGGCAAGTTTACAGAACTACAGGCCTGCATAAAGAAATTGGAAAGATTGCATACTAGTAATCTAATTAGCAGCACAGCTGAAAGCTCTAGAACAACAAGAAGAAAACACACCAAAAAGGAGTGGACAGCAAGAAATAATCAAACCCAGGGCTGAAACCATTAAAATAGAAACAAAAACAAACAAACAAATAATTACAAAGAATCAATGAAACAAAGACTTGGGTTTAAGAAAAATCTATAAGATTGACAAACCCTTAACCAAATTAACTAAAAGGCAGAGAGAAAAAAAATATCCAAATTAACCAAAGAAGAGGTGAAAAGGGGATAGTAACAACAGACACCAAGGAAATCCAGACAATCATAACAACAGACACCAAGGAAATCCAGACAATCATAAGGACATACTTTTAAAACCAGTATTTCACCAAGTTGGAAAAATCTAAAAGAAATGGATAATTTTCTTGATACATATCAGCTACCAAAGTTGAATCAAGATCAGACATACAATTTAAACAGACCTTATAACCTCTAGTGACACCGAAGCAGTCATTAAAAATCTGCCAACCAAAAAAAGCCCAGGGCTAGATAGATTGAAAAAGAAAAATCCTTGCAGACCAAATCCAAGTACACATAAAAAGATCATCCACAATGATCAAGTAGGCTTCATCTCAAAGATGCAAGGATGGTTCAGCATATGTAAATTGGTAAGTATAGTCCACCATATAAACAGACTGAAAGACAAAAATCACAGGGTCATCTCATTAGATGCAGAAAAGAGCTTGGACAAAATCCAACACCCCATCATGATAAAAGTCCAGGAGAGATTAGGGGTACAAGGTACATACCTTAACAAAATAAAGGCAATTCACAACAATCCCACAGTCAATATCAACCTTAATTGGGGGGGGGGGGCTCATAGCAATTCCAATAAAATCAGGAAGAAGACAAAGTTGACCATGCTCTTCATACCTATGTGATACAGTATTTAAAGTCTTAGCTAGAACAATACGACAACTGAAGGAGATCAAAGCGGTATAAACAAGAAGGGAGAAGTCAAAGCATCTTTATTTGCAGATGATATGATGTCATATTAAAGTGGTTCTAAAAACTCCACTGGAAAATGTCTACAGATGATAAACACTTTCAGCAAAGTAGCTGGATAGAAAACTAACCATCAGAGCTCAGTAGCCTTCCCATGTACAACTGACAGACGGAGAGAGAAATCATGGGAACGACACTTCGCAATAGCCTGGAAATATTAAATATCTTGGGATAACTCTAAGAAAGCAAGTGAAAGCCTTATATGATAAAAAAAACTTTTAGAACTGAAGAAGTTGAGGAAGATATTAGATAGATCTTCCATGCTAATGGATTGGTAGGACTAATATAATGAAAAAGGCCACCCTACCTGTGGTGGTTTGAAGGTTTGAATATTCGTGGCCCATGGCTAGTGGCTCTATTAGGAGGTCTGGCCTTGTTTGAGTAGGTGTGGCCTTGTTGAGGAATTGTGTCTTGTTGGGGGTGTGTTTTGAGTTCCAATGCTTAAGCTTGCCCAGAGCAGAAGAGAGTCTCCTCCTGGCTGCCTTCAGATGAAGATGCAGAACTCTTGGCTCCTCCAGCACCATGTCTACCTGCAGGCTGCCATGTTTTCCATCATGGTGATAATGGACTGAACCTCTGAAACTGTAAGCCAGCACTAACTAAATGTTTACCTTAGTAAAAGTTGCTTGGGTCACGGTGTCTCTTCACAGCAACAAAACCCAAACTAAGACACTACCAAAAGCAACCTACAGATTCAATACAGACCTTCACAACATGATATTTCAGAGATCTTGAAAAGCTAATTTTCAGCTTCATATGGAAACATGAAGACCCAGGATAGCTAAAACAATCCTGAATATTAAAAGAAATGCTGGAGCTGCATTCCCAGAGCCCCACCAGCACCAAGGACAAACGGGTAGGACTTTGCCCCAGGTCCTTTGTCCACCAGGTCCCCTGACCCAGACCCAACAGTGGTGAACCCTACCCTAACCCCTGCACTACATTTCCAGCCCACAATGCTGTCTGTATTTCCTGAGGCCTGCCAGAAATAAGAACAACCACATTAGACCCTTCCCCACCAACCCCCTGGTCTGGTAAATCTCCCTAAAGCACACCAGGCAGCCGTGAACTGCACTTGCTCCCCTCAGCTCCTGCACTTGCTCCCCTCAGCTCCATTTTCTGGCTCTCAGCTCTTCCCACATCATCCCTGGCGGCCTGCAAGCCCCAGGGATAGCCAGATAGCTAAAGGCCAGCCTAAGAGCACGATTGAGAAGAGGCACAGTCATGTGACACAGGAGCCCAGCCCTCCTACTACAGCCAGCCCTGTAGATCTTAACACAGCCAAAGCACAAGGGAAATAGCCTGAAGTCCAACCTTATAAAGAGAGATAGAGGCCTTTGAAGAGGGAATGAATAAACCCCTTAAGGAAATGCAGGAAAATTCAAACAGGTGACAGAGGTGAATAAAACAGCTCAAGACCAGAAAATGGAAGTAGAAGCAAAAAACAAAACAAAACCAAAAAACCCAAACAAAACAAATGAAACAAACCAACCAACCAACAAACAAAACCCCACAAACTGAGGGAATCCTGGAGAGAGATACAACTGTCCAAAGTTAAATCCAGACCAGGTAAGCAATTTAAATAGTCCTATGAGCTATAAGGAAATAAAAGCAGTCATTAAAAGCCTCTTAACACCCACCCCCGAAACCCTCAGAGCCAATAAAAGTCTCTTAACACACTCCAACCCCCCTCAAAACACAACACAACACAACACAAAACAAAACAAAACAAAACAAAACAAAATTTAAAAAACCCCTGAGGGCTGGATTATTTTAGCACATAATTCTACCAGACCTTCAAAGAAGAATGAGGCCAAAGTCACCCTGCTACCTAAACCACACAAAGACTCCACAAAGAAAATAGTCATCTTACTGAAAGCAATCTACAGACCCAACACAATTTCCATCAAAAATCCCAACACAATTCTTTACTGACATTGAAAGAACAATACTCAACTTCATATGGCAAAACAGAAAACCCAGGAGAATTTTTTTCTTTCATCTGACCTGGGGTCGGTGGCTTTGATTAATAAGAGTCACACATTTCTCCCTCTGTAATCTTAAATGGTTCCATAGTCCTGTTATAAAACCCTCAGTAAGAGACAGTCTGATCCTACTAAATACCCCTAACCCAAACTGAAAAATCCAACTTCAGCTTTGTTATTTGCATAAATCCTGCCCTACCCCAACCCCTGTGGTCTCAGAGGACAAAGAGTCACATCTGTTTCTGTTTCAGCCAGGCTGACATTCTCTGGAGCCCCTTCACCTTTGCTTTTTAGATATGTGTGATCTCATTTAGGACAGAAGTGCTGAGCTGGGGGAAGTAGAAGCCTGGAATGTACGCAAATGAGTGACGTGCAAATTTTATCACGGTTGTGTTATTTGCTAAAGTTCATTTTGAAGCACTCTGGGATGTGATTGATTTTAAAAGCAATACAGGATGCTATATACTGAATTTACAGGTCTCGTGGGATAAATAATCCTGCCTGTTTTCTTATTACCAAGAGGATTTTGAACATAAAATGAAAGTATAAGAGTCACAGTAGAATGTTAAAGTATCTTACTTGTCTGAGGCATTCGCTATGCTGAGACATGTACTGTAGGGTAAATGGGGCTATTGGATCACAGGTCAAACTAATGAAGTAAACACATCCAATTCTATTTATGTGCTCCCATGCAGCAGATGGAAGAATATGTGCACCTTTTGAGGGAAAGATTTTATCATCTACCTATTCTACCTACATATCAGACTGCTTCTCTGTCCACCCATTGCATGGCACCAAGGCATAGAGAGACAGATTCATCCATCTGCCAATACATCATCCCTCCCTCTATCTATCCATTGATCAATATCTCTATCTCTCTACCCTTTCTTGTATCCCCACTCTTTCTTTCTTTCTTTCTTTCTTTCTTTCTTTCTTTCTTTCTTTCTTTCTTTCTTTCTTTCTTTCTTTCTTTCTCTCTCTCTCTCTCTTTCTTTCTTCCTTTCATCCATTTTCTATCCATCCATCCATCCACCCACCCATCTATCTTTCCATTCATTCTCCCCCTCCTTTCCTCTATGTCCCCTCCCCTCCCCCCTCTCCTCCCCCCTCCACTCCCCTCCCTTCCCTTCCCTCCTTTCTTCCCTCTCTCCCTCCATTCCACTATCAGTCCACCTATCTACCCACCTATTCTACTTATTATCTTTCAAGACTTTTCCAGATTTCTCCAGCTATAATTTCCTAAATCCTTATTTGGGTGTACTCTACCATCTGCAACAATTGTTTGGGTATCGATCTGATCATAATGGCTTAAAAATTGATATTTAAATTCGCTATTGCACAACTAATGTCCTGTCTTCCTAGCTGGTTATGTACCTTCAGATGAAAGGACTATGGTGTCCTTATTGTATTGCTCAACTGTTCTCAGTGGAGATTTTATTAAGTTGTGTAGCTGTAGTAAAAATAGAATTTCAAAAGTATTTAGCATTTACTCAAGAAGTCAGATGTATGTGGTCAGATTGTTTTCCTCTTCATTGGGCATAGTTTCTCTTAATTCCACTCATAGACATTATCAAGAATTTGCTTTTAACATAGTGTTAGGAAGCAGTGGTGGAAGGGAATGTGGATAAATTCTTAATTTAATGAGAGAAGACAGACTCACTGATAAGTGGATATTAGCCCAGAAGCTCAGAATACCCAAGATACAGTGTGCAAAACACATGGAACTCAAGAAGAAGGAAGACCAAAGTGTGGACACTTCAATCCTTCTTAGAAGGGGAAACAAAATACCTATGGGAGGAGTTACAGAGACAAAGTTCAGAGCAGAGACTGAAAGCATGACCATCCAGAAACTGCTCCACCTGGGGATCCATTCCATAAACAACCACCAAACCCAGACACTATTGCAGATGCCAATAAGAGCTTGCTGACAGGAGACTGATATAGCTGTCTCCTGAGAGGCTCTGTCAGTGCCTGACTAATAAAGAAGTGGATGCTCACAGTCATCTATTAGATGTAGCACAGGGTCCCCAATGAAGGAGCTAGAGAAAGTACCCAAGGAGCTGAAGGAGTTTGCAGTTCCCTGAGAGGAACAATATGAACTAACCAGTAACTCTAGAGCTCCCTGGGACTAAACCACCAAGCAAAGAAAACACACGGAGAGACTCATGGCTCTAGCTGCATATGTAGCTATGGATGGCCTAATCGGTCATCAATAGGAGGAGAGGCTCTCTAGGTCCTGTGAAGGTTCTATGTCCCAGTATAGGGGACTGTCAGGGCCAGGAAGTGGGAGTGGGTGGGTTGTGGCAAATGGGGGGTGAAGATAGGGGATTTTTCAGAGGGGAAACTAGGAAAGGAGATAATATTTAAAATGTAAATAAATAAATTATCTAATAAAAAAGAAGAAAAAAAGAAAATTACTTTTTAAAAGTTTAGACATCTACATAATTACAATGATTTTCTCTTGGTGGCAAGAAAGAGAGAGAGAGAGAAGAGAGAGAGAAGACAGACATAAATAGCTAGCTATAACTTTTTTATTAATATGTATTCCAATGACCAGCAATTTCAGCACCACAGAGATCTTATTAAATATGCAAAATGTAGGCCACCAAGTGAAGTCCAATGAACCAGACTCAGCATTCCAACAGGTGGAAGCTGATTCATGCACATGCTAAAACATGAGAACAGCTGTGCTCCTGCACCCCCAAATCATTCTCTCCTTCTTCCAAACTGGCTTCCCCTAATGGTGTTCAATACTCCACAAAGGGCCAAGGAACTGTGCATGACTTATCTTTATACCTCTAGATCAGTGCATCTCTCACCCCTCATCAGAGGAGCAATAGGTGACAGTTAACACAGAGACCCACACAGATCAAGGGACAGAGAGTAAGTAAGAAGATGCTGGGTACTCAGCCATAAGCAGGACATTTGTATTCCCCCTCTCGGCTGTCAAGGCTTATGGGTCATCGTGGAAAGGTGGGGAGGAAAGAGTGGTCAGGCTGTGTTTGACTACGAGGGAATGGGGTCTTCTGGACATAACACTACAGCTGAACTCACAGTGGTTGTGACAGCACACACACACCCTAAAACCTGCTCAAGCTCAAGCCAGACCAGTTCCCAGCATGCAGAGGTGAGGTGGGCACACAGTCTCATCCACAGCTGAGGAGCGATTGGCAGCTGTTAGCTACTGGGAGGGGAACAGTTGGTTTTCTTTAAGAGCTTAGTGTGGTAAGTTGACCATGGTCTATTGAAAGGGCACATAGCCAAGAATATATGGGCAACATAAATTGGACTTCATTGGTGTATAAGAAGACACAACGTTGAATGGGTATTGAAGGCATGGTGTATGTTGCAGGGGTGGGGGTGAATATGATCAAAGTGCTTTGTACAGAGCTTTTAAAGAATTAATAAGAACGTTAAAGCACACGCTGGGTATAGTGATAGACTCCATTAACACCAGCACTCAGGAGGAAGGCAGGCAGAGCTCTGTGAGCACAGGGGCAATCTTGATCTACACAGGTAGTTCTAGGCCAGCCATCGTTACATACTGAGACCCTGTTTCAGAGAGAGAAAGAGAAAGAGAAAGAGAAAGAGAAAGAGAGAGAGAGAGAGAGAGAGAGAGAAAGAGAGAGAGAGAAAGAGAAGGAGAAAGAGAAAGAGTAAGAGGGAGAGAAAGAGGGAGAGAAAGAGGGAGAGAAAGAGGGAGAGAAAGAAGGAGAGAAAGAGGGAGAGAGGGAGAAGGGGGGGAGAGAGGAATCACCTTCCCTCTTTCAGATTCTCTGTTATAATGAGAGCCTCGGTAACAGGAGTTACAAACTCATATACATCTCAGTCACTGTAATTGATATTTAGCCATATGTCGGGGCTGACTGTTGGAGAAATTACAGTCGCATGCATGGCTTTGAGATGGCACACTAGTGTGCTGCCTCCATCTGTCTATGATGCTCCATGTATTTTAAACACTAATGAATGACCTTATTGACTGTTACCACATGTTAGAAAGCATTAATTTAATTCGGATTTGCTGATTACTGATGGTCCCTGTCAGAAACTAGGGGAAAAGATGAGATTAGATGTTCCTTTAACTAGATTTTTGAAAAGGACAGCATCTTTGGTTCTATGCAGAAAAGCTGACATGTGACATTAAATCCTTGCTATTCTCTATCTGACATTCTTCTCGAAGGAATAACGAATTCTAAACTTTATTAGAACTATAACTCAATATCACAAATGTGTTGGTAGACCAGAAGGAACGTCATTGTTTTGTTAGGATGACTTTGGTGCATGGAGAGATAATTAATGGAAGAGAATGCTCGTGCTATCAAAATTTTTCATTTAGTCTTGGAAAATATAACAAAACCTAATAATAAAATATACCCAACATGACTCATAGCTCAGACTGTAGTAGAGATGAAGCGACTTCTCATGAAGCAAGATGGATAGCACACACGAGCTCACTGCTGCTGTCACTGAATGCTCCCTAGAATGGCAAGGCACAGATTTAATAAAAGCTGTGAAGTCCCAAAGATAAAAAGACCCAGATGTGGGGAAGATACAGTGTGATTTGCAATTTGCAAGGGAAAGCCAGCTTGTTTTGTTGGTCTGTGGCCATGCAACTATCCCCAAGGATAGTGCATTAACACAACAATTATATCACATCTCACAATATTTTTTGTTTTATTAATTATGTGTTTTAACCCATGCTACATGGCACTGGGCTCCAGAAATAAGTTTTATATGCAAGTATATCATGTACTTTGAGTGTATTTCAATTGTGGGTATCTGAGCCCCAGGCACCCTGCTCATTTGCTGTTTGCCTTTCTGCAGTTGGGTTATTTCTCTCAAGTTTCCCCAGGTTTTACTCATTTACCTGCAAATTGCACTATTTATTTATTTATTTATTTATTTATTTATTTATTTATTTATTTTTTTACAACCGAATAAAATTCTAGATTTCCTTTGGACACCTAGGCCAATTCCATTGCCTAGTTATAGTGAATAGAGCTGCAAGGAACATGGATGTGTGCCTTGTTCTCAGCAGGATGCAGAGCTATTTGAGCTGTGGCTGGAGTGTTCTATCTGGGCCATTTGTTAGTCCTATTTCTAGGGTTTTTTTTTTCTTTTTTTCCTCATAATCCTCCAGACCAGTTCTAAAGTGGCTGTACCAACTGACACTCCCAACAGTGGATCAGGTGTACTGGCTGGTTTTGTGTGTCAACTTGTCAAAAGGTGGAGTTATCACAGAGAAAGGAGCCTCCCTTGAGGAAATGCCTCCATGAGATCCAGCTGTAAAGCATTTTCTCAATTAGTGATCAAGTGGGGAGGGCCCAGTCCATTGTGGGTGGTGCCATCCCTGGACTGGTAGTCTTGGGTTCTATAAGAAAGCAAGCTGAGCAAGCCAGGGGAAGCAATC
Organism: Mus minutoides; assembly: GCA_902729485.2. NCBI lineage: Eukaryota > Metazoa > Chordata > Mammalia > Rodentia > Muridae > Mus > Mus minutoides. Next base: position 2,058,341 of record LR749532.1, read on the forward strand.
CAGTAAGCAGCATTCCTCCATGGTCTCTGCTTCAGCTCCTGTCTCCAACTCACCCACAGCCCTGGGTGAGTTCCTGTCCTGCCTTCCTTTGGTGATGAACAGCAATGTGGAAGTGTAAGCTGGATAAACCCTACCCTCCCCAGCTTGCTTCTTGGTCATGATGTTTGTGCAGGAATAGGAACCCTGACTAGGACATGCGGGTTCCTCTCTCCCCACATTCATGCCAACATTTGCTGTTCTTTGTTACTGATGGTGTGTCCAGAGGATGTCACGGATCAGTGTGAAGATCTGGAAAAAAATAAGAAAGACCTTTATCTTTTTTTTTTTCTAGACAGTGTACGGAGCTTTTATTCTTCACAATACATAGAGGAACCTGTACTGCCTAAATTCTTGCATTCATTACACAATTGTTTTATTATTAAAAACCAAATTTCAGGGGCTAGAGAGATGGGTCAGGTCAGTGTTTAACAGCACTTGCTTCACTCTTATTAGGGCCAGAGTTCAGATCCAAGCAACATATAAGGAGTCAATGTTCCTCTCAAATGCCTTTAACCCGAGCTCCAAAGGAGGCAGAGACAGGACAATTGGGGCTCCATTCCTAACAAATACCCACAGGGTGGTTCACACCCTTCTTTAGACTCCAGTTCCAGTAGATCTAATGCCCTCTTCTGGCCTCCATGGGCATTGCATGCACACGGTACACAAATACACATGCAGGCAAAAAACACATTGTTTTTTAAATTGGTGCTACAAAAAATAATCAAATGGATATAAAATTATAGAAAGTGTCCTGTATCTCATGAATTTTGTTTATACTATTTTTTTTCAAGTACTCATTTGCTGCAGTATTGTACTGGTGGTGTGAAATTTAAATTAAACATTTAACACTAGGTCCTTATCATTACTAAAGAATTTGGAGTTATAAACAAATGCATTGTTATGCGGGCCTTTGTCTCACTGGAGAAAGTTATAGAGTTCAGCACATCCTTTCTTTGTATTGTATAGGATGTAAGCCTCACGTGGCCATCCAAGGCCAGAGACCCTGTCTGAAAGACCTTTATCTTGAATTGTCAAGAGTAATAGAGATCAAGAGGCACGGGGAAGCGGAATCTCGGATGGGATGCGAAATCGTTCAATTCTTGAAAGGGAATGTGAACGCCAGAATGACAGACAAACTGAGCAGGAGGAGTCAGAATCAGAGACGCTGAGAGGCCACTCTGCTCTTCATGAATGCCAATTTGCTTCCATTCAGCACACATTCAACAGTAACTGTGTGTGTTATATGCTTTCTTTTGCTTACAGTACATGGATTCGTCTGTCATCTTTTGCTTTTAAGAAGACTATTTCTAGAGGGTTGGGGTATTTGTTTTCCCATTAAGATAACATTAAGACAGGTGGAAAGAATATCAGACCTTTAACAAGAATCCAGAAGAGACTTTTTTGACCTTATACATCCTAACCAATATGCGCATAATAGAGATATTTATTACTAACTTGCCCCATGATAGTCGATTGCGACCACTGCATGTTCACCCCTGGGTTCATTTTTGACACGCGTTGTGGTGTGTTGGGAGCTGTCCAAGGACAAAAGACTGGGTCGTGTGCAACCAGACAGGATGAACGCCTTTGTGGTAGCAAAGCCCCTGATCTTTCCTGCCCATTCTTGGCAATGTTGACTTCTTCTAAGTCGGGAAGGTAAGGCTCTGTATAGCCCACTTCTAAACTCCAGGAGCTGCTTCACTTCCGTGACCTGGCCGATTGAACCGTGGCGTGGAGGTATGCCTGGCCTATTCGAAGTCGGGATACTGGGAGCTTGGCTGAAATAAATGGTTGGAAGCATTAGACAAGTGGGCTTGTGCCGGTTGGAAGCTGGTGCCTCGTTGGACACATGAAGCTACCGGAAGAAACGTGTCTGCATGTGGGATGATAGAACCTGCCATGGTGACTGCCTTTTTAAATTCAGCGCTTCCTTGCCAGGAGGCCCGACAAAATACAGTGAGTAGTCCTAGCCACATACCCTCCCGGATATGGATTCCACAATGCCTTTCTCACCACGGCGAACCATGGACTCTCAAACCAGCTCCAAAGGAACTTCTTCCTCCTTAAGTTGCTTGTTCAGGTATTTGGTCATAGATCACAAGAATCCCCAGGGCTACTAAACTCATGTGACTTAGAGAAGGACCTACAATTGTCACTTTCTAAACTAGCATCACTTCTTTCTTTTTTTTTTATAGAACATGATTTTAATTGTTTAATTAAATGTTTAATTGTTGATATTCAACAAACAGAGTAGTTATTTTAAGATATATTTCGTTGTTATGTCTCCCTTTTCATTTCTGATTTTATTAATTTGGATACTGTCCCTGTGCCCTCTGGTTAGTCTGGTTAAGGATTTATCTATCTTTGTTGATTTTCTCAAGGAACCAGCTCCTTGAAGGGGTTTGCAGCCCCCTAGGAGGAACAACAATAGGAACTAACCAGTAACCCTAGAGCTCCCAAGGACTAAACCACCAACCAAAGAAGACTCGGAGAAACTCATGGCTCTAGCTGCATATGTAACTGAGGATGGCCTAGTTGGTCATCAATGGGAGGAGAGGCTCTTAGTCCTGTGAAGGTTCTAAGCCCCAGTATAGCGGAATGCCAGGAAGCTGAAGAGGGTGGGTTGGGAGAGGATAGGGGATTTTCAGAGGGGAAACTAGGAAAGAGGAGAACATTTGAAATGTAAATAAAGAAAATACCTAATTTAAAAATAGAAAAGAAAATATCTAATAAAAATGAAGAAATTTAATATATTGTCCCCCACAAAAAGTACTAGCTCCTGTTTTTTTTGATTCTTCATATAGTTTTTTTTTTTTTAGATTCATTTATTATTATATGTAAGTATACTGTAGCTGTCTTCAGACACACCAGAAGAGGGTGTCAGATCTCATTACCGATGGTTGTGAGCCAACATGTGGTTATTGGGATTCAAACTCAAGACCTTTGGAAGAGCAGAGCTCTTAACAGCTGAGCCATCTCTCCAGCCCTGTATAGTTCTTTTTGTTTCTATTTGGTTTGATTATTTCCTGCCTTCTACTCCTCTTGGGTACATTTGCTTCTTTTTTGTTCTAGAGTTTTCAGGTGTGCTGTCAAACTGCTAGTGTAAGCTGTCTTGAGTTTCCTTTTGGAGGCACTCAGAGCTATGAGTTTCCCTCCTACCACTGCTTTCATTGTGCTCCATAAGTTTTGGTATGGTGTGTCTTCATTTTCATTGAGTTCTAAAAGGCCTTTAATTTTTTTCTTTATTGCTTCCTTGAGCAAGTTATCATTGAGTAGAGTGTTGTTCAACTTCCACGTGTATGTGGGCTTCCTATTGTTTTTGTTGTTATTGAAGATCAGCCTTAGTCCATGGTGATCTGATAGGGTGCATGGGATTATTTCAATCTTCTTGTATCTGTTGAGGCCTGTTTTGTGACCAATTATATGGCCAATTTTGGAGATGGTACCATGAGGCGCTGAGAAGAAGGTATATTCTTTTGCTTTAGGATGAAATGTTCTATAAATACCTGCTAGATCCATTTGGTCCATAACTTCTGTTAGTTTCTTTGTGTCTCTGTTTAGTTTCTGTTTCCATGATCTTCTCATTGATGAGAGTGGGGTGTTGAAGTCTCCCACTGTTATCGTGTGGGGTGTGTAGTTTGAGCTTTAGTAAGGTTTCTTTTATGAATGTGGGTGCCCTTGTATTTGAAACATAGATGATTAGAATTGAGAGTTCATCTTGGTAGATTTTTCCTTTGATGAGTATGAAGTGTCCTTCTTTATCTTTTTTGATAACTTTTGGTTGGAAGCTGATTTTATTTGACATTAGAATGGCTACTCCAGCTTGTTTCTTGGGACCATTTGCTTGGAAAATCATTTTCCAACCTTTTACTCTGAGGTAGTGTCTGCCTTTGTCACTGAGGTGCATTTCCTGCATGCAGCAAAATGCTGGGTCCTGTATCCAGACTGTTAGCCTATGTCTTTTGGGGGAATTGAGTTCATTGATGTTAAGGGATATTAAGGAAACCTGATTGTTACTTCCTGTTATTTTTGTTGTTAGAGGTGGAATTATGTTTGTGTGGCTATCTTCTTTTGGGTATGTTGAAAGATTGCTTTCTTGCTTTTTCTAGGGTGGAGTTTCCCTCTTTGTGTTGTTGTTTTCCATCTATCATCCTTTGTAGGGCTGGATTTATGGAATGATACTGTGTAAATTTGGTTTTGTCATGGAATATCTTGGTTCCTCCCTCTATGGTAATTGAGAGTTTTTCTGGGTATAGTAGCCTGGGCTGGCATTTGTGTTCTCTTAGGGTCTGTATGACATCTGCCCAGGATCTTCTAGTTTTCATAGTCTCTGCTGAGAAGTCTGGTGTAATTCTGGTAGGTCTGCCTTTATATGTTTCTTGAAATTTTTCCTCTTACTGCTTTTAATATTCTTTCTTTGTTTAATGCATTTGGTGTTTTGATTATTATGTGATGGGAGGAATTTCTTTTCTGGTCCAGTCTATTTGGCTTCTTGTATGTTCATGGACATCTCTTTCTTTAGGTTAGGGAAGTTTTCTTCTATAATTTTGTTGAAGATATTGACTGGCCCTTTAAGTTGGGAATCTTTGCTCTCTTCTATACCTATTTTCCTTAGGTTTCATCTTCTCATTGTGTCCTGGATTTCCTCATGTTTTGGGTTAGGACCATTTTCCTTTTTGCATTTTCTTTGACAGTTGTGTCAATGTTTTCTATGGTATCTTCAGCCCCTGAGATTCTCTCTTTTTATCTCTTGTATTCTGTTGGTGATGTTTGCATCTATGACTCCTGATATCTTTCCTAGGTTTTCTAACCCAGAGTTTGTGATTTCTTTATTGTTTCTATTTCCATTTTTAGATCTTGGATAGTTCTGTTCATTTCCTTTGCCGGTTTGATTGTGTTTTCCTGTAATTCTCTAAGGGATTTTTGTGTTTCTAGCTGTTTACCTGTGTTCTCCTGTATTTCTTTCTTTCTTTCTTTTTTTTTTTTTTTTGGTTTTTCGAGACAGGGTTTCTCTGTATAGCCCTGTCTGTCCTGGAACTCACTTTGTAGACTAGGCTGGCCTCGAACTCAGAAATCCTCCTGCCTCTGCCTCCTGAGTGCTGGGATTAAAGGCGTGCGCCACCACGCCCGGCTTCTCCTGTATTTCTGTAAGGGAGTTATTTATGTCCTTCTTAAAGTCCTCCATCATAATCATGAGAAGTGAGTTTTAGATCTGAATCTTGCTTTGCTGGTGTGATGGTGTATCCAGGACTTGCTATGGTGGGAGAGTTGGGTTCTGATAATGCCAAGTAACCTTGGTTTCTGTTGCTTCTGTTCTTTTGCTTGCTTCCCGCCATCTGATTTTCCTTAATGCTACCTGCCCTCACTATATCTGACTGGAGCCTGTCCTTCCTGTGATCCTGGTTGTGTCAGAACTCCTTAGAGGTCAGCTGTCTCTGTGATCCTGTGATTCTGGAATACTGTGATCTGGAGATTCTGGGTGTGTCAGAGCTCCTAGGAGTCAAGCTGCCTCTAGGACACTGAGATCCTGGTGTGACCAAGGTCCTGGGATCCTGGGATCCTGTGGATCTGGGCGTGTTAGAGTGCCTGGGAGTGGAGCTTTTTCTGGGTGTTGTGGGACTGGCTGTGAAGTTAGCACCCAATGTCTGCTCAGGGCATGGACCCAGACTGGAAGGAACCTGTGCCACTGGTCAGGCAGAGTTCCTGGGTGCCTGGGTCCCACTGGTCCCAGTTACTTCCTGTGTTTGGGCAGATGCTATGTCCCCCCCACCTCTGATCCTATGATCCTGGGAGTGGATCTTCCTCTGGGTGTTGTGGGACTGGCTGCAGAGTTTGCGGTCAAGGTCTTTGTTTATTAGTTTTTAAAGACAGGGTTTCTCTCTGTAGTCCTGGTGATCCTAGAATTCACTCTGTAGGCCAGACTAGCCTACAGTCACAGAGATCTGCCTACCTCTGCCTTCTGGGTTCTGGGATAAAAGGCCTCCATTAGCATAATTTCTTACTGTGTCTTATTATACTGGTCCTTAAGCCACACATGAATACAGCACCACTCCTGAGAGGTATTCAACTCATGTTACCTAAATGCAGCACTTTAGAGTCATGCTTTGAAAGCTCCATGTTAGAGCTGTGTTTGTTTCTAGTGTTGCAAGGAAACCAGTTCTCTTAAATAAATGAAATGTAATAGGTCAGGTCTGCATAGTAATATGGATAACCCAAAGATTAGGTCGAGAGGGGGCAGTTCTGTGGCAGAACTGGTGTTTTGGAGATAAATAGGAAGTTAGAATTTGGACTGTGTGCTAGGGTAAGCAAAATTAAATTCTAATGGGTTAATTTTAAGGTCATAGCTGGTGTCCAGAAGATGAGCTGAAATTAAAGGCAAAGACATAGGTTAGCAGCACTGTTAGACAAAAGGGTAGGACAGGCTCACCCCAACCTAAGCTACTAATGATATTTGAGTTTCAGGGGACATAATTTAACCTCTGCATATAAAGTCAATCCTTGGCTTAGGATGGGCTATGTCCCAACCAACCCTCTGTACAGAGAAAATGCAGTAAGTTATAAATGCATTTAATATACTTGGCCTAGGAAACATCACAGCTTAGCAACATTGTATACTGTGTGGTACTGTGTCTTTCCCCTCATAACCATGACCATGCTGGAAGCTGGGGCTTATGGCTTCTTCTCAGTATCCTGAAACAGTATTGTGTTCTTTCTATCTCAGGAGAAATCAACTAGAAGGTGAGATTACTATGGAATGTATATGGCTTTCACTGAAGTGGAAAAATCAATAGTTATATCAACCATTATCAATCAAGAAGTTATAAACTGTCAGTCAGGGATGCTTGGCATTGTTTTAAGCTAGTGTCTGAGGTAACAGATTGCTCCATGGAGTTGTCAGACATTGCTGTGGCTGGTCCTCCTTTCTCACTCCCTTTCCTTGCCTTCCCAGCCTGCCCATTCACAGCCTTCACTCTCCAGTGTCTTCATTTCTACCGCCTATCTACATGCCACGTTCTATTACTCTCTCTCTCTTTTTTCCAATTTTTATTAGATATTTTCTTAATTTACATTTCAAATGCTATTCCGAAAGTCCCCTCTCCCTTCCCCTCCCTGCTCCCCTGTCCACCCACTTCCACTTCTTGGCCCTGGCGTTCCCCTGTATTGGGGCATATAAAGATTGCAGTACCAAGGAGCCTCTCTTCCCAATGATGACCGACTAGGCCATCTTCTGCTACATATGGAACTAGAGACACGAGTTCTGGGGGTTCTGGTTAGTTCATATTGTTGATCCTCTTCAAGGGTTGCAGACCCCTTCAGCTCCTGGGGTTCTATCTCTAGCTTCTCCATTGTGGGCCCTGTGTTCCCTCTTATAGATGATTATGAACATCCACTTCTGTACAAGACAGCTATATCAGGGTCCCTTAAGTAAGCACTAGCTGTCCTATGCCATAGTGTCTGAGTTTAATGACTGATTATGGGATGGATCTCCCGTGGTGGGGTAGTCTCTGTATGGTCCATCCTTTCATCTTAGCTCTAAACTTTGTCTCTATAACTCTTTTCATGGGTATTTTGTTTCCTCTTCACAGGAGGAATGAAGTATCCACGAGCTGGTCTTCCTTCTTGATGTTCTTGTGTTTTGCAAATTGTATCTTGGATATTCTAAGTTTCTGGGCTAATATCCATTTATCAGTGAGTGCATACCCAATGACTTCTTTTGTGACTGGGTTACCTCGCTAAGGATTATATCCTCCAGATATATCCATTTTCCTAAGAATTTTATAAATTCATTTTTTCAAATAGCAGAATAGTACTCCATTGTGTAGATGTACCACATTTTCTGTATCCATTCCTCTGAGGGACATGTGGGTTCTTTCCAGCTTCTGGCTATTATAAATAAGGCTGCTATGAACATAGTGGAACATGTGTCCTTTTTACCAGTTGGAACATCTTCTGGGTATATGCCCAGGAGAGGTATTGCTGGATCCTCTGGTAGTACTATGTCCAATTTTCTGAGATAACGCCAGACTGACTTCCAGAGTACTTCAAGTCTCTGAAGAAAGAAATTGAAGAAGATCTCAGAAGATGGAAAGATCTCCCATGCTCATGGATTGGCAGGATTAATATAGTTAAAATGGCTATCCTGCTGAAAGCAATCTACAGATTCAACACAATCCCCATCAAAATCCCAACTCAATTCTTCACTGAGATAGAAAGGGCAGTTTGCAAATTCATCTGGAATAATAAAAAACCTAGGATAGCAAAAACTATTCTCAACAATAAAAGTACCTCTGGGGGAATCACCATGCCTGACATTAAGCTGTACTACAGAGCAATTGTGATAA
>LR749532.1:2066821-2100064 GCA_902729485.2 Mus minutoides
CCCAGAAATGAACCCACACACCTATGGTCACTTGATCTTTGACAAGGGAGCTAAAACCATCCAGTGGAAAAAGGACAGCATTTTCAACAAATGGTGCTGGCACAACTGGCGGTTATCATGTAGAAGAATGCGAATTGACCCATTCTTATCCCCTTGTACAAAGCTTAAGTCTAAGTGGATCAAAGACCTCCACATAAAATCAGAGACACTGAAATTTATAGAGGAGAAAGTTGGGAAAACCCTTGAAGATATGGGCACAGGGGAAAAATTCCTAAACAGAACAGCAATGGCCTGTGCGGTCAGATCAAGAATTGACAAATGGGACCTTATGAAATTACAAAGCTTCTGTAAGGCAAAAGACACAGTCAGCAAGACAAAAAGGCCACCAACAGATTGGGAAAGGATTTTTACCAATCTTAAATCTGATAGGGGATTAATATCCAACATCTACAAAGAGCTAAAGAAACTGGACTCCAGAAAAATGAATAACTCCATTAAAAATGGGGTACAGAGCTAATCAAAGAATTCTCAACTGAGGAATTCCGAATGGCTGAGAAACATCTGAAAAAATGTTCAACATCCTTAATCATCAGGGAAATGCAAATCAAAACAACCCTGAGATTCCACCTCACACCAGTCAGAATGGCTAAGATCAAAAATTCAGGGGACAGCAGATGCTGACGAGGATGTGGAGAAAGAGGAACACTCCTCCATTGCTGGTGGGAATGCAAGCTATTACTCTCTCTTATGGACCCCTTTCTGGTTTCCTTCTTCTTGTCCACACTCCCACGTAAAGGCACACACAAAATTAGAAGCTGTGGACAGAATTCCAGGCCTTTGTCTTTCTGAGTCTTGGACTATCTTGCTTGCTGCAGTAGTTTACAGATACAACTATTTTCCCGCAAACTTTATTTTTCTTTGCAGATTAATAAAATCTCATTCTGATTGTGTTGGTTAAAGAATTGTGACCTGGATCAGCTGACCATTTTTCAGTGACTGGTTCCTGAATGCAGAACCTGAGAGTGGACCAGGGGTCCTGAGAGTAGACCAGGGAATGAGGAGACACAGAAGATGGAAGGCAGAGAAGAGAAAGCTGAGTGATGGAGGTCTAGTACCAACTTTGTGGAATGCTAAGCAAGGTTATTATTAAGTAGAGAACCTCATGTACTATCTATAGGGGATCAATGGGTGAAGTTGGCAGAAACTATCATACAACGAGATGAAGTGAGGGGGAGGCCAGTCAAGTGATGCTATACAAGGGGACACATGCTGTCTCACATGCACAAGGTCTCAGAACTTGGTTCCCTTTGTCTCAGAAAGCCTTGATGGGTCCAGCTCTCAACAGAACTGTAAACCGTGATATTATCCTAGTTTTTCTTCAGTGACACAAAGGTAGAAAGCCAAGTTTTGCTTTATACATTGTCTTGTTAACATAGGGAGTCTTTACATATTTTTTTTCTTTTTACAGCTTGTTTTTAAAATTTGAAAAAATATTGTAGAAAATCCATTTGATTGCTTTTCTTTTGCTTTGTAGTGAAGAGCACTTATGTTATGCACACATTTTTGTAAAAAAGTAAAGTTTCATGGATTTGTATACAAAGTTGGTAGTGCACACTCATGTGCCTGCTCATGCACACACATGTGTCCACACACAGTATTATCAATGGTCATCCATACTTTGATTAATGTTTCAAGCTAGGAACAGATGCTATTTTAAAAATAAACTCTAGACTGTGCTATTACTACTTATGGCCTCTCCAAGTCTTACAGTTAAAATAAAAGCAATTACTCACAACACAGTGATTCATCTCATAACTTTAATGAAATTCACATATGTTGCGAATGCCTAGAATTCAGAAAAGTGAGTTTTACTGGTCAGTTGCAGCTTAGGGAGAGATTTAAAGTTGTGGAGGTAATTGGCTAATTTTTATTTTCTTCATCTATTTAAGAATTCACATTCTATTTTAATTCGTGCTTTCATTCAAGGCTTGCTACTGTCTAATGGCTGCAGAAAATGTAGGGGATGCAATAGAAGAAAACACCCCAGGCTCCACATCTCGTGCTGCTGTACGGACAGTGGGAGCCAGCTGCTTCCGGCAAGCTCTTAGTTCTTCAGAACGTTGTGTAGTGGCCACTGGATGGATACATCTGCAGTGTGAGATACATAGTATCTTTTGTGATGCTCTTTTCCAACAGAGACAAGCTGAGGCGTGAGCACAGCTGAAGAGTAGCTTCCATGCCCTTCTTGGTTCCATCTTCTTGGGTGGTCTTCACACTGGTGGGTTCTAGAAATTCCGAGATTTGTCAGCACCCCCGTGCACCCACATTCTTGTGTTTTTATCTGTGACAATGGTGCGGACTCCCAGTTTGTAGTGGTTACTTTGTCCTGTTTCTGTAACAAATACTGGGCAAAGACACCCGACAAAAGTAAGAAGACACCCGACAAAAGCAACTTGCGTTTACTTTGACTAGACTTTGAGTCTAGTATAGTAGGGGCCAGAGAGCTGGAGTGTGAGGCCACTGGTCACACAGCGCCCGGGTGAGGGAGCAGAGGGATGGGCGCTGCTGGTCAGACCCCCTTTCTCCTTTACATCCAGGCATGGTCTCTAAGCCCTGGAAAAGTGCCTCTCACACTTTGTGGTATCATCCACCACAATCACCCTAATTTAGAAAATCTCTCATAGACATGTCCACGTTCAGAAGTTTCTTTCTAGGATGAGTAAAAATCCCACCAAATTGACAATGAAGATTAACCACCACAAAGTCCCCGGCCGAAGAGGTAACAATGTCTGTGCTGAGGAACTATGGGCAGTAAAGGCAGGTCTTCATGTCCAATATAAGTGAGGTAGCCTTTGCTTTAATCTAATCTGTAACGAAGCCTACAGCTGACCTATCTGGCTATCTTAGATGATTTATCAGGTACTCTGTGGTTCTGTCCTCTGATGCAGGGAAGGGCTGGTTCTTCTAGAATATATTACTTCCACAAGAAACTCATTGATATTGTGGGACAGTGAAAGACTGTCTCAGGCCTATGAGATGTGCGTCTCAGAATAAGATGCTATGGGTCAGGTTTTAATTTTTCTCTGGAAAATGACTGGGAAAGTATGCAAATCTCAGGGCTCTCCAGAACATCTGACAAGTACCAAGAATTCTTTTGCATGCAAGAGATGCTTCTTGACTGTGAGAATTTTCTTTTATTATTATATTTACCTTTCTGAAAAAAATCAATATAAAGGCCAAACACATTATCTACAGAGAGTTCCCTGGGCTGGGGTAGGGTACCCACGCTTGATGGTTTTTATTTTGTCAATTTTAGCTTACAGACTGCTCGGAGGAAGAAACACTGTAATGAACGTTTTCTTCTCATCCAGAAGGAGGTTCTTTTAATTGGTGTTTTTAAATTGCCACCCTCTTAACAACAAAACCACAGAGCAGCAATAACCAAAGTGCTCATTCTTTTTCTGGCCACATTAAGCACAAGGCCTTAGGAAACTGATGATAATGTCACTTAGTAGGAGCAAAATGTTTCCCTAAAATTAACGTGTTGCAAATTTAATCCCCAATGCAACTGTTCTGGGATGGTATTTGTGGGTGGTATTTAGGTCATGAACATCATTATAGAGGGGGCAACAGAGGGATTTGGTTCTTTGCCTTTTTTCGGTAGTCAAGATCCCATCTTGGCATCAAAGAGTGGCCCTCTGCAGACCGCTGTACCTGCCAGTGTTCTGATCTTGGACTCAGCCTCTGAACTGTAAAAGATGAATTTCCATTCTTTTAAAATCAGCTTTCTGGACCTTAGTATTTTGTTATAGTAACAAAAATGGAGTCAGTCAGAGATGTGTAGGCTGTAACTTGTGTTGTGTTAGAAGGCGGCTCATATCTGGACAGAGCACACCAGGCCAGCACAGCCCCGCAAGAAGAGGTTTATTGGGGGAAATGGTGAAGAGAAGAAGGGGAGGAATGAGGGGGTGCCAAGAAGACACACAGGTAAAGAGTGCAGGTGAGGTGCACACTGGGAATGTGTGGCGGTTGTCATGGCAACAGACACATGAGGGTCCTTGTTGCCTAGGGATGATGTCATTGCTGGATTCAGAGGCGACCAGCTTCTGATACCAACAACTTTAATGAACAGCTTACAGTATGAAAACAGCTCCAGGACTGGTTACTGAGTGGAGGCTGGTATGGTTCTGAAGTGAGTGTTGGGAAAAGCCTCTGTTGCCATGAACAGAGCAGGAAGGGGGCATTTCAGACACCCCGCTACCCCTATCTCAGGCCTCGGCTTCTGGATTCACAAGCAGGTCCAGGGCATGGCATGGTGGGACTGGATTTCTAATTGTCCTTCAGGACTCTGCCTCCCACATTCCTACAGGACACTCCTTAGCAACCACCACACTGCTCGGTGAGCTACTGGAGATTTTAGGTTTTGGATTCAAGGGAAACACTGAAGCATTTTGTTATTTGAATAAGAGATTTACTATACTTAGACATAGTAATGACATAGACAGACAGCAACATGGTGGACATTTGAGGGCAGGGTAGACTCACATGGCAGTGTAAGGAGCCTTACTTCTATACTGTAGAGGAAGTGAGATGTTCTATGGCCATTCTATGCGGTTGACCAATTGTCTATCATATATGCTTATAGTCCAGGTGTCTCCAGTTCCTGGCCGACTGGGTAGGAAGAATGTTAGTCTTGGGTCTGTGTGTAATATCAGCTGTGGGGGTGGGGAGAGCATAAATCTAGGGAAAAACTAATGATAGAAGGGCTTTCCAGAATACTGTGTCCTTGACTGAGGAGTGTGAGTACATCTTAGATCCTTGATCCTTAGGATGTGTGGGGAATGGTTCTGTGCACTGTGTATTTAGATGCTGATGGCTGTGCCCCGAGATCTGGTTACAGTCAGGACATTGTCATTATCATGATTACTGGAGCAGCTCCTGTCCCGTTTCAATGATGTGCAAAGATTGCTTTTCATCACCTCTAACTGGTTAATAAGGTGTTGATCAGTCAAATCACTGGGCAGGAGAAGATAATAGGGCAGGACTTTTGATCCAGTCAGGAGATATTAGAAAGAGAGGGAGTGAAGAAGAGGAGGAGGACCAGGATGTACCATGAGGTTGCTATGAGAGAGCAGTCATGAGGGCACAGGTGGACCAGAACAATACTTGGATGACAAGTAACGAGGCACGTGGCTGGGAATTAGTCTAGGCCAGCATAGTTAGGTTAGAAAAGTTCAGAATCTGTCCAGCTTATTACCTGAAGTGCATTAATTAAAACAAAACAACAAAACAAAACATATCTGTGTCTTTATTTTTATTTCTGAGCAAGGGCAGGCAGAGAAAACCACCTCACAATTACTTTTACAAGGGTGTGAACCATAGATCTAAGCAGCATCCACGTGGTGCTGGCTGAGCTGATTCTAAGAGAGAGAGAGAGAGAGAGAGAGAGAGAGAGAGAGAGAGAGAGAGAGAATATGAACTACAGTGGTGTGGATTCCTACTTTTGCCTTTCACAGGACACCTCTACCAACAGGGACCTTATAGGGCAATGCCCAGTAATGTCACTGAGGCAGAATGTTCCTGAGACCCTAGAACTGTACAGCCACACTATGAAGCCCCAGTCTGGCAAAGTGATGGGCAGTTGACTCCAAGCCATGGGATCTGTGGAGAGCCATGGAGGTAGCACACTCTCAGTCTTTGGGGCCTGAGAGTACCCCGAGTTATCTGGAAGTCATCACATGGATTCAGATAGTGTTCTCTAACTTGGTTTAATGCTGTGAAAATTGAAGTGAAATTGCCTATGAAGACAATAAGGACTATCATCTGAAGGGTTGGGTGGGCATTGAAGGTAGGGGGTACAGGTGAAAGGATCCCATTTTTCTCCATTTTGAGGACCAGGCCTAATTAAAAAAAAGTCCCTAAGGCACCAGCTTCAAGAATAGATGATGAGTTCCAGAAACTAAGTCATAAGACACCAGATCTAGGAACAGACCATAGAATCCAGAACGAGATGATAAAGCTCCCTCCTGAAGAACAGCCTGGGAGTAGCCATAAAAATGGAGAAGAATCTTATCTCAGAAAGGGCCATCTGCATTATTTCATCACATGGTTGAAAGTTCATGACATAGGAATGCTGATCACTGACGACCTGTGAGTCCCTAGCACCCACCAATGAAATTTTAGATTACCTAATCCTTCTAGAGAGTTCTCCCCAGTTCCCTATAAGAAGGCTTGCGTGCCTTTGCCTGGGGTTCCCATTTTAGAGGATGGTTGAGCCCTGAATGCTGGTTGTTTCTACAGAATAAACGTTCTTTGTTTTTGCATACTATCTGAGTCTGCAGTCTTCCTTCAGTGATTTTAAGACTCTTACATAGACAGGCATATGCTAAATATATAATATATACGTGTTGAGAAGACTAGGCTGACTCCATGACAGGCTTCAAATTGGCAGTCCAGGAGACTAGGCCTAAGAGCAGGGCAAGTCCAGGCAAGCCCAGGCAAGTCAATTATGAATAGAAAAAAAAACCCCAGGCTCCAGCTTGCACATCCCACTAATGGTTCCGGAATGCCTAGAGATATAGAACAAGATAAAGCCCATCTACCCCAGAACTCCAATGTGCTTGAAATCGAGCCTGTGAGCTCACTTGGTTGTTTCTCTATTCTGGTAATGGGAGACCCCAGCATGCTGGACTTCTACAGAATAAAACACTCTTTGCATTTACATACTACTTGAGTCTGGGGTATCATTCTTCCGTGAATCATGGGCCTATACAAAGTATGAAAACTAAAGATAAAGTAAAGATGTAATGTTATTCAGCTCACTGGGTTTAGACCGGCATCCTGCTAATCCCTTGCCTCTTGCTTATATCTTCTTTAGCTTATGTCTCATCATCGTAGTCTGGAGGCGTATGTGGGCTTGATGTCCTTGGCTCACAGTCAGGCAGCAATGTGCCTCAGGGGGAAAGGTATCTTTGTGTCTTACGCATGTCTAATTTAGATAAAGCACTGGACTGCATTAGGCCTGAGAGTTGATATGGGACTCATGCTCTATTCCTTCGACGGCAGAACATCTGCCTCACTCATAGGGCAGATTTGTCTCTTCTCTCCAATTCACTTATTAAGCCATTGATTTTTAAGAGAATGAAATCATGGAGGTTTTTTTTTTTTTTTTTTCCTATCAGAAAATGAAAGACCCAGGCAATGCAAGAAAGAAGTATTTGCAAATTCATTCTCTCTGTCAGTGGTAGTGAGCAGAAACTCAGTAGAGAGTCTGTTTTTTCTTAGATATTTTGTATCAAAGTACATTAGACTGAGCACAGTCTAATGAACCTTTGGTCTTAGCTTAACAAGTCGAATACATAATTTTGAATATTGCAAGGCCTGGAGCATATTACTAAGGAGGACAATTTGCTTGATTACTCTAGAAAAAAGACCGTCAGCAGTTGTTTCACAATCCCCCTTAAAGTGATTTTTCTTTTTAATAGGGAAGCTTACTGTTCTGAATTTCATGTTTTCTCTCTCAGTCTCATGCTGTTCTGATTCCACAATGAACCAAGGGTGATTGATTCTCTTTGTTCCTAAACCCACTTCTGCTGGCCATGCCTGAGTTTCAAATCATATTCTTTACTTATACATCATGGAAGCCTGTGAAGATAGAACTTAATATTGAGAGTATGGAGTACCTGGCAAATGGATTCCATGTGCATGGAAATGGGTCAACGAGTGAAAGTAAAATGAAAAGTCTATAGTTTTGGCAACCTGGGTTACCTAGCAAGTCCTTCACTTTTTACTTTCCTTAAAAATGGAAACACTCAGGTAGCATTCACAGACATCACGCCCTGGGTGGATGACTGTATACCCTGGGCTGTCTGACTGATTCATTTACAATTCAAGGTCTGGCGTTGCCTTAACTTACCATTTTTGACTGTAATGAGATATTATTATCATTTTCACTAAGTAGACTGGGATGGGCTAACCTTCTCTGCAGCACGTGGCCGGCCATAGCGTCTTTATTTGTGTGTAAGAGGCATGAATAAAGGATAGAGATAACTTCTTTGACACATCCTATGTCACAAAAGTACTTGCCAGAGAGTTGATCTCAATGTAGGTAAGAATGGAATACTCTGAAAACACTGAGTTCCTTAAAAAATTCCTAATTGGAAAAAAAAAAAACAAACATTCTTTTTAGAGTGAGACCATTTTCCTAATTAAAACCACCACCCTTTAATCAAAACACTTCTCTTAGTGGAGATCATGACAGAGCACCACAACTGCTCGAAGGCAGGAGCAAGTGATAGAGTGAGATGCCCAGCCCCAAGGGACACACCCACAACACAAGGTCTGCACCTAAGGCTTAAGGATCATGGGAAAGCCAGGATCATCACAAAAGCCAGAGGAACAGGAAGTTTGCTGTGAGATTGCATCTACTAGAAATGTCAGAGAAGTCACACCCATGAAGTCTCAACAGGCAACACCAATAATCGTGCTAACCTGAGAGGGGCTCTCACAGGGTTCCATCCTTAGGTGCTAGGTAGAATTTATTTATTAAGAAGTGTGCGTGTGCATGTGTGTGTGAGAGTGTATTTGTGTGATACTGAAGATAAAAGCAGGAATTTGACAGAGAGCAGTGGTGGGTACACATGGGAAGGGTTGGAAAGAGAAAAGGAAAGGGAGAAATTATATAATTGTACTTTACTTGAAAAATTATAAAAAATAAAACTAGAAAGGAAAAAACTCATTAAGTATGTCTTCATTCAGAAATAAAATCTGTCAAGTCTGAAAAAGCAAATTCCAAGGCAGATGCAGGCACATTTGAGAAAAGGAAAAAAAAAACCAAAACAAACAAACTACGCAGTGAAAAGCAAATTGGAACGAGTATGCCAGCGACACACTGGTGAGGGAGATGGTGCGCATGCACACCAGACAGCCCAGTGTGCTCACTTTCTTTTGAAACAGTCAAATAATATCAATATCATTTTTTTAAATCATTTGTGTTAAGATACATGAAATACACAATTTAACTTCTAGGAAGAATTTAAATGTTGAGAACAATTTTGAAATAGAGTCTATTGCTCTGCAAAGAATGCTTCTAAAGTCATGTAACTTTAATTATATGTATAATTTTAGCCATCAGAGTAGTGATTCAGCCAGAATCTAAGTGTGGAACTTGAGTTAGAGAGTCAAGTCCTCAGCCCTCAATTTTCAAATTGGTCAAAGGCTCTCTGGTTCTATTTCTAAACAAAACACAATGTACTTTTCTTGTATATAACATGTTAATGTACCCAACTGGGATTAATTTAAATTATATAGAAAATCCAGAGAGATGAAACTAGATAGGTATTTATCTCTATTCCAATGTAAATTCAGTAAATGGGGAACTAGGCTCTGCTCCAACATCTGTGCTCTAATTCTGTGTATGTATAGCGTGACCTTACTTGGAGCAAGTCCTGGATGTAGTAAGGATGACATAATATGACTGTTCTTGTACACAGGGTATGACTCCCTAGATTATGGGAAGACAGGAGTTAGGTAAGTTTCAGTGTTGGTTGATGAGGTAACTCTATAATGTTTTTAAGGACCTGTGTGTGTGTGTGTGCTTTATAGTAATGTGTGATGCTTGTATGAGTGCATGTATATGAGAGGGAGGTCAGAGGTCAATTTTGGGTGTCATTTCTCCAGAGCAGTCTACTTTGTTTCTTGAGACAAGGTCTCTGATTGGCTTAGAGCTTGCTGATAAGGCTAAAACTGCTTACCCGGGGGGAACCTAAGGGCTCTCTCTCTTCCTCAAAAGATCTAGTGTGACAAGCATGTATCACTATGCCTGGTTGATCTAAACATGGGTTTGGGGGATGGAACTCAAAATTCTTGTGATTCATGGGAAATACTTCATTGACAGCCATAATGCAAGCCTTAGGACCCAGGTTTTTTAAAATTTAAATCCTTGAAATGATAGCAATACCTTCCTACTGCAAGCACCACACACACACACACACAATAATACTAGATAAATAGACAGATAGATGATAGGTAGGTAGATAGATAGATAGATAACAGATGATAGATAGATGGATGATAGATGACAAACAGATGACAGATAGATAGATAATAGATAGATAAGTAGACAGAGAGACAGAGATAAGAGCAACGAGTGAAGAGAGAGAGAGAGAGGTGCAGTTTTCACTTGCATTATTGTTACCAGAGGGAACTGTTTATAGAAATGCAGATTTACCTGCTGGTCTCATCCCCCTGAATTTGGTCACATTCCCATCTGAACCAACCCCTTCCAAGGGGACTGGGACACCACCATTGGCTGATTCAGTTCCAGTTCATTCCTTGAGCATGAACCTTTCTCTCAGAACCCCAGTGCCGATGACACATAAGGACCTTTGTCATCAAGGTCTATTGTGTGCAAAATTAGCAATGCTTGCTTGGTTATATCGTGTCTTCTTTGTTAAAATACTTTTACAACAGGAAACATATGGGAATTCTTGTAATTACAACAGGCAGACATATTGTCCCAATGTGCAAAATGCATCTTCAAGAGCAGCATCTGTAATCGGTATGAGCTTATTTTACTTGACAGTGTCAAGTAAAATACTTGACTTTCAGTGAGCTATATGAAGAGGGGCTGATTCTGTCCTGTAACTTCAGCATCACTTAAGTTCCTCACACAATTTTTCTCCCCAAGTACAATGAATCTCAAGAAGCATACAGACCTCCCAGGGAGCAATGTAGCATCAATCTCAAAACAAAACAAAACCCCCAAATATTCCAGTCGCCAGTTCATATCTGCACAAAGGTTCTAACCTGGGTTTACAACTGAAAGAACAGTCCCAAGGGTCACAGCTGGGGCTCTGTTCTAATACAGAGCAAGTTCTATGCATGTGGTAACACCCATCTACACCAATACTGTATTGAAGGTCTTCAGCATATTGTTGTACTATTTACAAAATCTAAATTAGTTAAATGATAAAATTTTAGCAATGCTAAGTCTGATTCTCTGTTACAGTAGGAAAATGCCTTAGTTCCCTTTAAATTTTTTTTGTTGTTGTTGTTTGTTTTTCGAGACAGGGTTTCTTTGTATAGCCCTGGCTGTCCTGGAGCTCACTTTGTAGACCAGGCTGGCCTTGAACTCAGAAATCTGCCTGCTTCTGCTTCCTGAGTGTTGGGATCCCTTTAGATGTTTTTAATAATAGTTATTTGTTCCTTGAAAATTTCATACCTATGTTGATGATACATGAACTCTCTCTTCCAATCTCCCTGGGGGGTTCCAATACCCCAACACATGTCCCTCCCAACTTTATGATCTTATTATTATTATTATTATTGTTGTTGTTGTTGTTGTTGTTGTTGTTATTGGACCCACTGAGTCCAATAAGCACTGCTCTTATGTGCATGAGTGTACAGGTATGCAATCATCCATTGGGGCAGGAACAACTTATCAGTGGCCACCTTCCCAAAGAAAAGTGACTCTCCTTCCACCAGTGGCCATCAGCTGCCAGCAGATACTTAGCTAAGAATGAGGTATTGGTAGCTCCTCTCCCACCCACGTTGGTATTTTAACCTGGCTTGCTCTGGTGTGGGCAAGGGCAGCTTTTGTTGGTTCATAATATAACCATCATGTCCAGAAGATAACAGAGAACATTCCAGCACCTTCTCTCCATCCTACGGTGGGTGCAGTCTTACCTCCTATGTGTGATGTTTCCTGAGCCTTGGGGAGTCAGTCTTGGAACAGGTGTTTCATTTACTGGTGAACATTTTTGGACATAGATTATCCTTAATGAATTCATTCTTCTTTAAAATTTTATTCTTCTAGGAAAATTTAGACTCAACTCTTGAGCCTCAGTGTAACGGTTTGTTTCTTTAGCAAGTCTGTAACAACGAATGCTATTTTCTTTTCTTTTTTTTTAGAGGGGTGCCTATTCTTCTGTTTTAGCTTAAAAATCCCCAACAAACCCCAATTTCTCTATTTTTTTTTACTAAGTTTTTGATTTATTAGGTTGTGGAAGACATTTTGGAAGGGGAAAGGACAAACACCTCATTCTATACCCAGTGAGCTGAGCCTCAGAAATGTCATTAGACAGTGCAGCTTATGATAATGTACACACTGAACCATGGCTAGGAGACTCACTCTGCCTGTCACTGTGGAGCTCTTCCTACCTGTGTCCAACTTTCCTGCCAGATTTTCATAAGATATTATTTCTCCATGATCAGGCAAATTGTCAACTCTAAGGTTTCCCAGAAAATATCCATCTCCAAGTGAGTCTTTCAAGTAAATTCATTTTTATAGGCAATTTCTTTTCATAGCTTCATGGTTATTAAAAGTTATATATTAAGGATAGGTAAAAACTATCTTTAGAGTGCTAACTTTGATGACTTTGCACGGCTGTGGAACCATATTAGTGACCTTGGTTTTTATTCCTAAGTGTGTTTGGTGTGTGTGTGTGTGTGTGTGTGTGTGTAAATGATACAGAATATAGTACAGTCTCTTTCCAGTCCTGTCCTAGACTGTTGTCATGACAAAATATGGTTGCAGGAAGCAACGTGGGGGAGAAAGCCTTTATTTAGTTTACAAGTCCAGGTTACAGTCCATCATCTGGAGGGAAGGGGAAGTCAAGGGAGGGACCCGGAGCAGCTAGTCGCACCCTCAGTCAAGAGCAAGAGAGAATGTGTGCGTGCATGCTTGACCAGAACCCTCTTCCAAGACTTTCCACACTGTGTTGAACTAGCAGCTAAAACATGCACCCTGTTTGTAAATCTCACTAGCTGCCACCCGACTGCCCTACGGCTTCCCCTCAGCTCCTTGGTCTTTGTGATTTGTGTCAGAAGAATTCATAGAAGACACAGAGGGCATAGAGTAAAGATAGATAGCATTTATTTCAGAGTAAAGTAAAATGGTCTCAAGAGCTAGTGAGGGACAATGGACAAAGAGGCCACCGCAACGACCTGCACAGGAGGCAGGCTTTATGTGATTTCTAAAACCTTGGGGACAGCATCCCACGGAGAATGTTTTCCTGTCCAGGTTATTGACAGATCTCATTTAGATGAACTCTTCTAAGGCAGAGGACGATGTCATGCTCCTCTTCACCAGAACGCCTTTCATTAAACAGTAATCCTTTTATGTAAGGCTTAGATAGTTATCTGTTAATGGCAGGCAGTTCAGGACCCTCCAAGGTCAGAGACTAGACACAAGTCTGGTCTTCTGACCCATAATCAGAGTCCTGTAATTTCAATTCTTGGTTATACAAGCTGCTGCCTACAAAGGAGAGAGCCATTCCCCATAACTGTGAATAACTAGACACCTGGCATTCCTCAGAAATAACAACACCACAAGCCAGGGCACACACCCAGAAGTATGAATTTCAGCTTGTCTATGACATTTTCTATTTCATACCATGTTTGACTCTCAAGAACTTTTGAATTTGGCAGTTACATTTCAGACCTTTAAAGGACTGGATTCAATCAATTTTCTGTGGAGCTGGAAGTGTGATTTCTGTTTTAATGGTCTGCCATGCCATGTTAGCTACCCTAGGGGATGTGGGTCACTAGTTTTCCGAAGGCTGTTTGCAGCTATATAGCATTTCACAGTTTTTGATACAAGAAAGCAGGTCAGTTCAGAGGCTCCAAGGAGGACACGCGAAAGGAGCCCAGCAGTGTCTCCGCACTGTGGAGGAAGAAAATAAGCAGGCACTTTTATATGCATTCCCTGGAATAAAAAGGGCTCCCCCACAGAAGTGGGTTGTCAGCCATAGTGAAATAAACATGCTTAGAAAAACGTGGGGCAGGGCAGGTAAGATGGCTCAGCCGGCGAGGGAGCCTGCTGCCAAGCCTGATGATCTGAGTTCAATCCCTAGAATCCACGTGGTGGAAGAGGAAAATCAGTTCTTACAAGTTGTCTGCTCTCTCTCTTCTTCTTTGCCTCTCATTCACATGGGAGCAGCAGCAACAGGCTAATAAAAATAGTATGAATAGCTGACTGTCTAGCTTCAACATTACCAGCTGAAGCAAAATTCAAGCAGCATATGATGCATGCATCTGCAAAACTCAGAATATATTCTAAAACCTTAGGACTTTGATGGCATTATGCACCAAGTTGACAACCATTGCTTAATCAATAAATACCTATTTCACACCCAAATTCCTGATTCGCTTGTAAGTGTCTGTTTGGTGATAGCACATGAATCGGGTCCTGGGCAAAGCATTGTTCAGCAGTGCACTTCACCTGCTTAAGGGCACACAAATGTTCTCACCAGCAGCTTGCTCATCTTGGTGTATTTTTCTCCTTTTCATTTTCTTGTTGATGAAAATGGATCACTTGTTTTCACAATGTCCTCTGATTTTAGGCTTCTACCAGCATGCTCCTCTCTTGTGCTCTTTACCTAAAGCAGTAATGAATCCAGAGGCTCCGAATTCATGGTTTTTAGGAGGAGGAGAAGCAGAAACAGAGGCAGCGGCAGCAGCAGCAGCCTGGTTGTTGATGGCTGTTGTGTGATGAAGCTATGTTGATGAATGTCTGGTTGCTGGAGAATCCAGGCATCAGCTGATCCACCATCTCCATCACTGTCACCTTGTCACGGTCTTGGGGAGGTCTGTGTGACCTTTGAAGAACGGTTGCTTTGACAGGAGGCAGAGTGCTTATGCTAGTTCTGCTTACTAGTCTATCCCTGTTGCGCCCAGAGCTGGTCCGTGGTGAGCTTCCTCGGTGGCACTGACAATCTGAAGGCCGACTGTGTAGAGCAAACACAAGGCAATTGTTTGCCTTTTCTTTTCTGCTTCGCCTCTTTATCAAATTGAGTTACCGCGACCTTT
The DNA here is from genome assembly GCA_902729485.2 of Mus minutoides. Lineage (NCBI taxonomy): Eukaryota > Metazoa > Chordata > Mammalia > Rodentia > Muridae > Mus > Mus minutoides. Next base: position 2,081,630 of record LR749532.1, read on the forward strand.
CTCTAATACCCCCCGAGAGGGCGTGCCCCAATGAGGGGTGTGGCTAACTCCATGAAAAGACTGTAGGCTGAGGTACCTGAGAACCGAGACCCCCATCTTGCCCTTGCAGGGTGCCTTGCGCCTGGGTTGTTCACGTGACCTTTGGGAAACAGACGTTCCTCTGCAGCCTTAAGGGACATATTTGGTGATGATGAGTTGTACCTACACACAGATTGAGTTTTCTCGTCCCCTTCAGCTCTGGCATTATTGGGACCCCTGATGCCTCTGGTCATCTGTAGAGCCTTTGTTCTGATGAACACAGTTGTAATTTGCGCGCAGCTCGTCCCATTTACCGTCAGCTTGTGTGGACCATCATGCAAAACCCACTGAGTATCTCTCTCCATTTTATGTGAGTGGACTTTATTTTGTCCTCCAAATAAACTAATCAGTAAAGCTGTTTTGTTGAAACATTAAGCTCTTGCCATCGGTAGAGTAAATACACATATATCTACTGTTTTTCCCCACTTTGGGTCTGCTTATTATTGATGAAAGCTAAGGCATCTCTAGCCCACTTAATCTGCAAAGGTGAGCTGAGAATTCTTCAGGATAGCTCTGAGTATTAGCACAGGTAGTGTAGGTGCAATTACCACCCCTGAAACTCAGCCCTTCTCATGTTCCCTCATCCTACTGCCTTACAAACAAACAAACAAAACCTCAGTTTTTATTTTAAAATAATTATTTTTTAAAATTTGGATACAGGGAGTTGGAGAGATGGCTCAGTGGTTAAGAGCACTGGCTACCCTTCCAGAGGTCCTGAGTTAAATTCCCAGCAACCACACGGTGGCTCACAACCATCTGTAATGGAATCTGATGTCATCTTTTGGTGTATCTGAAGACAGAGATAGTGTACTCACATTAAAAAAAGATGCCTACAGGCTAAAAATGCAACATCGTGGTTACCCAAAGAGAAAATAAGGATACTGTGTCAGACTGTGGAATTTAAAGTGTCAAACACGTTAATAAAATAATAGGAAATAGAGAATTTTCTCATTCATTCATCCATTCATTCATTCATTCATGCATGCATTCATTCATCAGTTTATCAAAACGCTACGTCCACTCCAGTAGTGACCTGCCTGACAGGCTGGAAAGTCTGGGCTCGGTCTCGAGGCAAAAAGTCCACGGAAACTTAATCTCCTGGAATCATGGCATCCTGTATAAAGAAAGCTCCAATGTCCCTGCTTTAGTTGGTAAACAGATCTGTGTGCTGTCACTTAATATTACTTCATTATAAGTTCTTCTAAGGATTGAATTTTTGACATATAGCTAAGTTAGATTCTAAGCAATCCTTGATCTGACCCTGGGCATGGATCCAGTCACCGCCCTACACAGGAGTTTACCACTATATAGGAATAAGGAAGTTTGTGACCTGAGGAGGAACCAGACTAGATATTTAGAACCATAGCTAGCTGAGTTACACCCAGATACAAGTATTTACAATGGCCTAGGGGGAAGGTGGACTATACAATAGGAACTATGGCTTCTAAGATTAAGTGGACCTTAGGTGGAGTTGTTTTTGATACCAGTTGGTAACATTGAATTTTATCCCAGTTGGTTCCTGCCAGTCCTTCCATGTTTGCATTCTTCTGTTGTGTGTAAGAATCTAGTGACCTCATTGTACCTTGCCAGTGTGTCACCTAACTTCCCTATTTTCTTCTGTATAAACAGTCTGATGCTCGATTTGGCAAACGCCACTCAGTTCTACACTCCTTTGTGTCCTGTCTGTTTGTCACCCCACTTTCGCGGACTCCATGCCCATCTGTCCGAATCCCTGATCCCCATGGATTGAGGGGGGCTGACTAGGCCCGGTCCATGGCATTAAAAATTCAATGTGACCAGACTATTCAACTTGAGTTCTGAGAAGTCAGATTTTCAAACTGTATTTTCAAGCAGATATTTTGTTGTTTTCTCTATCATTGGCTTCCCTTTATCATAGTGCACACCTGCAGCTTTATGCTTGGACCTAAATGCTTTTTCTTGAACACAAATGTGTCCCAAGTCTATTCTCTCTTTAGTGTGGTTATGCAAGCTCACTGTATTTGTTATTGTGCAGCCTTTACTTATCATAAGAGGAGCGGGCACGTTCTGTTCTTGATTCTAACTTTATTACATCTTTCTAGCAAAGCAACTAAGACCATCTCTTAAAACTTTCTTCCTAAAATTATTTGAATCAAGTCAGGAATTGTATAGAATCCTTAATAAATCTAAGCAGCGCTAATTCGTAAAAGTTCATCTTTATGCTGATCTGCTGGAAATTTGCAGATCAAATAGGGTGGGCTAATGTCCAGGAATGCCTAGGTGATGTAATAGTGACAGGAAATGCAGATCAGCAGCAAGAAGCAATCCTGGGATGAAGTCTCTTGGGACCTTGCCGCTCGGAGCACTCGTTGTAAGCCATGCAACAAAATGGCAGGCCACCTCCAGGAAAGTCCCCTGCTAGCCTTCGCCTTTCCCAGAGGGCTTCTGACAGTTGTTTCATAAGACAACAGAAACAAGTTCATCAGAATTAGGCGCCCTCTCTTTGGATGCTTCAAATTGGAATGATCCAGTATATTTGAAATGAAAGTTTAGGTTCAATATGCCCAAGTTAGTAAAACTGTTAACATCCTGAGACATATTGGTCATGCCTAAGGAATTCCCTTTAAAACAGAAGAGGCTATATGACAAGGAAATGACAAGAAAGTGCCATCTGCCACTGCTGGAGGTGCGGTACCATGTTGTTCCATGACACGTTGTTCATACCCTCTCCTCTGCTTTTGATTGACCAATCACCTTTTATTTGTTTGTTCTTTGCATTTGTTAATATACCCTATGTGCTGATATTGAGCTGTCTTACAACCCATAGTTTTAAAAAAATCTAAGTGTCTGTGTGTGTGTGTGTGTGTGTGTGTGTGTGTCTGCACGTGTGTCAACAGTGTTTCAGGAAATCTAATTTCTGTTCAAGTGGCATTCATTTTCTATCTTTAATTTATAACCTTATTCCATCCCTTCCCCACTCGTGATGAAGAAGAACGTACTGTCTCTGTTATCTTTTCCCCAATTTAATTGCAATTATTTCCTTTCTAACTTTGTTGCAGTCATCTCATCTCACATTTCCCCTGTTCGGCTTCCCAAATGTTGTGTTTGATCCCTGGCAGACAAAATCCTTTCTGATGTTTAGGCAAAAATTGAAAGGACACAGAAAAGAGCAAGTAAAAAAAAATTATTTGGAATCGGCTAGATTCTAATGTGTCATCCATGCCGTTGACAGATGTGACTGTGGCACGGACTCTGCTCACTGCACCCGACCCCGTGTCCTCTGCTCACTGAGCACACGGCTCAGGCACTTTTTCATCCTACGATGTCGTCTTTGGTCATATGACAGGAATCTGTGTGGTTTTGGTGAGCAGAAGCAACATGGGTACAGCTAACTGTGTTCTTTTTCACAGTCTCCCCCCACCCCCACTTTTCTGTAAGAGAATTACACTTTTTGAGCTCATTGATATGAGATTTAGTCAAATGGTTTTCCTGGGCCAATAAAAGGAGCTGGACTCTCCAATAGAAGCTTTTTAAGTGTAATTTTGACCATACTTTTAATCTTTGCCGTGAAATTAAAATAAGGAGCTTGTTCTTCAGCTGGGTGCAGCGTAAAGGCACTCTGTGTAAATTGAGGCCGACTCACAGTGCAAAGTGAGTTTTTAAAATTCAGATTCTCAGTGACATTTGTCCTCACAGCATAAGACAGCTGACAAGTACGGAGGAACATGCTACTGATATTGTAAAGAGGTGAAGAGATGAACCATGGATGTAACCAAGAGCTTGTGATTTGTATGTGGTGAGAGAGGTCAGGTCTGATTCAGGTTTGAACTCTATTCTTAGTATGTAGAATATTTAACTATCTGAATCTCATGCTTTGATATGCAACACGGACTAAACCTGCAGTAAATTTATTAAGTGTTCTTTGAGGAAGAACATTTAACTACATTGAGACAATCTTGCTGCTGTAACCAAGGGTCAAACACAAGACTGTATAGAATTGAAAGTTAGCGAAGTTGTTCTCTTTCCTGAACGCGGTGCTCTTGATGACCATGTGTGTCCCCTGACAACTGATGCAGGGGACGCTGCTTCTTTCCACGTCCATGCTCTGCTCTCTGCAGAACACGCCTTACCAGCATGGGCTGTCCAGACATCCAGAGGGCAAAGGAACACAGAACCAGAGAGGTTTGCTGTGGGCTGGGCATGGAGGCAACATGCATTGCCTCTGCTCAGGTCCCATGGACCAGTTATGTGGTGGAGCCAAGGCCAGCGTGGGCTAGAGAGGCATCCTAACCATGCCCTTAAGAAGCCAAACGAAAAGGTGTATGCCATCCATAAAATAAAGGGATTAATACAGTGATACACGTAAGGGTACTAGTTAGTTTAGTAAATATTCTTTTCTGTTTGCTCTCCTCTTGGTCCTTTGAGAACCTTACATAAACATTAAAACGCATTTATCTTCTGGGGATCTTGTATGACATTAAGAATGAACCATGGAATATTCTTTTAGTTCAAGGGTCTTCCTTACTTTTTCTTTTTGGATAATTCTTGATATTCATACAGCAACTGGTTTTAGTACCAAGGGCTTGGTTCATTGATAACCATGAGAACTGAGGTGTTGCTGACAGCATGGGATATGTGTGTGGAAAGCCGAGCTGAATAAGTATTTCTGTCTCTATTTTAATAGAATACAGCATGCGAGCCAGAGCTGTGCCTTCTGGTAAGGTACACGGTAAAAGTCAAGGAGAGAAACTGGTTTCTTTGACTCTCTTTGTTGTTGTTGCTGTTATCCACTGTCATTTGACTTTTATCAATGACGAGAAGTGGTTGTATTTCTAAGCTAAACTTAGAGCTAAAATTCTGGCTATCCTAAAGTCAAAGTGTTAATCATGACTGCCCTCATTGATCACACTGGATTTTACACTCTGGCAAGACTAGATTTTGGAAATAACCGGCTGTATTTTCTGCTTGTCAACATCAGGATCATGAAAGTTTGTAAATAATAAAACATAGTCTTAGTTTTTCCTCTCTTTCTTCTTAGTTAGATTTGGGCAGCTTGTGATTATATATATATATATATATATATATATATATATATATATATATATATATTCAGTTGCTGACCCATAAAACACAGGGGGATTAAGCCTAGGGTTATAATATACTCACTCACGGGGAGGGGTATGTTTGGTTGTTTGAGTCAGGGTCTCTTGTAGCCCAGGCTGGTCTTGAACGTACCATGTAGCTGAGGGTGATATAGAACTTCTGGGCCTCCTGTCTCCACATCGCAAATGTTTGGGGTATGGGTCTGTGTCACCAGGCTCAGTCTGGCTAAGTTCGAGGGGGCTAACCTACTCTAAGTTAGGAAGTACTCTACCAGCTCATGAGTTTAGTATGTAAACCCATGAGTGTTTTCTAGGAAATGGTAACGTCTCTGTTAATATTATTAGTGATGATAATCGCATAATAGTAATAGTAATAAATAGTAATAGTAATACATACAACTGTTATGTGGGAACCTTATATTTTCATCCGAAGCACCTTCCAGATGTGGCATGGGAATGATGTTTAAACATCTTTTCATTTACAAACCCCAGAGAGACGTTGGACGAGCATAGAACCGGTGCTGGTCATCTCCAGTATCAGCTTTTGTTCTCGCCAGAGTGTTTTGACATTGCGTAATTTGATAGTAAACAAATCCTATCACGTGCTCGGCGCGCACTGCTTGATCATTTCCGAGCAGCCACTAGGGGGTGCTATTTTGTAAGGAAAATAGAGTGCTTCTCTACAGTAGTAGCGTTCAGTCTGCAGCCGCCACGTCTGATGTTAAGGGCTAGAGCTGAGATCTGTGCTGTGAGTACCCACATACAATTTATTCATTCGTTGTATATGTCGAAAGTAAACAGTAATAGTTTTGGCAACCCACAAAAGTCCAACTAAAAATCCCCGTCTTGAAGAAAAGGTTTCTGTCAATGCTGTTAGGATAAGGCTGTGAGCTTTATTTTTACCAAATAGAATTGTGAGGCTCTATGACTTTCTGATGAGACAAACGCCGGTTTGCATGTGTATACTGTGTTTTCGCTAGGTAGCTGCTATGTTAAGTTTGATGCAATGGTTTTATTTTGTCTTTGGTAGTTTTCCTTCTAAAGGTTGGTGACTATAGAGATCATGCATGATTTTTGTCCTCTGAAAACAGTATTCCAGTGAGCCAGAGGTCGCAGATGTATTCAGGTGGGTGAGGTGCACACGGCCTAAGCCTGAAACCCGCCAGTTCCGTGGCTCTGGATGTAAAGTGGATATTACGCCAGTGAGAGGTTGTATTCAATGTCAGCATCAATTATGAATAAGAGCTTCTAGTGTGAACTCCCATTCAGAGGCAAGTGCATCGTGCTGGAGCCAATTACCTGAGGACGGAGCACAGTAGGCATGGATTTTGTCAAGAGATTTCTGCAGATTAACTAACCTTTTCTCATCTGACCATGGTAATAGAGGGAGATTGTCGGCAGTTCAACGATGAGGGGGAGGGGAAGATGGGAAAAATTCACGCTCTCCGATGGGATGGGAGTGCACTGTGCTCACCTGGGGTTGGCTTCTGAGCCCCAGAGAGGAGTTAGAGTCTTAGAGGAATATTTCCTACTGCATATTACTTCTGAACTCTCAGAGGAGGGAGGATATGTTTTTGATTTTTTTTTCATGAGAGACAAGAATAACTAAAAAGTTACAAAATTATGTGTCTAGCTCCTTAAGTCTCTTGAATTTTGTAGAGTCGATTAGTCATCAATCAGGGTGGACATATAATTAAGCTAAATATGGCTCTGAAACTTGCTTATAGTGTGTGTGTGTTTGTGTATATATGTTTTCTGTGGGCACCTGTGTGCACACGCACACTCATGTGTGTGTGTGTGTGTGTGTGTGTGTGTGTGTGTGTATGTACACTAGCGTGCACACACATATGCATTTGTGTGTGGAGCATGGGATCAGTATGTTTAATTACAACTTTGAAGCTCATGAAAGCCAGATACCATTTCCATTCTGGTTCAACCCTGCTTCTGGGTGGTCATCAAACATGCTTTTTAGTCTTCTAAGTTGTGGTTGGAGAGGGGGCGGGTCAGGATGCTCTGGTCATTTTCAATACTGGGATGTCTTTTGAGTTCACACTTCAAATCTTGCATAGAGAATCTGGTGCTGGCAACAGCTGGGCAGTGCTAAAAATCTGAAGACATGCTTTTCCATCGATAAAAATCACGCCTTGCTTTGTACTGAAGCCACTTGGAGACAGAAACAAAGCCACATGGAGTTTTCTCCTTGTCTGTGTTAATCTCGGGGAGGCAGGGAGGGTGGTAGTGGTGGTGGTGGTGTGGGGGGAGAGTCATGTTTATCTATTTCCAACATTGAACAGCTGGGCTTGTACATGCTTGTAACATTTGGGAGGCTGAGGCAGGAGGATTGCCCACAATCTTCATACCAGCTGGCTTGTGAAGTGAGACCCTTTCTCAGACTAACAAACCAGAAAGCAACAGACAGCTGGGTAAATAGTTCCCACGGTTGATCTGAAAAGCGGCTAATCTGGTTGGTTTTACTGGGACTGTGCTGTGTGTTAATTTCTCTACTGTTTTGAAAGCATGGATCATAGGAAACACTGGCAACGAGAAGGAAGGTGGGGCTTTAGCCCCCTGGTTCTGACCTGCGCTCCCAGCCTTAGCTAATGGCTGCACTTTAGGAAAACCCTGGTTTTGCTTCATTTTGACTTACAGCGAAGAACAGATTTATTTGACTTGGAAAGTTGGTGAGCATCATACAGGAAAGCAAGTGTTTTTAAACCCTAAAAGCCAACAGAGCTGCTGGCATGGCCGGCTAAGGAGACAGAGAAGGGCTTCGAGGGTCAAGAGCAGCTGGGATGAAGCTCCACCTCGTTCTCCGTACCTCGGGTTTCTTCTGAATTCTGGTTTCTTCTGCACACCACCGTCTTGGTGACAGTCATATTGGATGCTCGAGACTGACACAGATGCTGACGTGTGGAGGGAGCGGGGAAGCATGGGTAGTTACCTTCCATGGACCAAGCTTCGTGCCATTACTGCACCTGTACATAGCTCCATCTCTGCTTTTGGTTTCTTGCTAACTTTTATCTGATCTGACGCTTGTTTTCAGACAGGAATGCTTGCCTTGCGCTCTGAAGCTTAGGTGCTCAGAAATATTCCACAGAGTGTTTTTCACACATGTAAAACCTGTGGGCGGTGGAACGAAGACTCTGCACTTGGTGCATCTACGTCTGCTCTTAACTGGTTAGCTTGTTGACTTGAGATCAATCCTCAATGGACTAAACATAGTGAGGATGTCCTCTTCCTTCATCTTGTACATCCTTAGGAAAACCCAATGAATGAGGGCTTGGGTTCCCTTTCCTGAATATGTACACATACTAATCCTATTCATGTGTATGAGGCAAGATATACAGACCAGAATATCACCTTTATACATTGTGATCACTAAAAAAAATGTTTTGAAATGAACTTAAAGGTGTAGCAATAACGAGCATATCCTAATTCCAAACAGCAGACAGAACAAACTCAAAATATGAAAATTCTTCCTTGGGAAGCTTCCTGGTTTGCAAGAAAACCTTCAGGGCTTCCTCAAGAATGCTGATGGGTTGTTTCTCTGATTAAAATATATTGAAGGTGTGAGTTTATTGGAAAGGTGCTCTCTGGTGAGTTCACTGGCCCCAAGGACTGAGGCACTATGGGGGGTGTGTGAGAGAAAGATAGAAAGGGGGAGGAGAGAGAGACAGAGAGACAGAGAGAGACAGAGAGACAGAAAGAGAGAGACAGAGAGAGAATAAGGAAGAGAAGAAGAGCAAAATGTCTGGATTATGTAGGGAAGAGCCTCTGGGAGAAGGGCAGATGTAACATATCTGAAAGCTGGATTCCCTCACTCTCCATTTTCTGCCAAAATCATATCCACATTCATTATCCAAGGTTATTAGAAGGGTTAGAAATGATATTAAGTGAGCATATGAAGCTATTCCAGTGCTCAAACTAGGTTTCCTACATTTAAATAAAAATCTCTGTCTACTTTTTTGTTTGTTTGTTTTTTTGTTTGTTTTTTTGAGACAGGGTTTCTCTGTATAGCCCTGGCTGTCCTGGAAGTCACTTTGTAGACCAGGCTGGCCTTGAACTCAGAAATCCACCTGCCTCTGCCTCCCAAGTGCTGGGATTAAAGGCATGCGCCACCACCGCCCGGCTTAAATCTCTGTCTACTTATACAAGCCTTTACAAAAGTTTAACTGCAAACTTAAGCTTTTGAATGGAAAACCAAGCTCAAAGTGTTTCACTTCTATGATTTCAGAGAAACTAGTTTAAAAGAAAAAAACCACCAAAAAAAAAAAAAACAACCCTCTCTCCAATGTCTAGTTTGGTCAGTGTCAGCACAGAGTGTCGGACAGCTGTAGAAACAAGGGTTATCAGCATCACCAGTGTCGCTATGGCTCATGGGATGGGTAGTTCCTTCACAGCTTCAGATGTTGCATGGATCCAATGTCAAGTTTCTGATATGCCTTGAGTTTTTTTTTAAAGCTTTTAAAAAATTAAAAAAAAAGATTCATTTACTTTTCATGTACATTGGTATTTTATCTGTGTGCATGTCTGTGTGAGGTTGTCAAATCCTCTGGAACTGGAATTACAGGCAGCTGTGAGCTGCTGTGTGATTGCTGGGAATTGAACCCCGGGCTCTTTAGTAAGAGCAGCTAGTACTCCTAACCGATGAGCCATCTCTCTAGCCTCTTTAAAGGAAGCTTTAGAGATTATAATAGCACGGGCTCCATTTCCACCAAAGTTACAAAAGCCATGCCTAGACCCCAGGAGAGATTTTTCAGGGGCACACTCAATATTTGGCAGCTCCAAAAATTCCAGAAGCTACTTGTGGTGTGAGATCAGGCGGGGATGCCGACCTTCATCTGATGCTTTCCGTTCCAGTCAGTTTTCAGGATCTAGGGAAATGGGTTTCTGTAGGGACCGGTTGCCTACAGGGTTCCAGTTTTAGCAGGAAGGTTAGCTCTTGAAGGGAACATCTGTCAGCACACACACTCCCCTTTGCCTGTGAAGGCTCAGTGGGGTCGTGTTGCTCATCATGGCTAGCAGGGGCTTCTAGGCTCTTCTGTGGAAAACCACCTGGCTACCCTTTCCATGACTGTGATGGAATCTCATGTGGCTTAGTCTTAGGCATGTGTCCTTCACTCTCCCCACGATGGACCCTTTGCTTCTGTTGTAAAATCTCCTAGCCACAATCTCTTACTCTAGCTTGTTCTCATTCTAGCTGCAGAAGCACCCTTGGCAGGTTCTGAATTGACGCTGTCTTTACAATGTCTTGAAGCTGTATCCTTAGGGTGGTTCAGGAAGAATGGGCATTTTCTGCTCACGAAGACACCACACATGGCCCGATCTTAAAGCTAAGACTTCAATATGTGTTCTCCAGAGCCTTTACTATACATACATGCTTGTTGTATACTTTAATGGCAACATGCCTGGATACATAATTTAAAACAGTAAAATCAACAACAACAATAACAAACATTCCACATATTGTTTACATTCAGTTAAGTGACTACAGCCAGCTTCCAAAAGTTTCAGTGGCCTACCTGGTTTTATTTAAGGCACGGGAAGTCCCAGTTGGGAAAACCAGCCCCTTGTATAAGAACAGCCGCACGTATATGACCGAGCCACCATAAATGATGGCCTCTCGCCACAAACTCAAGTCTTCTGCTGTCTCATCTCTTTAGATCGTAGGTCTAGGACTGCTGTGTAAGCTGCACTGGTTAGAGGCATAAGCACCCAGCTGTGTACCCAGCTGCAAGCATGCCACAAGCGTCACAGAAGTGCACGTAGTCACGCAGGCCTGTGAGACTCAATGTTGTGTTTGCCACCAAATTGCCTTTCATGTCTGTTTCTCGGTGTTCCAAATCAAGGTATCAAATTCTAAACTCCTAATCTCTAATCTGGGGAGGCAGAGTCAGTCCTTCATTCCAAAAGTCTGATGTAACAGCTAAAGGTCTCCACTCTGCAGTTAGCCAATCGAAGGCCCGGCTGACAGGCGGAGCAGGTATAGCTACCCCTGGCTCTTTCCTGTAACTCGTCAGCCTGTAACTCACTCCATCTTTGTGCCAAGAGCTGGAGGTTTTTAGGATGGATGTGGACTCAGAGGGAGCAGAGGGTAAAGTTCTAGTCTCCCTCAAGCTGACACAATTAGGCGTTCTTCCCTGTGGCTCGTCGGCCGGCCTGTTTCTGAAGTCAGTTCTTTCTGTAGAATGAGAGAAAGCCAAACAAAATTAATAAATACAGCCAAGGAGCATAGATGTCCTGTAGCTGAGAAGCCCAGCAGCAGGGTGGCTCAATGTATTCACCATCAGTTCAGTCCTGCGGTAACCTTCCGCAGGTACTTCCATGTGTTAGCAGTAACATCTCCTCAGACTTTTCTGGAAATTCTTGGTTAAGTCTCATTTTCCAAAGGGTACTGGAAAGCTATTAAACAGCACGGAGGGAGAAATCCCTGAGCAAATGGGGGAGTGATCTGCGGTAGGTTAAGGGATGCAAATACATTCAATTAAACGAGGTGATGTGGAAAATACCATACCAAGGTTGGGTTTAGTGGTTGCAATCTGCCCAGGTGACTTTGCAGTCCATATAGTTTTCTCTCACAAACACTTTAGCGGGAAATTTACAGTCTAACTCCATCATCTCTGAAGGAACCTGGGGCCTTGAAGGGGTAAAGAGACTGGAGGACTAGAGTCCATGTCTCTCACCTTAGCAATGTGAGACCAAGAGGGACCAGAGCTGAGGTTGGTTCCCTCAGTGATCAGCTTTCAGGTTTCTGAGATGTGAGGCCCTGGCCAAGATGAAAACATGATTGTCGAAAATGTCCCGACCATCAGCTTCAAACGTATGAGAAAAGGGATGTACACATTTTACAATCAAAGAGGAATTAATTGTTTTATCTATAATGTTAGGAAATTAGTTGATGCTACTAGCCAAATAAAAAACGAAATAAGAAAAGTCAATCTTTCCTTTCTTTGTTTTTTTTTTTTTTTTTGAGTCAAGGTCTCTCTATATAGCCTTGGCTGTCATGAAACTTGCTCTGTAGACCAGGCTGGCCACTAGGTCAGAGATCTGTCCACCACTACCTCCCTAGTGTTGGAATTAAAGGTGTTCCATCAATGCCTGACTATGAGAAACTATGTAAGAAAGCTTCAGATTTTTTTGTCCTTCCCTATAAATTAAGTGCTCTAGCCTTATCTAGAGGACTAATCGGCTACTTTTGTCTGCCATTTAAATAATTATCTTATTATTTTTCGCTTATGGGTGTCTGTATGTCCATGTTCCACGTCTGTGCAGTGCCCACAGGAGCCAGAAGAGGGCATCAGATCCCTCAGAACTGAAGTGAGCTGTCACGTGGGAGCTGGGACTGGAGCCTGGCTTCCCTGGAAGAGTCGCAGGTGCTCTTAACCACTGAGCCACCCCTTCAGTTCCTTGCTCCATTAAAAAAGAAAGTTAATTCAATGAATGATAGCTTCTCTCTTAAGTCTCAACAAATTACATTTTTCAACGAAAAATTTCCCAATAGGGCTAACAGCATGCGTACATTCTGTACACAGAACATGAGGTCGCTCCATCACAACTCGTAACTAGAGACATTTCGAACACAATACAGATTTTGCCTCTTTTTTTTTTTTTTAATTTCACAGATTTGAGTTGAATACAGGTAGACGCAGTGAACTGCAGCCAGCTGAGCTTGCTGTGAGAGAATTCATAACACAAACATGTTTGCATCTCCGAAGCTACCCATTACTTACTTCAGCACGTACACTATAAACCCTGCCCACCCACGTCTGGCGTTAGAATGTAACCATGCCCAGCCACTCCTGGCCTTGGAACGTTCGGACCCCTTTAGGTCTGCCCCTTCCCGCCATTCCGTAACGGCTTGCCCTGCTGACGCCAGCGTTTTCTCAAGCTGCCCTTCCACACTGACTGTAGCATGCACACATTTCACAAGTGTTTGCTGTGTCTAAAACTGAACAGACCTGTCTCCTCGGCTCCTTAAATGTGGCATCGACAGAGTGGTCACATGTAATTTTATCTTTTATTTTGGGAGGGAAGGTTCTTTATTTTGTTTAAAATCGGTGGATATGCATAAAAGGAAAATTTATATAAATATTAGCAAACGCGATTAAAAAATACATCTGTTAAAGTGAAAAAAATGCTAAAAATGATGTAGACATGAGAATTTGTACTTGAATGTATGTATGTGTGTGAATGTATACCTAAATCTAGATTATTTGTGTGATTGAAAACATGAGGTATCTGTTGTTTTCTCCCGATTTTGTTAATTATTCTTTCTTTCTACCCACTCCTTACCTTACCCCTTCCTCTCCTCTGTCATGTAGTCCTTCCCCTCCCCCTTCCCTTCCCTCTCCTCCCTCTCCCTCTCCCTCTCGCTATCTATCTATCTATCTATCTATCTATCTATCTATCTATCTATCTATCTATCTATCTAATATATATCAGATATATAATATATATGTTATAAAGCATGTATAAATCTAGATTCTGTATATGAGATAAACATGTAACATTTGTATTTCTGAGTCTAGCTTACTTCCTTTAACATCTAACCATTTTCCTGAAAATGACATAATTTTATTGGTTGTTATATACAGCTGACAAAAGATCACTTGTACCACAGTGAAAACTCCATCCATCTGCTGGTGGGCATCTGGATTGGTTTCATAGTTTTGATGTTATATCTTGATTCTGTGACAAAACATGAATATGGAAGTATCCCGTGGAATTCCAATGTCAGATTCCTTCAGGTAGCGCCCAGAGGTGATACAGCTGGATCACGTGGCTGGTGCTTCTGTCTGTAATTTGTTGCGGAACCTCCACCCTGACCTCCACGGTGCTCAGTTTACCTTCCCACCAGTAGTGACAGAGGTTTGTTCTCCACCTTGTGCCCTCATCCGGGTTTCTGACGATTGTTTTCTGCAGAGCAGCAGTTCTCGTTATCTTAGATGGAATCTCAAAATAGTTTTAAATTGTTTTTCTCTGGTGGCTAAGGATGTTGGACATTTTTCATATATTTATATCTTCTCTAGAGATACGTTTATGGAGATCACTTGTCCGTTGATTTTTGGTGTGACTGTTTAAATTTTTGGGTTAATTTTTTTCTTGGGATAACTAATTTCATTTGAAGTGTAGTTGACAAGGACGTTTCTTCTGGCTTTCGACTTTCCTTCACCATGCAACTGTTTCTTTTGCTGTGGTGAGACATTGTTACTTCATTCAGTCTCATGGGTCAGCTTTTGCTTCCCTAGTCCCTGGAGTCCTGGAAAGACCTCCTTACACATGTCCCCATTTACCAGAAGCAAACTTTCAGGTCTTCTGTTGAGGTCTGAATTGATGTTTTGTACAAGGTGAGGAATATAGATTGTTTTTCATGAATATATGTGGTTATCCTGTTTCACCAACTTCCTTGTTGAAGAAGTTATCATCGTAGGGTTTTTTTTTTTTGACATCTTCATCAAAAACTAAGATGCTGTAGCTGAGTGGGCTTATTTCTAGGTTCTCTATTAAATTCTGTGGTTTGCATGTTTGTTTTTGTGACACTACCAAGCTGTTTTTGTCACTCTTGCTCCGTGGTATAATTTGAGATGAAATATTGTGAGGCCTTCATCGTTATTCTTCCTGCTTAATATTTCTTTGTTGATTCAGGGTCTTCTTTGTTTCCATACACATTTAAAATTTTTAAATTATGTGAAAAACGTTATTGGAATTTTCATGAGTGTTGTGTAGAAACTATATTAACTTTCAGCAATATGGCAATTTTCACAAAATTGATATGCAGATCCACAAGATTGGAGGATCCTTCAATCTTCTAGTGTCTTCTTCAATTTCTTTAAGTGTCTTAACATTTTTATTGCAGAGATATTTCACTTCCTTCTTTAGGCTCATTCCTTGGTCTTTTCCTGGAGATATTATTATTATTATTATTATTATTATTTAAAATTTATTTATTTTATATATGTTAGTACACTGCCACTGACACACCAGAAGAAGACATCGGATCCCATTATAGATGGTTGTGAGCCACCATGTAGTTGCTGGGAATTGAACTCAGGACCTCTGGAAGAGCAGTCAGTGCTCTTAACCTCTGAGCCATCTCTCCAGTTCCTTCCTGGAGATACTATGAATGGTGTTTTTACTCATATATTTTCCATCAAACTTAGGAATATATATGTTTGTGTGTGTGTGTGTGTGTGTGTGTGTGTGTGTATATATATGTATATATATGTATATATATACATATATATATATATATTACCAATTTATTTTGAATATTGACTTTTGTATCCTACTATTTTTCTAAAAGTGTTTATCAAATCTAAGTGTTTCTTGGTGTGGTCTATATGATCATTTAACTCCAGGGTAATGTAATCTGTAGATAATGTACTTTCTTTATATCCTATTTTTTATAATTTTCTTCCTTTATCTTGTTTGTTGTTTTAGATAAGACTATCTAAGCACTATATTCAAAAAGGAAGATGGGCATGCTATCTGATTCTTGATTTAAAGAATATGCTTTTCATTTTTCACAATTTAGTATAAATACTGGCTATAGGTTAGTCATATCTAGCATTTATTATGTTGAGATACATTCATTCTATTCTAGTTTTTACAGGCCTTTTAAATTAAATCTCTCTCTCTCTAAATCTATCATCTATCTGTCTGTCCATTTATTTATAAATCTACCATCTATCTATGTATCTATCTGTAAATCTATATATCTATCATCTATAGAATACATGATGTTTTGACATTTGTGCATGTATTATGGATACAATTAGTAAAGTTTTAAGGGATACATTATAATTATCTTCAGCTTGTCAGCTTGACACAAACTTTGAGTCACCTTGGAAAAGGGACCTTCAACTGATAACTTGTCTTGATTAGACTGGCCTGTGGCCATGACTGTGAGGTATCTCCTTAATTGCTGTAGGAGGGCTCAGCTCACTGTGGGTGATGCTATTGCTGGGTTGTATTAGAGAGCTAGCTTAGCAAGCCAGAGTGAGCAAGGTAGCAAAAGGAACCCTTTTCTTCTCAAGCTGCTTTTGGTCATGATGTTTATCATAGTAACAGAAAGCAAACCAGGCAGAACCCAGCCTTCTTCTCAGACATTCTATTGTTTTACTTACTTGCTCAACACTGAGATTTTTTTTTTTTGAGACAAGGTTTCTCTGTGTAGCCCTGGCTGTCCTGAAACTAACTTTGTAGACAAGGCTGGCCTTGAACTCAGAAATCTGCTTGCCTCTGCCTCCTGAGTGCTGGGATTAAGGCATGTGCCACCACTGCCCCGCTACAACATTGAGATCTTAAGTAACCTAGATATCATATTTTAGCAAAATTAACTGAATACTCTAAATAAGTTTCTTTATTTATTTATATTTTGTAGCAACAACAACACATATTTATGTTTCTCCTTCCTTTCCCTATAACCATCCCTTTTGAAATAATATTGTAGTTTTGTTGCAACTTCCTGACCAATGTGTCTATCAACAGCTTTCTCTGGGCCGCATGTGTTAGCACCAGGACACTCCAAGCCTGGCCTATGTGACTCTTGACCTGTGTTGCCAGGACAACGACCTTCAATCCCACAATCTACTTGGCTCAGTCTCCACCCTCAATGGTGTGACATCATTTTCCGTATAAATTAGGAAGTCACTCCCTCCTCCCTCTCTTTTTCTTCTCTCTCTTCTCCCCCCTCCCTTTCTCTTTTTCCTCTTCTCTGCCCCCCCACCCGCTCAATAAACCTCTTCCACGTGGAACCACCTTGGCCTGGTCTGCTGCTTGGTTAATCAGCTCAAAACATATACAGATATGATATTTTTTATATCATCATGCCTTTCTAAATGTTCATACACTATGAATTATGTTAGAAGCTTTACACACTAGAAAACAGGCAGAAATTTGAAGGAGATTTTCCTGAAGGTCTAAGAGTTAGTTGACAGAAATCATGCATCTTTGACTTTGAAAACTTTAGTCCAAACTTCCTCATGTAATATAATTAACATGTACATGATATACACACATTATTAACATAATTTCCTCTAAGGATTGTGGTTTTGTGCCTCTGTTCTCGGCCAAGTAGATAATATCCCATGCAAGGTCATCTGCCTTTAGTGTCATGTTTTTTTTGTGTGTATGCATGTGTACGTGTTCATGTACGAGTGAGTGCACATTTGTGCGCACATCTTTGTGCGGAGGCCAGATGTTTCCAGATGTTGCTATTTGGTGTCTTTTCTGGTTACTCCTCATTTTATAGTCTGCGTTTAGTTCTCTGACCTGGAGTTCACCAGCAGGTTCCAGGGAGCTCTGTATGTCCTCCTCTCCAGCCCTCAGGTCTGTACTATCAGACCCTGAGTTTTTAATAAAGATTCTGGGGATTGGACTCAGGTCACATCATCCTGTGAAACAAGCATTTTTAATGGGCCATTTCCCCAGCCCTGACCGTGATCGTGATGGACTGGCCTTTAAAAATCCCTCTGTCATTTATCATGTGCCCTCTCCTATGCCCAACCACACTGCATAAATTATTATAGAAGATGCTTACTGGTGCCAGGGAAATGCACTTATTCATGAAGGCTGAGAGGGTCGTTGATGTCTGTCAACTTGTGATAAGAGGCTGCCTACTGTGACATGTCTCATGTAACCCCCACTCAATCCCCCACGGATGTTGTTATTTTCAGTTTTAACAGATGAAGAACATCATCCTTACACATCCTAGTTTTAAGTGATATTAGATTTGAATTGCATCCTGGGTCCTCTGAGAAGTAAAGCCAACATGAGATTAGAATCATAATTGTTTTATTGATGGAAACTACCTCTGGAAGATACAGAGGGGAAAGAACAGAAACATCTTTAAACCGTGGTGTGGAATACAAAAAGAGAGAAAGAAGTAGGGTATTGTCTTAGTTAGGGTTTTATTGCTGTGAACAGACACCATGACCAATGCAAGTCTTATAAAGGACAACACTTAATTGGGGCTGGCTTATAGGTTCAGAGGTTCATTCCATTATCACCAAGGTGGGAGCATGGCAGCATCCAGGCAGGCATGGTGCAGGAGGAGCTGAGAGTTCTACATCTTCATCTGAAGGCTGCTAGTAGAAGACTGACTTCCAGGTAGCTAGGATGAGGGTCTTAAAGCCCACACCCACAGTGACACACCTACTGCAACAAGACCACACCTCCACATAGTGCCATTCCTGGGGCCCAGTATATTCAAACCATGACAGGTATGTAGAAGAATTTGACACTTCTGTGAAGGTCTTAGCTACATTAGTGATAT
>LR749532.1:2100164-2286175 GCA_902729485.2 Mus minutoides
TTTTTTTTTTTTTCTTTTTTCTTTTCTTTCATCGTGACCCACAAGTTGACAACCACTGATTTAGCTCATGATTTAGGAGGCTTAG
Source organism: Mus minutoides (assembly GCA_902729485.2). Classification (NCBI taxonomy): domain Eukaryota; kingdom Metazoa; phylum Chordata; class Mammalia; order Rodentia; family Muridae; genus Mus; species Mus minutoides. Next base: position 2,100,250 of record LR749532.1, read on the forward strand.
GATGTAAAATGAACAAAGAATCTTTGTTGTGAAAAAGACAAATGTTAATTAGCAGAAGGCATATCAAATCGTATTCTCGCACTCTGGTTAATTAAGCCAGTGACACTCAGCTTTTCAAGGTTGTAGAACAAACTAGCTCCAGGTCTCATTATGAAATGGGGATCCTTGTTCCTCCAGGGCTGTCAGAGGGGAGGAAGAGGAAGTCAGCATGGGCTCTGGAGGACAGGCGTGGAGCGATGGGGCCAATAAGAGCACAGTACATATGACAATGTCACAAAGAAATCCAACGCTTTGTGTACTAACTTAAAACTAATAAAAGGAAAATACAGCGGAGTCTCAAACAAACTGAATATTCAGATATTTGTGGGATGAATAAATTAATTCTGGCATAGCTCTATGAATTTATCAGAATGGAATAAATTAGTTTTGGCATAGCTCTGTGAATATATCAGAATGTGTCTTAAAGCCCAGTATTTCGAGTGGAAACGTATTCTGCAGTTATTGTAAGTCATTGCAGAGTAAAACAGATGAATACTTCTATGAGTGAAATACTAAAAAGAAATAAAGTTCAAAGCAAACCTAACGATGATAGCATGCGCGTGTGAGAAGAGTGACCTAGTGCTGGTGCTCTCCAAGCCTTGCAGACCCAGGAAGACCTGGGTTTTCATTTGTGTTGTGAGCAGACAGAGACTCAGCGCAGACTGGGAGATGGACATTCAGCTTCATAAGCTCAAACCTAAGTTCTTGCATGCAGTAATTTATTAAACTCAGAGAATATCTCTAAATTTTCTTATTGTTCTCATACTTTCTTTAAGACTAAAGAACTCATCCAGGGTGGGGAGTTATCAAGGCCGTGATGCTACATGTGGTGTCCCCAGCACCCTGCAGGCAGAGGCAGTCAGACCAGGAGCTCAAGGCCAGTCTGGCTTCACATGCGATCTTGTCTCCAGTAAAAAGTCATCAGACCACATAAATGTATAAAGTTATGTTGAACTAATCAAAGAAATAATGCATCACAAATCATTATGATTTAGAAGGCTTATGTTTTGGGAATGGATCTATCTATCTATATCTATATCTATAGTCCCTGGGGGACTACAGACAATTAATAGTTGCATTCGGGAGTAATTTTTTATGGTTGTGTGGCCACTGAGAGTTGGCTCTTCTCTAGTGCACAGCCTACAATCCATGTCTAGGCAAACTCCAATAAATTCACTGCCTCACACATAAAAGGAAGACATGGCATTAGAAGTTGGGAATATATTTTAGAAGAAGCAGGAGGGGCTGAGGGGGAGAGTAGGGTGAAGTTGAACCAATATAAGCATTGGAAACTGTTTAACGAGACAAAAGCATCCAGATTCCATAACACGGCGTTGAATAAAAGAAAAATTTCTGCCTTTATATCTTTTAAAGCTATTGCTCGGCCCATTTCACAATTACTGCTGAAAATAATTTCGTTGTACAGAGTAGAAGTCTGTCTAACAGTTATCCGTTCTCTGTGCTTAGTAGCCCTGTCGTGCTGGCGCGCGCAGGCTAGGAGCTGGGAAGTCGCTCTAGCAGGTTTGCTTGTCCCTCCCCCGCCCCCACCCCATCACCTTTGCTCGCCGCTATGCTTGACCTCCACAGGTAGCAAATGGCTACTAGGAAATATAGAAAGGAATCACTAATTATATTTACAGTCTTGGCTTTCTCGTGTTGTCAAAGAGGCTTAAAGTAATCCTGCCACTGACCTGGTCAAGGATTAGCTGGGGAAGCCCAAAGAAATCAGTGAGATTGATTTGCTCACTGCCTCAGGAAGGGCGATGAGCACTCCACAGAGAGAAGTAATCTGATTTGGGCTGTCAGGAGAAGACTGGTCAGATTAAATGGTCACTCTACGCCATGATTTCTTTCCAGCAGAATTGTTGAGACACTTCATTGCCCTTTCGCTGGCAAGCGAGGCTGCCACCTTCCTTTTGAGGACCCACAGTTGAAGGTGAGAGGGGAAACGAGTCACTCTAGATTTAGACGATTAAGGCTTGAATGGGAACTGTAGACGGGAGGCATCGCTTTACACCTGTGCCCCTGGAATGATGTCTGTCGCCCCGGAAGGCTGTGAAGGCAGAAAGCGTGAACCACAGGATGGAGAGCTGAAGCTTTGCTCTGATCCACACCTCGTGTCTCACGAATCTATCGAACCAAGCACTATCCATACCTAACCCTGCAAACGTCTTGTACTGGCATCTCAGAGATTGACTAGAAGCAGAAATATATAAAAACAGAATATCTCATTTTCATTGGTGCTTTTATCGACAAGAAATAATTCCCAATGCTACCATGACTGTTGTGACAAAAATAAACTAAAAGAGACCAAAGAAAAACAAAGGCTTCCGTACTTGAATATGTACGCACAATCTCACTGAGTGAACTCATACTGCTAAAACTATCGTTGTGTGTGTGTATGTGTGTATGTGTATATACACTGTGGTGTGTATGTGTGTGTGGTATATAGACTGTGGTGTGTGGAAATGTGTGTGTGTGTTTAATGTGCACTGTAGTGTGTGTGTGTGTGTGTGTGTGTGTGTGTGTGAGGTATGTAGACTGTGGTGTATGTGTGTGTGTACATGTATGTGCATTGTGGTGGGGTATGTGTGTTTCTGAGTGGAGGCCAGTGAAGATGCTGGATATCTGAATCTACTGCTCTCTGTGTCAGGGAACTATAACTAGATTGTCAGCCCACAAGCCCTAAGATCCTATTGTCTCCTCCCCCACAGTGCTGGAGTTATAGTCTTTCACATGGGTGCTGGGGATTTGAACTCAGATCCTTGTGCTTGCACAACAAGTGCTCTTACTGACTGAGACATGTCCCCAGCCCTGGATCAGAATCTCATTTATGTCCTATGTTTTTGTTTTTTTCTGTTGCTGTAATGAAATACTCTCTAAAATGCTACTTTAAAGCAGGAAGGGTCTGTTTGCTCCCTTTCCTCACCATGGTGATGCTAAGGAGGCCGGAAGTCACGTCCACGGTCAAGAGCAGAGACAGGGAGTGCTTGCCTACAGAGAATGCTTGCCTACTGGTGCTCGGCTTTGCAGTCCAGGCCTTAAACCCAGGCAATGCTGCTGCCCACGTTGGTGCTAGGTCCTCCTATATCAGTTACTGTAATGAAGGCATGCATGCCTTCACACAGACATGCCAACCAGCAACTAAAAATCTGGGCAATTGTTCATTGGGACCCTCTTCCTGGATGATTCAAGATGGCGTCAAGTTGATGAGAATGAACTTCACAGTGTATTTTTTTTTTAAAAAATTCTTGAGCTTTACTCTCTCTTTCAAACAGAAGAAGCTGAAAAAGAGCGACATGAATACTTGTGTTCATTATGCTTAATTCTAAAATGTTACATTCTGCCATGTTTCCCCTGGGGTCCCTTTTAGAAAACGATGCTAGGTGATGACGTAGAATCTTAATGTCTGTTATCCTGTTCTCCATCTTCTTCCCCATCCCCTCTCCCCAGCGCTCTGGTTGGCATGCAGTGGTAGTCACTATAGTGCATGGTGTGTGGAGCTCCATCTGTTTCCCGGCCCACGCTCAGTACACATGGTTCACCCCTGTTCTTTTGTAGTTCAGGTCCACAGAAATGATATCCCAGCCCTTATGCACTTCAGATGCTTCAGAGTTTCATAGTTGTTTGTGTCTGAAACAATTGGCCATGTACTGCTGCAGAGCCACTGTATTGGCTAACATTTTAGTTTTGGAGAAGCCAACAGCTTTCGCACAAGCAGAACCCAGGTAGCACCCACGCGTTACCCTCTTACCTCCTGCAGCTCAGGTTCTAGTAGACAACATGGTCTCAGATATACACAGACTAGAAGTGTATGTGAGTGGGTGGAGACCTATTTCAGAAAGGCTTGGCCAGTGGAGTTGAGAGCCTCCCTTATGCTAGGACTGGGAAGTACTTTATGGAATGACTCTGAGGACAGTCTCATGAAGCCATCAATCAGGCATATCTAACGCCATCAGCTGGCTCTCCTCCATTTTCCTCTCCTTTTCATCTAGTTCCTGTTCTTGAGCTTCCATCCCCATCAAAGGCAGTTAGCCTTTTCCCTGGACTGGGAGGCCATCTTACAACAGAGCTAGCTATCTGGTTGCGGTACCCATCTTCTGGCCCTATCTGTCTACATTTTTAGCTGACATTGCCTCACATTAGAAGCAGGAGTGGTCACTCTTACTGCATCTAATTGACTAGAAGCCATGGATTCTGCCTTTGTAATTATGTTGCTGTCTAACGAATGAGCGCCCTGGAGGCTTTGGAATTAGTCATTTGTATTTCATATTCTATTTAAAATGATATGGACAGACCCTATTGGGGACCCTGACAAGGCGTAATGGAGTCCTGTATCTTTCCTAAAATGTCATTACTAAATTCCCAATTCTTGGACAACTTTCTTTTATGCTTTGTCCTATTGACATCACTATAGGGACTTTATTTCCAATTCCTCACCCCAAAACTTTCTCCAAAGTCTGTCAACTTAAAGATAAGAATTCTGTCTTACATTGGTGTGCAAACAGTATATTTCCTGGTCCAGCTGGTGATTAGTGGGTGGAGAATATAGCTTATGGTTGGTATGTGCAAAGAGGAACAGGAATAAGCACTTTGTGTATTATCTGCAGTTCCCTTGGTCCCATCCTGACTATCACACACTGACTGTGGGGTGGATGCTATGCATGAGTCCTTGTCAGGAGCCATCTAGGAGAGGCTGAAGGCTGGCAGGTGATCTTCCTGAGATGGTTTTCTTGTGGACTCTGGACCGAGATGCATGAGCCCTTGCAGGCACGGCCCAAGGAGCAGTGCCTCAGGACTTGATCCTGCTATTGATACATCTTTCCTGTCATTATTAAAATAGAATAATGATCCCTAGGCATTAGCCCACCCTATTGGGCAGATTTTCTGCAGATCAGTGAAGATGTACTCTCTTGTAGCAATGCTATTCAGACAAATAGATGATTTCTTAATTCCTAATGATGATTCTGTAAGAATTTCTAAATATGTACTTTAAAAGAAGGGCTACAATTACAGCTCTCTGTAAAAACCACAATGAGAGCCCTGTCAGTCTTCACATGCCACAAGTTAATTGCACTGAGATAGAAAGCAGGCATGTAGATCTAAAATTTAGGATTACATTTTTTTAGGCTTTAGAACCACTAACTCAGGTTGTAAAAGGAATGAACTATTTATTGTAGGTGCAAGGACAGAAGATAAAATATTGACTGTGCTTATCTACACAAAACTTCAATGTAAACTTAGACATAACAATTATGGTTTCAAAAAAAAAAAAAGAATTATGGTTTCAGACTCAATGAACCTGTGGAGCTAATGACTAGTTAGATCACTAGTTTTAATGGAAACATGTGTAAGCATCTTTGTCGTATCATTTTGTTTAGATTTATGATTAGAATTAATGCTTGAATTTGTGATGTTTTGGAATACCATGTGATCTATTCTCCTGAAAAGGTACAAAACAATAACAACAACCAAAACCACCACCACCACAACAACAAACTAGGATGAATGACATTAGGAGGTGGAAGGAGAATACGTTAGAAGCTTACAGAGATGAGGAGAGACAAAGACGAGAACAGAATTGAGTAGATACAGGAGGAAAATGGAAGCCACACAGAAGCAGCAGAACATAGCAGAATGTAACAGAGCTGAGGAGGAAAGAATTGAGGCAAAGAAGAGAAGGAGGTGCAGAGGGAGCCAAAGGCAGCAGGCAGGATTTTCTTACAATGAGACAGGTTTTAGAAATTCACTCAGCCATAAAAGGGTAGAAGCCTTTTCCTTCCCAATGCAACAATGGTGGAAGCTTATTTTTCATCCAGAATGAGCACGTTCTTTCAGCACTAGCACTTGGTCCTTTGCTTCATATTGCATATGTAAGTATAGATGTGTATGTGTGTAAGTATGTAAGACTATATGTATGTATGTATGTATGTATAAATATGTAACTAGCATGTAGACTAGTATCTTGTGACTGGCAAGAATGAATGAAAGAATGAATGAACGTATGTATGTTTCTATGCACATGTGCCTGTGTATGAACTCTTTGCTTTGACAGTGTGACTCTCTTCTATTGCTCCAAACCTCCCTCCTGCCTGGCAAGCAGGAAGCAAGGCTTCTGAGCTGCAGAGAAGGAGCCCTAGCAGTTAATCCTTCACTTCATCCCCACTGGTAGGCAACACCTGTTAATTCACCCAGAGGCCTCCAGCTTCTGGCTTCAGAGTAACTTAGAATCAAGACAGGTAAACAAATGTTATGATAGGAAGCAATCGTAATCTCTCCCAAGACCAAGTCTTACCCTGCCAAGGCTCTACCCAATCGGCTGCCTCAGAGAACCCAACTCAGGGATAAGCTCCTGGCAGTTCCTGCTGCTGTGAGCAGCTGTTTGAGCAAATTCACTTTGCCACTATGATTGGTGGCCTGGAAGTGGAGCATCCTACAAATAGCATGCTTCCAGAAATTCAAAACGTAATTCCCAAAGGGAACTCTGTAACAGCGCAAGAGCATGCCTCTTTAGCAATAAAAGGGTACAGGTGGTGCTTTCTGAGGATAAACAGGAATAGAAAAAAGTGAAAGATGTCAAAGCATTTGAACTTAGGATATTGGCTATCTTCAATAGTAACTAATATCCATCTGCTCCAGAGGAGCCCATTCTGTGTACTTACTTACAGTTCTCAGTGTAAGTTCTAAGCACAAACCTCAGGCATCCCTTTAAAGAAATTATGCTACCAAACTTTTGAGATGACTCGAACTCAGGAGTTGAAGAATAATGACTTTTTTGTTGGATTAAATAATATATACCAAAACTCCTATTAATGGATAGGTGACATTGATACAAAGATGAAATTCAATAGACCAAGTTCATATTTGGAACTGTAGTGTCTGTTGTTAGAATTCCAGCATTCCTTCCTCTCCCAATTTGAATATATTTTTAAGCCATATTAGCACACACATACAATAAGTGAGGGATGTAGAATGCACTTTTAAAATAAATACATGCCCAAATGATAATTCCTTGTGAGCCTTTCACGCACACGAACACTTGCGGGGAGGCAAGTGTTCCATTCTCAGTGCCATCAGGTAACTCCATAAGCTAGCTGCGTCATAAGGGAGCTATAAAAGTTCTACTTACATTTAGAAGAGAGATTGCTTGATGTTTTTAGCTTCACTTTCCAATGCTGATGCCATTTTAACAGAAATACTATGGAGTACTATTTGACTCATTTTAATGTGCCACTCTCTAATAATTAAAGTTATCTTGTGAGTGTGAGAGCTGTTTATACAAATACAGGAGGAACAGTTGTAGGAGGTCACTCCCTTTTTTCTCATACTAGTATATATAATTGTATAAAAGAATGTGTTTTGTTGTGTTGGTTTTGTACACATATCGAATGTATCCTTCTGTCATATTCAGATCCTCCTTCATCCCCACTTGTTCCCCTTGCTCGTTGACTTCCTTTTCCAAAACAGTCATTCTTATATTTTCAGGTCTTACTGATTTCACCCGAGAGAAGAGATGCTCTTGCTGTTGGCATGGAGCACAGTTTATTGTCACTTATATAAAGCTTGTTGGTATAAGCGTTCTCACAGTGAGCTGCTTTATATCAGCTGTAGAGGAAGGAATAAAGAGCAAAGGTTTGACTTGTCAACACATAAGAGGTGGAAGAGGACCCAGAGAGTGAGTCTGTGCTCCCTTCTCTAGGCATTTCACCTCAGGTGTGCTGCAGACGGCTTGCTCACAGACTGAAGAACATCCACCTAGTTAGCTGGATAAGAGATTACAGTTGTTTAATGTTGTAGCAGTGTGAGCCTCTGATCCCCATGCTCTGGAGATGGTGGAGGCTGAAACATTAGGAACCCAAGGTTATTCTTGATTACAAAGGGTGTTTGAGGCTGGTTTGGGCTTCATGAGATCCTGTCTAAAAAAAAATAGAAGAAAAAGAAGGAAAGGAAGGAAGAAAGAAAGGAAGGGAAGAAGGAAGGAAGGAAAGAAGGAAGGAAGGAAGGAAGGAAGGAAGGAAGGAAGGAAGGAAGGAAAGAAGGAAAATGGCTGGTGAGATGTTAGCAGGTATAAGCACCTGGTGCCAAACCTGACACCTTGAGTTTGATCTCTGGGCCCAGATGGTAGGAGAAAAGACTTTCAAATGTTGTCTTCTGATCTCCATGCACACACACACACACACACACACACACACACATATGTAAACAAAAATATAAAAATGTAAAAAATATAAAATGAGTAAAAGGAGGATGGTGGGTGGTTAGGAGGCAATATTAGGCAGGGAAGATCTCAGGCAACTGTTCCCTTCTAAATTTCAGAAGATTTTGGTGGGACGTATAGAATTCCCAAAGCACAGTTTCTTCCGTTCTTGGCACCATCATAGCCTGCTTTCTGCGATCCCATTCTATACATTTATTTTCTTCAAAATGGCAAGTCTGCGGGATTGAGGTGATAGCTCAGCTGGTAAGTACTTGGTATACAAGATGAGAGCCTAAGTTTGGATCCCCAGTACCCATGTAAAAGTCTAGAGTGGTGGCACACATTTGAACCCCATAGCTGGGAGAATAGCAGCAGGCAGCTCCCTGGGGCTTTGCTAGCCAGACAGTGCAGCTCTATCAGTGACTTCCAGGTTCATTAAAAAATTCTAACTCAAAATGATGAGGTAGAGAGCAACTGAGGATGGTATTCGATATTGATCCCTGGCCAACGTGCACACATATACACATAAACTCACAGTGGCAACAGACACGCATGTGAAGGCGCGCACACACACAAAGAGGGAAGCATGGAACAAGCAACATCAGAATGAAGTCATCCTGAACACTGATGTATCAGAGGTACCGTGGAGATCCACAACAGGCACTAATAATCTTACAGGGACATAAAAGATCAAGCTGTCGAGACATCCCAGAAGTGGCGGTTGATAACTCAGTACCAGAGCCCAGGGGTACAGTGTGAGCGTCATCTCTTTGGGAAGTGTACTGTGATTTCCCAGCAACCCATGTACAGAGGAGTCCAAGTGCTCAGCCGAAATGACAAATATACAAATGAAATGATATAAACCAAGGAGATTGCATTTATATATTTGGTAATATGTGACAGCAATTAAAGAAAAGGAAGCCAGAGGCCACAAACTTGAGAAAGAGCAAGGAAGGTGTACTGGCTAGTTTTGTGTCAACTTGACACAGGCTGGAGTTATCACAGAGAAAGGAGCTTCAGTTGGGGAAATGCCTCCACGAGATCCAGCTGCAAGGCATTTTCTCAATTAGTGATTGGGGGGGGGGGAATCCCCTTGTGGGTGGTGCCATCTCTGGGCTGGTAGTCTTGGTTCTATAAGAGAGCAGGCTGAGCAAGCCAGGGGAAGCAAGCCAGTAAAGAACATCCCTCCATGGCCTCTGCATCAGTTCCTGCTTCCTGACTTGCTTGAGTTCCAGTCCTGACTTCTTTCAGTGATGAACAGCAATGTGGAAATGTAAGCTGAATAAACCCTTTCCACTCCAACTTGCTTCTTGGTCATGATGTTTGTGCAGGAATAGAAACCCTGACTAAGACAGAAGGGCATCTAGAAGAGGTTGGAGGGAGGGAGGCAAGAGAATGGGGGGGGGNTAATGCAGAAGACATACCTTCCACTCTTCAGATGTTCACAGAGCAATCATATCCTGACATATGCCACATCCTGGTCTCTAAATGAAACCTCTGCACATCGAAAATAGTAGAAATGACACACCAGGTTCTCTGATACTAATAAAAGAAAAGTAAGTGACAGGAAGATAATTGGAAAATCTCCAAATATTTGAGATTTAAGCAACAAACCTCTAATCATCCACAGATCAGAAGGGAAGTCTCGAGGAAATTAAAAGAATACATCACACTGAAGAACAACAAAACCACAGCATAGCACCATCCGTGGGACACAGCACACACACTGTTGAGAGCCTTTGCAGCTCCAAGCAGACAAGACAGGTAAATTCTTCAATCCGTAATTTAAGGTCTCTGCTTCAAACTTTAGAAAAACAGTAAGACCAAGACGGAAGGAAAGCAAATGGCCAAAGCAGAGGCATCAAAATGGAAAACGGAAATCCAGCAGGGAAAAGTCAATGCAGCAGGTTCAATAATATTGACAAATGCCTAACAAGATCAACAAAAGGCAATGTGTCACAAGCCGTTAAAACTAGGAATCAATAGGCAAGGGAAAGATGGCCTTTGGTGGCACCTTCTGATGAAGTCAGAGGTGTAAGAGACTACCAAGGGACTGCTGTCCATCCTGTGGGCTGAGTATGGGACTTCGAACCAGAGCAGACTGACCAAAGGGGAGGGGTCTGCACTGTAGAGCAAAGTGTGTGCTGTTCCTTAGCCAGAGAGGGGTGTGTGAGTGATCTCATTCTGGTGACTTGTGCCCAGTGAAGACTTTTAAACATTATTTTCTGAGATCGTATGCTTTTTCTTATTAAAATATTTCAGCATCATTGTAACTACTTTCATGTAATTAACTTTCATTCTCATAAAGTATTATTTCAGACATCTCACTGTGAAGGCCCTAGGCAACAGCAATAATCAGAATTTAAAATTTTCTATATTTCTCATGCTTTGACTTCTGGGCTCTGCTGACTATAAAAAGAATGTCCCCACCCCACTCCCACCCCCAAGGATAACCCTGTGTTTTTATTTACAAACTAACTGGTCCAGAGCCCACATCTCTTCCACATCTTTTATGCGCTGATGACAGGGCCCTCACAGGACAATCTGTACCATTCTTCACTTGTCCTAACCACAGCAGGGCCAATGCAAACAGAACCTAAGCCCTAGAACCCACAGAAGTGATCTGTACTAGCCAGTCTATGCCTGCTTGCCCTGTGTATCTGTCCACTCTCATCGCCATGACAAAATATCCCAGAGAAGAAAAAGAGAGGAAGGGCTTATCTTGACCGATGACTTCAGAAGTGGCAGCCCAAGGTAACATGGCCTCATCTAGAACCATGCAGGATGAATCAGAACCCTCTCTGTGGAACAGGTAAAGGGGGAAAGGGCTCGCCCATGGCAAAGTGAAGATGAGTGGGTGGGGGGAGAATGAGGGTGGGAGTGGGGGTGAGGGGAGGGATGGGAGTGGGTGTAGGTGTGGGCATGAGGGTGAGGGTGGATGTGGGTGTGGATGTGGGGGTATGAATATATCCCTCAAAGCCATGAACTCAGCTAGGTTTCCTAGCTGAAGTAGAAGCAGAGGCCAGCGGGTCTCTGAGAGTTCTAGTCTAGCCAGGGCTACACAGGGAGACCTTATCTTAAAAATAAATAATAAAAATTTATGAATCTTAACATAGAATAGCGGAAAGTAAGAAAAGAAAGAATATAAAATTACCACCACCACCACCACCACTACTCGACAACAGCAACCACCAACCCCACAAGTGGAGCTGAAGAAGTGGTTTCGCCACTAAGAGTATTTTCTGCTCTTGCAGAGGACCAGAGTTCAGTTCCCAGCACCTATGCCAGCTCCTCACAACTGTCTGCAACTCCTTAACTATAAGGCACCTGACACCCTCTTCTGTGGCCAGCTACACACAGGTGCTTGTACACATGCATTGTGTGTGTGTGTGTGTGTATGTGTTTGTGCACGTGTGCATATATATATGTATATATGTATTTATGTATATATGCACACGTGTATGTATATGTATATGTATATGTATATGTATATGTATATGTATATGTATATGTATATGTATATGTATACACGCGCGCACACACACATATACATGAATAAAAACGAAAAGCAAGGACTCCACAGAAGCTCAGTTCCAAAATTCCACAAGTGTGACACTGTATCAATCAGTTGGATCCATTTATCTGATTTCTTTACCTTAGATACTTCTTTTCACTTAACTGATAATGTACTCAACTATTTCTTGTTTACTCAAGGGATCCTCAATTTAAGCTTCTCATTTAGAAATAATTATAGATTTACATGTAAGTAATAAGAAATGATACATTAAGATCCCTGGGCTTTTTATCCACTCCTTCCCAAAAACAATGCTAAGCGAAACTACACAAAATATTGCCACTGCTGTGTTGACTCTGATATGGGATGTTTTCACTGCCTGACAGAGCTCTTCCATGCCTTTAGCATCTGTTCTCATGTCCCTACAGGCCCTGTCCCTTCTTTATACACCAACCTTCATTAGCCTTGGATATTTCTGGTGTGTGTATGTGTGTGTGTGTGTGTGGTCAGTTCAAGAATGTTACATGATTAGAAGCGTACAACGAGTAGCCCTTTGGAATATTTTTCAGTCATTGTAATTGTTTGGAGATTTATCCACGCTGCTTTGCTCAACATTGCTTCATTTCTTCTCCTGGATAAGCAGTACATGCTAGCATGGACGCACCAGTTTGCTTAACTGCTCTTCCACAAGAGGACATCTGAGTTATTTTCAATTTGGGGCTATTATAAGTACTGCTTATAAACGTTCACTTACAAGCTTGTGGAGACACGAGCGTTTCATTTTCTATGACAAATGCCTGGGCATAGCATGGCACGAGCGTTCATTTTCTATGACAAATGCCTGGGCATAGTATGGCTAGCTTGTTGCTTAGTTGTAAAAACGCTATCAGAGTGTATGAAAATTGTATGTAAAGTTCTATCATTTTATAGCAGCACCCGGGTGCTTCAGCCTTTCCGTGTTGTCACCAGGGTTTGCTCTTCTTATGCTTTTAAATTTATTTTTACAGATTATTTTGAGGCAGGATCTTGCTATGTAGCCCAGGCAGACCCCAAACTTGCCATCCCCCAGCCTCAGTTTCTTTATGGCTGGGATTACAGGTACATACCACTATGCTTCCTTGCTGCTTTCAGTGTTACTGTTCAGACTGGCTGTTTCCAGGGTCTTACAGAGTGTACAACCTACATCCAAAGAGCATGTCCTGAGAAAGGACGCAGCTCAAGGGCTGTGACCAATTGATTACATCAACATTGACCTCTCTCCTGAGGTCCCCCCTCGCCTGAATCTTATCCTGTAAGATTATCTTATCCAGGCGTTCCTTTTGTAGGTCCTGGAGGAGAGGCCAGTTGCCTGGGGTAGGTTGTGGGTGGTTTTCTGTTTTGACTCACAGGATTAGGTCATGTAAGCCTTGCTCACTGTACATTTTCCTTTCCCTGATCCATCTGATTTAATTTTATGCATGCTCAGTCATGCATAGGCATAAGATGCTAAATAGGAGACTTTCCTTGACAGTTCACTCAATTTGCTTTTTTACAAATGCACTCCAAACCAGGCCAGACTGGTCAGCCCATGGTCCTTAGTTCTAAGACATACCTCTGGAAGGTTTTGGTCACAGAAAGGGAATTTACTCAGGATTGCTAGGGAAGCAAAAGCCTGCATAACCCGATTGCTTGGAGAGGAGTAAACTTGCAGCTCTGTGAAGGTGGAGGTCCCAGAACACAGAGTGCTTTGTTAGGAAAGGGGTTTGTGTATAGCTTGGGCCAAGTAAGGGTTCCAGGGCTGAGTTATCTCTATGCTTGCCTGCTTTTACAGGCCCAAGGGAAACTCCCTGCCTGCTGTTGTTCCCTGAGCTCAATAGCTTCCACTAAGATGGTCCAGAGGTACTACCCTTAAAAGCATACAGCGTGGCCAAAGTGGTTTCTCTCTGATTCTGTTGTACCTGCCAGAGAAATCAGTCTCTCAGTCCCACAGCTGGGTGGGGCTTGTGAGGGCTGTGAGCTTGTCCTGCAGCAGGTTCCCAGATCTCTCATTTCCCTTTTGGATTAACCTGCCTCGCCTCTTTCTCCTGCTGGTAAGCTGTACTGCTGAGGCTGTCCGAGAAGCCTATGTTTCTGTTCTATTCTTTCCCAGTATTCTCCCAGTTCCTTTGTGTTCTTTTTTTTTTTTAAAGCAAATATGTGGCTTGCAATAACTTTCTGTCTGTCTGTAGCTGGGTGTCTTACTGTCTTTGTGTGGACTGTCACAGGGCAGGAGCTTCCTCACCTGGGTCAAGTTCAGTTTATCAATATTTATTTCTATGGACATCTAGGTGCTCAGCATCATTTGTTAAATGTCGGTTTGCCCCTAGTGCGTCACTTTAAGCCTTTGGTAGAACCCAGCTGGGTATACTGTGTGAATGGATTTCTGATGTGTGCTTTGACTTTCTGTCCTCTCCAGTGATTGATTGTTCTCACGATGACATCTCGATTTAAATTAATCTCTCACAGATAGTAATGTGTATGGCAGATCACAGATGGAAAAGCCCACCTTTGGAAGAGACAGGTAATTTAGTATCTGTGATCTCTCTACTGTTCTTTTTGCCAAGTCCAACGGAATGTATCTTAGAGAGGAAACAGGAGCATTCGTGTTTTGGTTAATGCAGAGTGCAAGATCTGTGTTGACCCTAAGCCTATTCCACATCAGATCACACTTCTCTTCCTTGAGAAACCCCCAAGGTGAGAGTATTTAATCCTCATCCCTTGAAGGAAAAACAGAAATAGTGGAGATAGCTCAGCTTCCCCTCACTTCCTCCTAGAGCTTAGATCAGCAATGACCTCAGGATGTCCGGTGCACACACATGCCCCAGTTGAGTTTCCCAGGTGTGGAACATGATATGCTACATGTTAAGGAACCTCACCTTCCATCTAGAGCTTCTTCCTCCCATTCCCAAAGAATGACTCTTTTCTTTGAGTAAAAAAAAAAATACAAAAACAAATTGTTGACAAGCGATTTTTAAAAATGTATTTTTAAAAACTATTTTGTAAATAAAGCAGGACAGAAAACATATTTGGACTAGATTGATAAACAGCATTATAAATATTCCCTAGGGGTTAATTATTAGCTTTGGCACCTACCCATGATGCCCTGAGTCTCTTTGGGCATGGTACCTCGTGCTCTGACTTTCAGTCAGTGTTTTATAGGGTCTCAGTCCAGGGTCAAGGAGCCCTCAGAGCTTTCCCTTTTGGTTAGTGGTACAGGCAAAGAGAAGTCATGTCCCCTTGCCTGCTTCTTCCCCTGCTCCTGCTCCTCCTTCCCCCCTTGCTACCCCCCTGTCCCCTTGCCTGCTTCTGCCCCTGCTCCTGCTCCCCCACCATCTGAGATAAGGCTCTGTCATCTGTGCTAGTGTTCTCTCAGCTTCTCATCCTGACAATAGCACAAATACGAGTGCTGCTGTATTTACAGGCAAACAAAGCTAACATTACAACCTGTTTTGTGTTTTTGAATGGAAAGCAACACTTGAGTGGGAAGGGGGCCTTTGAGAAAAACACACATTGTCCTTCAGATTTTATCACTAATGCATGAGTCCTATCTTGGTAAGCCTGCACTCCCCAGACTCGTTCATCTCTGACAGACATTAGCATTTCACTATTGTTCTTTGAGTGGCTTGCTCAAATAGCCACAGCTTCTGGTAGGGCTGATGTAAACCGAGATCACATGGTACCATTTTGTATCTCCAGGCTGCATAATCACAGGGTGCCTTCTCATTTCATCAGTTGGCTGGCGTTGTAAATATAGCCATTGGCTAAGAGACAGTAGCTCGGAGTATGTGGTCCCATTTTATAAATCTGTCACCACCACCATCAACCTGGACTCTCAGGTCCGATAGCCATGTGGGCTGAAGCATCAATTACCTCATTAAGCAGATGTCTGCCTCCCAAGTTCTCCAAGCTAGTATTTAGATATGTCTCAATTACATAGTAAGGAAAGACACTTGTTGAGCAGTACAGGTTTACATTTTGAAATGAGCATTTGAGAGTCTGGAAATATTTCTAATAAAAACAAGGGGGAAAGCCCAAGTTTTTAAAGTTCTGATTGAACTTAAATGGAGTTCATTCAGTTGTGAAGTTCTTATAATTAACACCATGAGTTTCCTGGTTATCACGGGCTTCACTGAAGATGTTTGGATTTTTAATGTTATAATATGCAAGAATCAATATAACCATTTGTTTTAATCTTACCAAATAGTTAATGACACTAATGAACATTTCTTGAGGTAAAATAGTGCTTTTCAGTGTAAAGTGTGTGTGTGTGTGTGTGTGTGTGTGTGTGTGTGTGTGATTAAATACAGCACCCTTCCTTTTTCTAGTGTGTGCAAGGAAGGTGAAGGTCTCGCTTTATTATGGTCTATCCATCCTGTGTTGTCTCTTGGTCACCTGGTTGCCTGAGAATTTGCTCCTTTCAAGCTCTGAACTCACTCTCCACCATCAAAAGGCACATTCCCACCTCCCTGGGATGCTTTGCCTCAGACCCAAAGTAGAAGCTGGCTGCTGTGTTCAGGATGAGAAACAAGACTTCTAACCCATGTCCCATGTTATTTATGTCTATAATATTGAACATATTTTCTCAAGTCACCTTCAGGGACTAGATCCTAAACTCAACATACCAAGTGCACAGAGGAATGTGAGGTATGATAGAAGCTGCAGAGGCTGGTCACTCCATATGGCTTTCTTAACTGATACATCGTGTACCTAAATGCTAGACTGTTTTTCATAGAGTTCAGTCTATGTAAGAGAAATAAATGGCTCATTTTAATCTTTACTTTGAAAATCAAGAACACAGTACTGAGAGTAAGAAAATAAAAGCTCTTATTCTGAAATATGATAATTTCCTTCTGTGTTTTGCAGTTCTAATATATGTGGGGTAGATAATGAACACAATGGATTGCATAATAGACCATGCCTTCCTTATCCCATTTACGATGCAGGTGCCTGAACTCTGGGCCTTGTACATATGAGGCCAGTGCGCTTTCACGGGAGCTACCCTCAGTGCAAGGCAGGCTTTTCATTGGATGCTTACTTATGTGAATCATGCACAGGTATGCTGACAATCTTTTGAGAATGGAGCCAGGGGCAGTGACAGAGAGATGGCTCAAGTGTTAAGAGCTCTTGCTGCTCCTGTAAAGGATCCAAGGCTTGGTTTCCAAACCCATGTCAGGAAGCACACAGTTGTAGGGATGTCAGCTTCAAGGTGCTTTGATGTCTCCAACCTTTGCAGCCACTTGCACACTCACGTGCACATGGATATAGGCATGCTCACAGATGTAATTAGAATAATAAAAATAAATCTTTAAAATGGACTCATTTAAAAATTGGAATACTCCTGTAGTTCTTTTTAAACGTTGTGAGATATTTGAACATCTGTTCATTCATAAAGCCAAGGTTGGTCTACAGATCCTTACTTTTCTACAGACAGGCTCTAAGTTAGTGATAAAGAACACAAAGTTTACATGAATAAAGAAAATAAATTCATCATGAATCATGTGTTATTAACTGGCCATTATACAGATTATACCTAATTCTATCTTGTTTAAATGAAAGAAGGAATGGAAAGAATATGTTATAAACTCACTCACCACACACACACACACACACACACACACACCATACTACACACATACACACAGACACATACATACACACAAACACCACATGCACATAGACATACCACACACCACACACACACAGACACACACATAGAGACACACAGACAGATAAATACAGACACACACACACTACACTATACACATACACACAGACACACACACAGACAGACACATACAGACACACAGACAGAGACACAAACTAACACAACACACAGGCACAGACAGAGACACACACTAACACTACACACAGACACACACATATTACATACAGACACACACACACAAACACCATATACCACACACACACACACACACACACACACACACTCCACAAACATCAGTAGCAGTTCAGTTTTGCATGCATGGGCATGGGCTTTCCTAGCTCCCACCCCCAGGCTGGTCCTCTCTCAGCTGCTCCCCGCTGTGGCCCACATCTCTATCCACAGTCTCACCTTGTGGACCTTAAAACAATGTTTTCTCAGCTTGCTCATCTACTGCTCAGCAGCTCTGTGTGACAGATGGCAAATTTGCATATAACGACGCTCTGGGAAGCCCCTCTCTGCTTTGATATCAAGTCAGTGGTTTCATATTATTAATGAGACAGTCTGGAGTGTCTGTGGACTACAATGTAGTTTTTAACTGGTATTAATTATATTCCTTATTTAGAAAGTTGACTCTGTTGTCTTAACTGGAACCATTGTGAAGGACTTCAGTTCAGTGACGGCTTACAATGAAAGTATACAAATCCCCTGCATCCTATATAATGTAGTCTCTATGTCTCTGAGAGCCCTGCTTTCCATAGACTGCTGTCTCTATGTCTCCAAGGCAGTTGTCTCCAAGGCAGTCCATGGCCTTACGTGAGTCATGTTTGCTTTCTTCTCTGGTTAAAATCTAGACTATTGCCTCTGCAGTCTCCTGGGCCGTGGTGTTAGACCTGAACAAACACCTTGTGGACCTTCCCCGTTAGCTCATTTATCTCCCCTGAGGGTTTCTCAGTTACTTAGCTTCAATAAGTCTTCTGTTTTATATGCTGCCCCAATGTATGGTCTTTAATCTCTACCTCGCATGGAGCCTTTGTGTTAAGTGTTCCCAAGAAAGGGGTAAGTAGTAAGGTTGGAAAATGCCACAAACACATGGACACTATATATACATCTAGCTCAGGGGCTGAATCACATCATGGAGATGATTGTGAGGAATAAAAAAATAATATGTGTTGGTTGAGGGAAGCGCTGTGTCTATGCATTGACAAAAAGGAGAGTGACAGGTGACATGGAGAACCTTTGGTTGTGAGGCTAGAGAATCGACATCAAAGTGGTGAGTTCATTAGCTGAACTCATTCCAAAGACAGCTGGGAGACCATTGGAGGCATTGAAAGCCAAGCATGGTAAAAGTGAATCGGATGAAATTATAGCTGCCTGTTACAACCCCTTCTATAGGTTCAGGGTTCTATTTGCATCCCTACAAGATCAAAGTGGAGAGAGAGAGGCTGTGAGTGCTGATATTGTAAGTTCTCAGGAGGAGAGCCCTTTACTCAGTGAAGATGAAATTGGTCCACTTTGGGAAAGGGTGTTACTAGAATGTATATAATCAAGTGGTTAAATTGTGTGTCAGGTGTTAGAGCTTTGAGGGGCCAGTTCACACATCCCTGGATGGCAGCCTGATCCTTTGTTTTTAGTAGCTTTTCTGATCATGGTCATTATTATGTTGAGACAGAGTCTTGCTTGTCTCAAGTTGACCTTGGACTTGATTTGGAGCACAGGATGATCAGAGACTTCTCACCCTCTTGCCTCCACCACTGGAGTGATGGGATTACAGCTGTGTACCACCAAGCTTGTTACTGTGCAATCCTGAGGACCAAACCTGGAGTCCTTGCATGTGAGGCAAACACTTCCTCAGCCAGCCCCACCTGCAGCTCCCAGAGGTATTTTATAGCAGAGTGTATATGCAGGAGATGCAAGATAGGTTTCCATTGTCACATCTCTGTTGAGGGCATTTCTGAATATCCATGACTTAAATACTGATTGTTGCAGCTGTGTTTCTGGTGTTAAATGTCTCTGTCAAAATTTTCTTTTCATTACTTTTCATGGTGAAGCGTAACATAAAACCTAGCATCTTGCCATGCTCAAGTGCAGGGTTCTGTGGTATTAAGCATATGTGCATGATGTGACCGTCACCCCATTCAGCTCTACCACTTTCTCACTGAGTCCTCTCTATACACCGACTCTCCATGCCTTCTTCCCAAGGCCAATGCATGCCAATTTTGTGTCTATAAGTCAGACTACTGTAGATCCTTCACATGAGTGAAATCATGCACATTTGTTCTCTGAGCATGCCTTCACAGTTCAGGCTCAGAGTTAGTGTCAGGATCACCTTCCTCTCTTCACGTGAGATGGGATGCCTGCCTGACTGTGGCACATCTTGCCTGTCTATATTTATGGCATGCCTTGCCTGCCTTTTCTCTGCTCCTTCCTCTAGGCATCTGTGACTACCTTGATTATGTGAGTGGTTGACGTTGACACTTGCTTAAATCCTTTCTTCCCATCTTTTTGGTGTACTGATTCTGAAGTTGAAATTTCTGGGTTGTGTAGTGGTTGCGCGTCTATTTTCTAAAATAGCGACTTTGCTGTTGTATGCACTTGCTGCTCATTGTGCGTCTCTCCAAGCGACGCCGAATGGCTCCAATTTCTGCACATTCTCAAAATCCCTAGTCATTTTTGGTGGCATGTTGCTTTAAATATTTTTGGTAATAGCCATCCTAACAGGGGAGATATAGAACCTCCTTGTAGCTTGGTCCTAGACCCGGTGATTTCCCAACATTTTGAACATTGAGAAATCCCCCTTGGGATAAGAGGAGTTCCAAGTGCCTTGTGTCAGTATCGCAGCAAAATCTCTGGTGTGTATTTAATGATAAACAAGCAACAAGTTAGCAAATTGTAGTTTGGAAAGCAGAGTGGCTGTGGGCCATCCATTGCTGCAGTGGGACACCCTGGGCTCATGGGCCACATCCCTGTTCTATTTCATGATTGCCTATGAACTTTATTAGAATCAATTCATGGAAACTTTAGTTTTGACAATTTTTTTTTAAATTTTCACAGTGACTTTGTAAGCATTTTTAGGTACTTTAGATTAAATTGTAATCACGATAATATAAGTTATCAGCAGTGGAATGTTTTGATAAGTTAGGAACTCTGTGAATGTGTTCTTACTGTGAGTTTCCTGTTAGGAACGGCTGCTGGAACAGAACTGATCTTTCCATGACTCTGATTTCTTTCAGATAGTTGACACCATGGACCTAATCATATACTTTGTATCCAATTTTACATGGCTGTGAATTTGTTTCCTAATTGCGTATGTTCAAAACAAATGGCACATAAAAGTAAAATAAAATTTTGTCTCCTGGCTCTGTGTAATAAAGGGACATTTATTTCCATTTTTAGACAAATGGGACAATCCAGTGGATTGAAAAAAATGTTATAGACAAAGAGAGTGATGTACATCTTGATTTTTACTTAAAATCAAATTGCAGAAAAACAAACATGCAAACAGAAAGAGCACAAGTATCTCACAGCTTAGATTTCAGGCTCAGTGTTCTTCCTTCCCAGTGATATAATTTCACTTGAGAATAATGAAATGTAGGAAGTCATGCCAACCAATTCCAGGAAGTGAACCAGCCCAAACACAAGCATGAAGCATGAGTATTTGACTTGAGATGTCGAAGTAGCTAAAAAATTCAGGAAAAGTGGGGTGAGTGTGTTGAAAACAGTCCAGCCCCTGTGGCCAACCGCTGGGGTCTCCTTCCTCTCAGGAGCCCCCACTGTTCAGCTTCACTTGAGTAGCAAGCTGCCGCTTGCATCTAATGGGAGAGAACGTGCGACTCTTCTTAATGGAACAAGCACAACCCAGGTGGCAGCCACGTGACTCTATTGTTCTTCTGCAAAATATAACACTTCTCCTCGGTAGTGGGTTAATTTTTGTTCTCTTATAAAAGTTTATGGAATTGATACGGGTTCTCATCCACATTTTCAGCCCATAGATGAAATGCAGAAATCAAATACCTCCCCAGACTTGAAGTTACTATAAGACTACATACATGCAAATAATTAAGTTACATATCATCTTTGTGCTAGACACTATATTGTCCCCTTGGTGGGGTGGCATCTAAAAGTTGGGTCATCCTAGTATGGTGTGGCAGATTGGATTGCTTTAAAACAATACATTATTTTATCATAATCCTAGAGCCTTGAGGTCTGAAATGTAGACAGTAGCATTCTGAATTCTGGTGACAGCCTTTTGTGTCACATACAGGGACCTTTAGCTAAGCACTCAGATGGGTGCTTCTCGTGTGTGTGTGTGTGTGTGTGTGTGTGTGTGTGTGTGTGTGTATGTGAGAGGGGGGAGGCAAGGTGAGAATAAGCTTCAGGAGCCACTTTTCTGACCTCATATAAACCTGATTATCTTCCCAATTTCCTCAGGATGCTGTCCCATCAGGAGGTAGGGATTAAATGTGTGGGTTTGGGGGGAGCACATTCAGTCTATCACAACAGCAGAGAAACATAGACTTTGGGATACAGACAAGAAAACATTCACTTAAAAATATTGTAATGCATCAATAAAGGTTATTTCTTCGAGGTTTACTTTACAATGTTTCAGTGATTTCTTAACACTTGGCCAAAGTTACATCCCTGTCAACCCATGCAGCGAAAGACAAAGGATAATCTCTGGCCTTAAACGTCAAAGTCAAAATTTGTTAGAGAAAAAGGTTTTCATTCTTTATGGGATGACATGGTGTCCTTGAGGGAGTTGGCTCTGCTAGGCAGTTGTTTCTGGCTATGTGAAGAGGTCAGAACAAGGTCATTTCTTTCAAAATATAATAGAAGGCCTCTGTAACTCTCTAGGGCTTAGCTTCAGCCAATATTGGGCAGTTCTTTTGTTATGTTTTAGAAGTTTAAATAAAAATATACAAAAGAAAAAGGATATTCCTTATACTACCTAGTAATTACAAAATTAAAAAAAAGAAATGAAGTATAAGCTGATTGTAAATTTAACGATTTTATTTTATTTTATTTTATTTTTTTAGAATATAGGATTTTTTTTCTAGTTTAACTCTTTGACATCTCCATATAGAAAGCAAAACACAGACAATCTAACAACGGAGTAAATATCTAACAAAACTTTCTAATTCTAGAAAGAAATTTTAGTATGAGGAATAGGAGAGATACTCCCCTCCCCAAATCCAGGGCAATTAAAAGACCAACAAGTTGTTCTAGAGAGCATCACCTCAGCCACGCAACAAGGCAGGATTCAGGATGATTGCTTAGAGCTCATGGTGTTTCTGTTTATACCACTGGAAAGAGCTGATGCAGTGTATAAAAGCACACACCACCTACCAAGGTGGGCACCTATGGTGCAAGAAGGGTCCTGTTGCATTCTTCTGTGTAGATGATACCAAATGAAGTCAACACATTCCTTCTTGGGTTTTGTCCTTTGTAAGTATTGTTGCTTTATAGTATAGAAGTGGATGTGGCTCTGGGCAATTTAAATTTTCTCTTTTTTGATATGTGAGTTTTATTTTATTTTATTATTTTTTTAAAATTAGGTCTGAGGTTCTGTAGTTTAAGATGTAGAGTACCGCCAGTCTCTCAGATTGGAACTTGATGTTTATTAGATGCAGATTAATGCCTGTCTCTCTGATTAGAACACGATGTGCCTCCAGTCTGAGAATGACTTCTGTCTTTCTTTATTACAGAAATAAATTTTTTTCTCCAGATAGGATTTTTGCTTTTCTCATTCCTCATAGTCTTTCTATCAAGAACCCTATCAGAAATAGCTCAGAGCTACTCAATCTGCAGCCATGCCAAGACAGCCTTTCTGAAGATTCTCTCCTTTAGAACAAGCTGCCAATGTAAACTCCAATTCATTAAGTTTTTCTTTGATTGTATCTAAAGGGTTCTACCTACCCACTGGATTCTTTATTTCCATGACATCAACATTCATTTGGGGCATGAAAAAATACTTAAGCCTCTTTTTTCTTTCTATGCTTCTTATCTATTGCTTTCTCTTCCTATCTTTTCTATACTCTTATGTTCAGTTGGTGAGCTCACGTTCAGAACAAGCTGTCTTTCATGGAATTCAAGAGAAGTTTACTCTCAGATTTCAAAGGCCTCAGGGCATCATCGATCTCCATCCAGTTTCTCCAGTGAATCTTGTTTCTTCCACCCCGATCTTGAGTCTCCTCTTCTGCCTTCTCCATCCTCCTTTCCCCGTAAAGAACACTGTCAGTGTACTGGTTCTGTTTTCAGAAAGCAGCACCGGCCTAAACAGAAGGTCTTTACACTCCAGAGATAGGGGATCAAGGTGTTGGCAAGGCTAGACTTTTACAAAACGATTCTTTTATTTTTGGGGGGCTTATAACGTAATGGCACCAATTTTCCCTTCCCTCCCTTTTCCTCCCTCCAAACCCTTCCATATGCTCCTCTTTGCTCTCTTTTAAATTCTTGGCCTTAAAAAAATTAATTGTTTATCTCTCTCTCTCTATATATATATATGTATATATATATGTATATATATGCATACACACATATATATGTGTGTATATATATATATACACTTATATGCATATATATACACACATATATGTATATATACACATGTATACACATATACACGGAGCAGCTCACTGAGGCCACAGCTCTGCACTGGGCATTGTTAGGATCTATGCCTCATGGCAAGGGGTCACCGCTAATCCTATTGCCAGTACCTCTCAAGTCTGTCTGTCTGAGTCTGTCCATCTTCATAACTGTGTCTGTCCATCTTCATCACTGTGTCTGTCTGTCTTCATCACTGTGTCTGTCTGTCTTCATCACTGTGTCTGTCCATCATCACTGTCTGTCTTCATCACTGTGTCTATCTGTCTTCATCACTGCATCTGTCCGTCTTCATCACTGTCTGTCTGTCTTCATTACTGAGTTCTGACTCTGTGCCATAGTTTTCATTACTCTTCCCCATAAAACAGCCCTGAAATCACTGTTATTTTTCTCTAGTATCTTCCCCATGAAAAGGAAGTGATTGCTCACACACACAATTTTCATGATTTATATCCTTGACTAGACATGCTTATACTTTTCCCGAATCCAAACTCTCTCTCATCTGTGGAATATAGAGAATTTTTGAGACAGCTAGTCCTCACTATATAACCCAGGATGTTGATGAACTTACTATAAAGCCAAATTTCTCCTGCTTCTGCCTCCAGAGTACTGGGGCTACAGGCATGTGGCACAATTCCCAGCTTGTTGATCAAACGTGCATGGAGCCTGCCTTTTGTCACCATGATCATCCGCTAATTATGTGCTTTATATTAAATCATTTACAATGTATTGTAGGGGCATGTCCTCCCTGGCCTTTGGCCACTTGCACACTGCTACTAATACTTGGAACATTAGCTCCCTGCTCATTTGGGTTATTATTATTTTTTTAACATGTAGGGTTGGATTTAAGTAAGGCAAGTGACCCTTAAAGTGTCCGACCCCTTTACCCCCTTAGATACTGCAGTTCAAGTGCCTGCTTAATGGTCATATCTTCTTTTATTCTGTTGGTTCCACCCAGGAAGCAGATATTTGTACATTGTTAACAGCTGTCTCAGTAGTGACTAACCCTAAATACAGACAATTGGTAAACTCTATGTGAAAAACTCCAAATGTAAAACACTCCAGTGGATTTTGTTCTTAATCTTCCAAGAAACGTTTATTGAGTGGATATGATTTACCCAGAATCATATGCTGAGGAGACAAATTCAACCGAATCCCCATCTTCTTCTGTGTATACTGAAGAGAAGTACAAGAGAATCCCTGGGGAGGTTCAGTCAGGAAGTTCCATGCTTGGGGGATTAGAAGCAAACTATGAAGGGCAAATGAGTAAGTGATCAGGGCCCAGAGGGTATTACAAATCGTATTGGAAGCTTATTGATCAGTCTTCTGGATAGTTCCAGCAAAGGGTGTGGAATTAATGAAACTGTTAGTTAAACAGTATCTTCTCTTGTTAAATCAACTGGTTAGCTAGGCGGGGCCTGGGATATTGCATTTCCAATAAGCTCTCAGGAGTTGCTGCTGGTGGTAGAGGGAGTTGTGGTGGCCCACTGCTCACACTCTTGAATGGCAAGTGCCTGATAAAAGCCAGCACTCAGTATTTATGGCCCACACTTTCCCAGCATGACCCTCAGCAGTGCTGGATGGCCCCAAAGCAAAGACCAGTGCCAGGCTTCAGACCCAGGCCTGCCCCAGCATTAGAAAGAACCTCTGAGAACAAAGCTGGGGTCAGCAGCTAAAGAAGGCAGGGAAATCATAAAGATGGTGACTTTAGTCTCAGATATCTGACCTTATATAGCTCCTGTGGGAAGGCATGGGCTCCAGGAAGCACCTGGCTCTTTCCAAGATTATTTGTATATAGTTTAACTAACTCAGTCAGAGTTTGTATTTGGTGAACTCCGTGTCAATCTCATTACAAGATGGTAGATGAATTAATCATCTTTTGACCATTCATTCAATTAACATTTTGTGTGTGTATGCGTGTGTTCAGGTATAAACGTTCCATAACATGTGAGATCAGAGGCCAACCTTTGGTGTCAGTTCCTTCAGCCTCCCTTATTTGAAACAGGAACACACACAAACTGTCGTGCACACACACACACACACGCACACACACGCACACACACACATATACACATACGCACACACACACATATACACATACACACACATGCACATACACACACATGCACACACACACATACACACACACATACACACACACATGCACACACACACACACACACACACACACACGCACACGCACACGCACATGCACACGCACACACACACATGCTAGGTAATCTGGCCAATGAGCTTCTGCAGACCCTTTGGTCTCTCCCCATCAACTCCCTGCAGGAGAGCTGGGATTGTAGACACTTGTCCTACACATCCGTCTTTTCCGTGGGTTCTGGCATCTAGACCTGGGTCTCTGTGCTGTGTGGCAAGTGCTTTTACCCCCTGAACAATCTTCCCAGCCCCTGGTCCTACACTTAAAAAGTTCAGTCCATTTTTTTTTCTTGTTTGCCTGAATCAAGGTTTCATTTTGAAGTCCAGAGAAACTTGGGATTCTCCATAAACTCAGGCTGGCCTGAACGTCAGGGAAATTTTGTCTCATCCTGTCTGTGCTGGGTTGACATGCATAGCCATCATGCCTGACTTTAAAATGTCAGTCTTACTATTCCCTTTTTTATTTCCTTCTTATTAGTTCTTTGAGAGTTTCCCTACAATGTACTTTGATAAATTCACCACTCCTCTCCCAAATGTTTCTAGATCTTTCTCCCTCCCTATCCAGTCAGGATTACATCCCCCTTTCCCTCCCACCAGGACCAGTTTGTGCAGCCTAGATATTCTTGGCTGCTGTACACATTTTTTCTTGTTATCTTTGTTTGTTTGTTTGTTTGGTTTTTTGAGACAGGGTTTCTCTGTATAGCCCTGGCTGTCCTGGAACTCACTTTGTAGACCAGGCTGGCCTCGAACTCAGAAATCCACCTGCCTCTGCCTCCTGAGTGCTGGGATTAGAGGCGTGCGCCACCACGCCCGGCCGGCTTTTGTTGCTGTTGGAGCATGATCCACTTACCAGGGGTTGTGCTCTAGAGAAAACCATCTTTACTGCCCCCTTTTATTATTTATTTTTCAAACAAGGGACATCATCTATTTTTAATATCTGTTCCTTTTATTAAATGATTTCCCCTAGTACCGTCTATGAGGATAGAGATTAGACTCTAGACTAGGTATGGATAATGACTGAAGCGTCTACTCCTATTTTTGCATGTTCTATGATTAGAAGAATTTTACAATTGCTGATCTCTAGCTTGGTCTGCTGGTGCACTTCAAAGGATGTATTTCCCTTTGTGTCTTGATGGTAAGTGGGGTGGGGTGGGTGGCGCAGTTCATGATGTGGCATCCTTGGCAGCTACCATCACAAGAGAGTCTCACACGAGCAATAACTCAACTGTACGTAGATGTGGCTGTGACATGCCCGCGTACGTCTCACGAAATCAGCCCGCCAAAGCATCTGTGACCTCATCACACTAAGCCCGTGGTCATGACCTCATCACACTAAGCCCGTATCTGTGACCTCATCACACTAAGCCCGTATCTGTGACCTCATTACATTAAGCCATATCTGTGACCTCATCACACTAAGCCCGTATCTGTGACCTCATCACACTAAGCCCATGGTCAGGACCTTATCACACTAAGCCCGTATCTGTGACCTCATCACACTAAGCCCGTATCTGTGACCTCATTACATTAAGCCCGTATCTGTGACCTCATCACACTAAGCCCGTATCTGTGACCTCATCACACTAAGCCCATGGTCAGGACCTCATCACACTAAGCCCATATCTGTGACCTCATCACACTAAGCCCATGGTCATGACCTCATCACACTAAGCCCGTATCTGTGACCTCATCACACTAAGCCTGTATCTGTGACCTCATCACATTAAGCCCGTATCTGTGACCTCATCACACTAAGCCCGTGGTCACTGTGCTGTAGCTACCTGACCCCAAGTAGAGAATAATGGAGAATCTAGTCTATTCATCCATTCTGTGTCGCCATGATGGGATACCGGAGACGATTAACTTTTGAAGAGAAGAGGTTAAGTTTGCTTATGGATCTAGAGATTGCGTTCTAGGACCACAGAGTCACCCATTTCTTTGCACTTCTGGCTAGGTGGCCTGTCAAGGCGAGAGTAAGAGGTGAGGCAATCCACTTAAATGATGGAACTCGGAAGCAGAAAAGAAAGCCTTGTGTTTCCCAACATCATCCTTATGGCTTCAGTCATCCAAGCATACCCCATGAAGCCCCACCCCTGACTGTTCCAATACCTCCCAAGAGTGCCACCCTGGGGATCAGACCTTTTATAAGACGCCACCAGTCTTCTAACTGTACTAGTGGCTACAATGAAAGGTGACAGTGGCTTTACTTAATTTGGGTTAAAAGTTCATAACTTTGCAGAACTATCAAACCTATGACCATGTGAGCGCACTGTTAACTGTGGCTCTGGGAAAGGGGAGGATAAGGCCAGTGAAGGTTCCAGAAGCTTTTGCTCTATTCATTCTGAGGAGAGTTTTGCTGAAGGCAGGGCTGTTCCAGTCAAAATGGGGATATCAGTGGGGTTGGGGTGGCTCTGAGGATAAGACATCCCCTCTTGTCTCTTCTGTCCCATTCCTGAGAAGACTCCGAAGGATCCCTACAATATCTCTGAGAAAATGAGAACGCTGAGACATCCTTTCACTCGACACTGTCCTCTCCTTTACTCCAGAAGTGCTAGGATTTGCAGTGAGAAATATTCATTATTTCCAAACATAGAGGTAAGCTACAGTTCTTTCAGCATAAAAGCTCTTTTTCATACTTTGGAACTCTAGGGAGAAGGTAAGTGAAGTGGATGGGTCTGGTTGGGTCACGGGATGCAGACTCACTTGGTGTTTTGCTGAGGCGAGGCCCATGGGTGGACACGTGATGTTTGGAGAGAGTATAAATAGGACTCAACACAGATATGGCCTGCTTGCATAGCTAGCTGTGCAACTCTTCATCGGTCTCAAGTCCTCAATGGTTTTCACTTCATTGAGAGGCAAGGCAAGCAATTCTCCTGGTGCCCAGCTGGTTCTAACGGCAGCCACTGATTCATGCGGATTCGGTGGAGGCCTGGCTGTTTCTGCTGGATCATGCATCCACTGCTGATTAGTGTTTGCTATCCTGACACTACTGAACTGGACTGTTGGTATCCTGACAAATGGAGACTGGAATTTCCTTCCACAATACTACTACTAAACAGGTCCACATTCCATTGTCCTATTTACCATCTTTTTTTCCCTCTGCTTTGGGATGGTAGACTAGATGGGGGCAGGTTGAAGAGTTTGAGAATCCTTATTAAAAATAGGTTTTAAAATAAAATCAAAGCCTACAGGTAAGAGATGGGTGTTCCTAAGGGCTCAATGAACAAAATGGAGAAAATTTAAACTGGGGAACCAGAAGGAGAAGGAGAAAGGAGAGATAAATAATACCAGGATGTTTAGGAAGGCCAGAAGTAGTACACTGTTATGTAACTTTACTTAATATATATTAAGTACATAAAATTCTATATGTATGTACATACATATCCATACACATAAACATTGTGTGTGTGTGTGTGTGTGTGTGTGTGTGTGTGTGTGTGTGGTGTGTAGTTATATCACAGGAGGTAATGATATTTCCTTCCATGGACCATGAATCATTTAACAAAATACCCAGTGCCAGTCATGGGATACCTTCCCCCGAGGTAATGAATTTTGGTGGGGGATACAGGAGGAATTGCAAAGGGGTGGGAAGTCGAGAGTGACATAGAGACAGCACTCACATATAAAGTTCTCAGAATTAAACTCAAGAGCTATTTCATGTTTTTTTTTACCAAGTTGTTCTGACCATTTATCATCAAAAGGGCAATTCAAGACTGAGTCCCCGATTTGCTGGAAAGTACAGAGACTTTAGAAAATCACATCAAAGCAGCCAGGGCCTTCTTTTGAAGAAGCAGTGATGGATTGGTACAGTGTGCTGCGGTGAAGGCTGGAGGAGTGGACCAATCAGGTTGCGGTTAGTGATGTGTTACCCTGGGCTGCCTACAAACTGGGGAGCAGGGATTGGGTTGCACACCAGGAGAGCTTGCCCATACGGACACAATTTGGCAAGCAGTGCATGCAAGTTTCCAGCCATCGCCAAGGAATGGAATTCAAGAAGACAGTGCTGCAAGAGCCTCCATGAATACCATCAGCCCCTGAACATGGGGAGTGCTTTAGATTTCACTATCCTGGCTTCCTCCTCCAATCTCATCTTCGCACAAACAAAGGATTCAGAAAGAGGGTTCCTGTTTCATTTGTCTGTTTTTAAAAAACATTTTTAAAGTAAAAATTTTAGTCCAATGGTTGTTCACAGTAAATGACAAAACAAAGCACAGGTGTGAGGCTTTTGGAATGCAGAGAGGCATGAAAATTTGGGTGCTAGGATGAAGATACCTAACGAAGTACCTACAGGATTTGGGAACTCCAATGATCTTCTTTCTGAGAGTTCAACTAGTAAAATCCAAAGAAGTATAATTATCTCTAAGAGCTTAAGAGTAGGTGGACAGGTAAAATCGTAGAGAGGTGGACTACACGGAAGCGTTTACAGGCAAGGGGTGGATGTGCACTAGGAGGAAGCTCAGGATAACTTCCTCAGTTGAGGACATCACATACCAATGGACAGATGTGAGCCGCTATTTTCCTCGAGTCTCAACGCTCCCAACCTGAGCTGTGGCTGTGCTGTGCAAGATAAACTTCAGTTCTCAGATCTCAAAAATGAGGAGAAGACCTGTGCTCCTAAAGGTTTTGGCTCTCTTGTTTTACTTTGTTTTGTTCTTCTGAGACACTGTATGGTTAAGTTTCTGAGGCTGGACTAGACCCTGTGATGACTAAGACTGTTCTTGAGCTAATCACCACCCTCAGGGCTCAGCTTCCTGAATGACAGGATTGCAGCACATGCCACCATGAGCAGCCTTTGTGGTTTTAGATTCAGTGGGAGTAGGTGATGACCTCCAATAACATACATTATCAAAAGGGAGAAAAATAATTAAAATTGCTGTCACAGATAGGGTTTTATTGCTGTGAAGAGATACCACGACCCAAGTAACTCTTATAAAGGACAACATTTAATTGGGACTGGCTTATAGGTCTAGAGGTTTAGTTCATTATCATCATGGTAGGAAGCATGGCAGCCTGCAGGCAGACATGATGCTAGAGAAAGAGCTGAGAGTTCTGCATCTTGATCCAAAGGCAGCCAGGAAGAGATTGATTCTGGCCAGACTTGAGCATAGATGAGCCTACCCCCACAGTGGCACACCCATTCCAACAAGGCCACACCTCCTAATAGTGTCACTCCCTGGGTCAAGCATATTCAAATCATGATGATGGCCATCTCTTCTGGAAGTAACCAAACTTGTACACAGACATATACACACACATGCACACATAACACTCTATAGATCCAGGTGTCACAACTGCTCACTATATTACCACAAAGAAAAAATTCTAATCATATTCACCCTGTCTTGGAAGATCATGGACGAAGAAATCTTACTAATATAATCCAGTAATCAGAGAATAATCCCAACACAAAAACTAGACAAAGACATTATGGTACAAATGAATATTCCTCATGAACATGGACACCCAGCATCCTTGATAAAAGTATGTAAGCCAAGCACAACCAATACACATATATATAACTTATGAAACTGTATATAACACATGCAATTATAGTCTATAATTATCTTTGTACTAATCTAGTTTCTTATTTTATTAAAAACACTATAAAAGATTGCCTACATATTAAACTGCATCCCAGCAATATGGCTAAGTGTGGCTTAACACAATAAAGTTTGATTTAACCTTTTAAATCATTTCAACTTACTGTAATAACAGAAATAAATGAAGGTATTCATGTGATCTCAGGAAATATAGAAAGGGCATTTTAAGAAATTCATCTATAAGTCATGATACAAATTGTCAGAAAACTAGGAAATTTAGGAAACTCAATTGATACAAAGCACCTTGGAAAATGCACAAGTCACATTCTTCTTAATGAGGACATATTGATCATGTTCCTTGCTAAGATCATGAAAGCAAGACAAAGATCCAGCTTATTTGCCATGTACTGCCCAATGCTGTGAAAACGTGGGGAGGTTGTGGCTTGGGTGATACAGACTGACAGAAAAGACAGTGTCATTATTTACTGGGTCTTAGCGAATCAGAAGTAGCTACTGAAACAAATGGATGGGTTGTCCAAGAAAAAGAACATCAACTAAATTGTGTTTACATCAAATTCATGTAAACCTACCATAAGGAATTCAATTGAAACTATCACACCTGCTTAGATTTTTACTACAATCAGGATCTGTCCATATCTGCTTCCCACCCTGTCATCACTGGGGTTAATATAGGTTTTTCCACTGCACTCAACTTTTTGAGTTCTAGGCTCTATGGTCATCCCCCAAGCTTGCTGAGTGAGTCCATTACTGACTCCCAAGTATCTCCTCCTCCCCCGTGTTCTCTTCTGCACAACACGTAAGCACTGCCTGACTCATAGCCCAGAAACATTTATAAGATATAGTTTTGCTATTATTCAGTTCAAAACTATTCAAAACTTATCTTCAAAAGAATAACTATTTGGGGTTTTGAGATGGATCAGTGGTTATGAACACTAGATACTTGGATACTCCCAGAGAGCATGGTTGTAATCTCAGCACCTACATGCTGACTCAACCATTTGTAACTGTAGTGTCTGGGAACCTCCTGCACTCTTCTGGTATCTGCATGGTCCATGATACACATATATATGTGTAGCCAAAATACCCATACACACAAAAGTAAATAAATAAAGAAAATTAAAAACAATGAACAATCTTTGACAGAGTATTAAAATTACAATAGAAATTTTCTTCCATTTGAATATTTTCATATGTCCATTCTGTGTTTACTCTTTTTCAGTTTCAACTTTCAGAATGGGGATCATTATTTGCATAATTTAAAACATTGGGAATGGATAATAAAGAATAATGTTAAAACTATGAATGCAAATTTGTCTTTAATTCTTATATATAATTTGTATGCATGCACGTGCACACACGTCTGTATACACAATGCTTAAAAGCCTATTTTAAAACTGTTTCCAAGGTAGCCATGTTTAGAACTGTGTCTTTCTAATTAGTTAACCCTTTCATGTAAACAAAACTCTGTTGAATAGATCCTGGTATTTCAATTAACAACCTCAAAACAAAATGCTTTCCACTTTTTAAAAATTGTTTTTAAAATTATTATTGCTGGTTTTCCTTTTTATTTCTTCTTTTATACAATACATTCCACTGTAGCCTCCCCTCTCTGGACTCCAATCCCTTCTATCCCCCTTCTCCTTCCCTCAGATCCACTCCTCCTCTATTTCCCTTCAGAAAAGAACAGGCCTCCCAGGGGTAACAAGATACAACAGGACCGGGCACATCCCGTCACACCAGAGCTGGATGAGGCAATCTAGTAGGAGGAAAAGGGTCCCAAGGGCAGGCAAGAGTCAGATTGGATATCTGATGGCAAAACGCCGTAAACCTGAGCAGATCCTGATGACAAATTAATAAAATTTATTACATCATGAATTCATTTTGTCCCCCTGAGTTAGCAGGGAGTCTTACATTTAGTAATATCTTCCAAAGTTTCCAATGGCCTGTTTCCTTACATGTTCTCTGACATATTAAAAACTGGAATTAAGTAGCTATGTGGAGGTCAATATTTTCTTTAGACCATCTGAAGATCACAATGGTATTATGCTCTGCTTAGGGAAAACCTTCTGTATTGCTTCTGTCCTTCCACTAAATGTTTAACTTTACTTAGAAGACCTGCCAGTCATTATACTGAAATGGGGGCCTTTGGACTCCAGAATTTCCATCACTAACCATTGTGCTGAGCTTCCCGGTACACGAAAAGTCCATTAAAAGAAGCCTCATTCCTTGGGTTTACATCCCTGCCACTGATAGAACTTGGTGGTAACAATGAGATTGTTTTTTATTATTTTTTTTTCCAAAGAAAGCTCTTGGAAACCTTTGACACACCAGAGAAAAATGTTACCTTGAGAGAGATCTTTTTATAATTTTTCCTTCATGAAGATTTCCTTGATAAGTTTCAGCTGTTTCTTGTATTTTATTTTTATTGCTCTTAGCCTTTAACACACATTTTTGTTATTCTAAGTACAGAGTTGAGATGGAATTATAAAGACAAGAGATAGCATAAGGTGAAAGAGTCCTCCCGTTTTTAAAAACGCCAGCCACCATTGTCACAGTGTGTAACTCGAGGACAGGCATATCAGGAGGAGAGCGGTGACAAAGGAAAAGTCTTTATTGGTGATAGGACTCCCAGGTGTCCCCGCGGGGAAGCCCCCTCCAGCTTGCGATCTTCTTCACCCCAACACTAAAGCGAGGAAGTCAGGTGGGAGGTTTCTCTTCCACAGCTTCCAGCAGTGTCCGAGCTTCCTCAGCCAGTACAGATTTGTCCCTCGCAAACTCCTCCAAGGGCGCAGTCCTCATGGGTCCTAGCCCCAGGCAGCATCACTTGCCCATCCTGGCTGAGGCTGCTCCATGGTCTGCAGACCTCGAGATCGAGGGAGCAGGGAAAGTTCGACACAAATGTTAGCTGACACGTGGCCATGCCATGACTTTGCAGTTTATAGAGCGGACGCTTCAGTGGACTGGACAGCTGCTCTGCTGTGTATTTTAATGTTGCCCCTTTAAGAACCCAAGCGTTAAGGTCATTCCTTCTGTGGCACATCTTTGGGAGCCCACAGTTCTGTCCCATGGCATCTCCATTGAAGATGTTCTTTATCATCTTGCCATTTCTGTTTCTTCCCCTTGTTTGGCCACCTGGCATTTCCCCCACACCTGGTCATATTCTCACTCAATTTTTATGACTCACCAGGAATGTTTGCCAGGGTCTTGGCATTTAAGACATATTTTCCTACTTTACCTTCTCCTATTTTAGCAAGGACAATTGGCACATATGCTTCTTTTTTACTGTAATTTTGAAAATGGATGCCAAGTTGCTGGTTCCCAGATTTCAATCACTCACACATGTGGCTTCTTGTCTTAGAATCTCACAAAGTAAGACACAATTTATTGCTGCTTTTAACCAGGATTGATGTAAAGTTTAGGCAGTATGGACTTCTGGATATAGCATTAGAGGGAATAAAATATTCTTGCAGTTCTGGGGGAAGGTTGTAAGTGTTTGTATCCCTTAGATACGCTATATTTACTTACTAAATCCTGAATGAGATATGTTCTTTCTACTTACAGACGTTCCTCTGAGAGATTTACCTACAGTTTGCAGTTAACCATTTAAAATTTTTATTTTATTGTGCAGATACAATCAGCCAGACGTCTGCCACTGTAGTCTGGCTAGTACAGGGTGCATTATTGCTGATGTGGATACAATGACAGACAAAGGGGCTTCATCCTGACCACTTGGGACTTTGTGCCTGTTGGTTTGCAGCCCTCTGCCCCATTTCAGTGTGCTAGTCACTGGCAGCCATTATTCCACTTTGATGCAATGAATTTGAAAATACTCCCTTAGGTGGAATCCAGCAGCATTTTTCTTTCACATCTTACTTCACTCAGCACACTTTCCTCAAGGGTGATCTACACATTGCAGATTCTCTTGCCTTTTAAGGTTGGATAGTACTTGGTTGTACGGATTACCTTTTCCTTATTTTTCTGCAGATGGGCATTTAAGCTGTGGAGATAATGAGTTTTGTGAATAGTACTTCATCACATGGGGTGCTAGTATGTCCTTAGGATCCTATTTACAATGTTTGGGTAAATAGAATCAGAGCTGTGGGCCATGTGGAAGTTCTGTTGTTAATTTTTTGAGGGATATCTACATGTTTTCATTGTGAATGCACCATTTTGCATTTCCGCTGATAGCATGTGTAGATTCAGTTTTTTACATCTTAAATTCATGTGTAGGTTCAGTTTTTACATCTTAGCTGCCTCTCCTCATTTATCTGTTCATTTTGATAACAGCTGTGGCGAAAGACCTGTGTTATATCCCAGAGTGTCTAAGGGCACATACATCTGATGATCACTGAAAGACCCGTGTTATATCCCAGGGTGTCTAAGGGCACATACATCTGATGATCACTGATGCCGAACGACACTTCCCACAGCTGCTTTCACATCCTTAGCCTGTTTTAAACATCAATTATTATTATTAATTAATTGGATTGTTGTTTGAGGAATTTGTCTTTTTAGGTTCTCTGGTGTGCAGCTGTTCACGGTGACCTCATATGACCCTTCTGATAACTTCAGCTGTAAGGTCTATTCCTTCATCTCATTTTATTGAATCTTCTCTGTGTTTTGTAATTTAGTTCTGGGTTTATAAAATGTCCTGAATATTAACATCTTTATGCCTGTGTAATTTTTATCCTACCTTTAATATGTAGGTGAATAAAGTACATATAAAAGTCAAACACTTATTACTAATAAATCACAGAGAACTATTTAATAGGATTCCTTGGTAATTTCACCACTTATTAAATGTGAGGGAAAAATTCTGCATCAATGAGATGGATGTGCTTACTCATTTTACACAGTGAATTAAATCCTGGCCGAATATTTTATAGTGTAGGAGGAAGAGCGCTTTCAGCACGTTTCAGAGTCAATCGGTGTTTAGATTTTATAATTGTCAGGGCTCAGAATGCCACTTTGCATAAATCAATAGTACAAATAGGTGGAATTATGTTCCCAATACTTTTATAAATCATTAGTAATTCTGTCCTAATCCCAACCTCAAAATTCAATGAACAGTTTTTTATTTTTTAAATGAAACTCAAGCCAGGAATACAAATAGCAGTTTTGAAGTCAAACACTCTAACACATAGCAATCCGAAACTATAATTAAAATGTTGAAGACTGATGATAGAAAATTTTCTATTGATTTTTAGGTTAGAACTTGAAGCAAAGGTTTCATCCTGGCGTCTTCACGCTAACATGCTCCACTGTGTCCTGTTTTCATTTGCTCTCAGGCAATATTTTTTCCCCTATGTAACTCTTCAGCTCCTGCTGATTTCTCTCTGTCCCCTGGTTAGTCCCCTTCTGCTTTCCCGTGACACACATCCCACGACCCTCTCCGTTTCCGCTTCTATTGTATCACGTGACCCTTCCGTTTCTGCTTCTATTGCATCACGTGACCCTCTCCATTTCCGCTTCCATTGTACCTATGGCTCTCTCTGTTTCTGCTTCCATTGCATCCCATGGCTCTCTTCTCACTGCTCCTTTAATATTTTTGTGACCTAGAACACACACATATAAACAGATATTAAACACACACACACACACACACACACACACACACACACGTTTAAATTTGAGAGAAAATATTCAGTATTCTTCTGATTCTCGTTTAATTCCCTAAGCCGAGTAAGTTCTAGATGCATCCGTTTTCCTATAAATGCCTTGATTTCATTTTACTTTGTGCATTGTGTGTGGATGTGCCATATCTTCATTATCTAGCCATCTGTAGATGGCTAAAGCTGCCTCCTCCAGTTCCTAGCCGTTAACAGTCCAGCCATAAACATGATATACAAAGTAATCCTGTGGACGTTGATTGGGAGTGGCTGGGCCATACAAAACTCTGCTGTCAGTATTTTGAGGAGCTTCTGCACTGATTTTCAACAGTGTCCGTAAGTGCCTCTTTCCTCATATCCCCACCGCCATTTGTTGTCAAAAATTCCCCCTGGTGATAGCCACTCTGACTGGGGTGGGCAGACTCTCTAAGCAGTTTTAATTTGCATTTCATGATGGCTAAGAATGCTGGATAATATTTTTCAAGCACTTTAGCTTTTTTTTTTTAATTGTCTGTTTAGCCCCTTAGCCTATTTATTGTGCAGACAACATTTTCTGCCGGTTTATTCTTCATATATCCTGGATATCAATCTCATATCTGATGTGTCGCTGGCAGACATTTCTCCATTCTGTCAGCTCTCTGTTTTCTTTGCTGTGTGAAACTTCATTGTGAAACTTCTTAATTGCACTTGTAAAGTCTTCAAGTTATTTCGTGTGCTGTTAAAAGTTCTGAGAGGTTTTTTTTCTTGCTTATGCTTATATCTTATTTCTTGTTTCTTTTTACATTATTTTTTTCTTTGATAGTTTCAAAAAAGTATATAACACAATGAATTTTAGTGATCTTCATGCCCCATTAGCCACTCCCACCCCCTTTTCTCTGTTTCTCTTTGAGACAGGGTTTCTCTGTGTAGCCCCGACTGGCCTTGAATTCACATATCTGCCTTCCAAGTGCAGGGATTAAAGGTGTGTGCCACCACTGCCTGGCAATCCAGCTTCTTTTACCTCCTCTTCCAACTCTGCCCTTACCTTCCTCTTGAGACACTGCTTCTTCCCAACAGGGTCCCCTCTAATCTATGTACCATGTGTACATGCATGTATTATGTGTAGTATGTGTATACATATGTCTTTGCATGTGTATATGCATGCATATGTATATGTACATGGGTATGTGTATTGTGTGTCTCTGTGTGTATTGTATGTATACTGTGTGTCTGTGTGTTTTTGTGTGTATATATGTGTGTGTCTATGTGTGTGCATGTATGTGTGTATATATGTATTTGTGTGTATATGTCCTATTATTAACTAGGGTTTATTGCATGAGATTGTATGGATGATTATTCAGTGGAACACGGATAACTTATTACTGGCTACACCACTGAAAAAAGTGATGCCCTTTGACTTAATGACTATTAACTCTCAATTGTACCTCAGGGAGGTGTGGGCCTCATGTGCTCCTCCCCCACCTATGATGAAGTCTTGGTGGGTCCAGTTATACAGGCCTCGTGAGGACAGCCATAGCTACAGTGAGCACAAGAGAGCAGCAGCCTTATCATGGTCCTCTGTGTTGTTCGTGGGTCTCCTCTGTGTTGTGCGTGTGTCTCCTCTGTGTTGTGAGTGTCTCCTCTGTGTTTCAAGTGTCTCCTCTGTTGTCGCAACCCCAATCTCTGACCAGCAGAGAGTGGGAATAAACGACACCAACTCCAAAAGCAGGTTCAGAGCAGCTGCAGCCGCTTCTCTTTATTAGGAGGTTTCTTGCAGCTTCCCCAGCTTCAGTCAGTCATCAATCCTCAACCAGTCCTCAGTCATATCTCTCATCAGTTTCTGGGACTATCCACACTTATCCTCTTCCATTCACTGACATCACCTCACACTACCCAATCATAGACGCACACATCCAAGGCAGCGTGCAGGATTGGCTGATAGAATGGTATCGCGAGATGTTGCACTAACCTCTCCAACGAGGTACACGTGTACATGATTGAGACTGAGGTAAACAAGTGAGGTCACGGGCTTTAGCACAGAGCCAGGGTGCCATCTTTGGCCCATGTGGCTGCACCCGCTCCCCACACTCTGTGTTGTGCGTGTCTCCACTGTGTTGTGCGTGAGTCCTCTGTGTTGTGTGTGTGTCTCCTCTGTGTTGTGTGTGTCTCCTCTGTGTTTTGCATGTCTCCTCTGTGTTGTGCGTGAGTCTCCTCTGTGTTGCACATGTCACCTCTGGTTGTATGTGTCTCCATCTCCTGCTTTCCTTCCTTTCACTCTGTCTTCTGCCATGCTCTCTGGGACCTGGAGAGGGTAATGCAGATCTCCCACTTAGGCCGGAATAATCCACCCTCACCCTGCTCAACAGCTGAAGCAGTCACGAGACAGGACTCCATGCTGCAAGAAACCTCCTAATAAAGAGAAGCGGCTGCAGCTGCTCTGAACCTGCTTTTGGAGTTGGTGTCGTTTATTCCCACTCTCTGCTGGTCAGAGATTGGGGTTGTGACAACAGAGGAGACACTTGAAACACAGAGGAGACACACACGCAACACAGAGGAGACACGCGCAACACAGAGGAGACACTTGAAACACAGAGGAGACACACGCACAACACAGAGGAGACACACGCACAACACAAAGGAGACACACACAACACAGAGGAGACACACAAGCAAAACAGAGGAGACATGCACAACACAGAGGAGATATGTGTCGTATTGTGTTCTGTAACTGGAAGGTTCTCTGAAGAAGCCAGGACATCACTGATGTTTGGATACAAACATGTATGGAGAACATGTCTTCTTAGCAAAACAACAGTAGCAGGTTTCCTGCTAGAACCTATGACCTCTGAACAGGTCTACAGTAGTGGGTAGGAATTCTCTCCTGCGGAGATGGCTTTATATCCAATCATACTGCAAGTTGTTCTTGTAGCATAAGAGTTCGAAGTTGGGTAGGAGTCTGGACAGCCTTTCCCACTGAGCAGTCTACACAGCACCCTCTCTTGCTGTGAATGTAGCCTGCAGGGAGGAAGTTTCAAATTTAGTTCCATTTGGTTTCTCTCTGTTCTGCACCTAAAGTATGTAGCAATGTATTATTTTTAAGGCCTCTGCCCCCGCCAGTAAACACCCTCCCCCTAGGCCTGCTCTTGGGATTTTGTTTACTAACCCATGGTTACTAGGAAGAACATTATCCTTCCATGCAGGATGGCTCCATTCAAGACCTTGTTTTATCTCATTCCAAAAAAAAAAAAAAAAAAAAAAAAAAGCTTACAAAGCATTGGGTTTCCACGTGGCTTTTTCACACACCCTTATTTTGATTATTTATTTCTAGTTACGTTCTTGTTGCTGTGATAAAAGATCATGACTAAGGCAAGTTTTTAGATGGAGACTGTTTGGGGCTCACAGTGCCAGATGAGTTCTTTCTTGGGCTTGAGGGCAGAGCAGAGGCGGAAGGCGGCAGGCAGCTGGAACCGCAGCTGGAGCCTCAGCTGCCATCTTAGGTCGACACAACAGGTATATGTATGGCTTTTGAAACCTTAAAGCACAACCCCAGTGACATATTTCTTCCAGCAAGGCCACTTTCGAAACCCATCAAAAGAGCCAGCAACTGTGACTCAAATGTTCAGATGCCCGAGACTACAGTGACCATCTTGTCCAATCTACCATACTCACACTTACCAGTCCCCCTTCCTTTCTATCCTTCCCCTCCTTAATTCTCCCTTACATGCCACATGTGTTTACAGTCCTCCCCTCTCACGAGGCTTCTGTTTTATCTCTCCCCCTAATGGTTCCCTTCCATCCTGGCCTCTATGGGCATTTCAAGTTACACACACTACTCTAAGGGTTCATGTATAGGACCCACATATAAGGGAGAACATGCAGCATTTGTCTTTTGGGGCCTGGATTGCCTCACTCTGTTCAATATTTTCCAGTTCCATCATTTCCCTGCAATTTTCATAATTCCATTTTTCTTAATGGAAGGAGAAAGTTCCATGTACCCATGTTTTCACTATCCACTGAGCATCTGATGGACATCTAGGCTGAATCTGTTACCCGTGTGCAAGCTGAGACACATGGGTCTAGTTTCTGTCTTCTAAATGAGCAAATCTAGTTTCCCCAGGACTATTCCCTAAGGAAGCTTTTCACCACAGAATATTACTGACAGCTTAAAGCTTGGTTGCAAGTGGTCTAATTTATATTCTGGGTATTCTGTTCTATTCTATTCTATTCTACTCTATTCCACTCCATTCTATTTTTCTATGTATCTGCTTTAGTGCAAGTACCATGCAGTCCCCTCATTGTTCTGTAATATAATTTTTTAAAATAAAAATTTGCATGTGTGTGTGTGTGTGTGTGTGTGTATGTGTGTGTGTATGTGTGTGTGTGTGTGTGTGTGTGTGTGTATGTGTGTGTGTGTGTGTGCTTACCTAGCACACATGTAGAGGCCAATGGAAAACTTGATTCTTTTTTCCCAACGCATAGGTTCTGGGGATTGAACTCAGGTTATCTATCAGGCTTGGCAGCAAGCGCCTTGATCCACCATCTCAGTGGCCTTTTGTAAGGCAGTCTGGCTGGGAGCTGACACCCTCAGCTCTGCTCTCTATGCTACTTAACTATTTTGGGCCTTTGGTGCTTCCTTATGAAATTCAGGTTGTTTTCCTCTAGTTCTGTGAGACATTTCATTGGAATTTTGATGGGGTTTGCACTGACCTTGTAGATAGTTTTGAGTAATGCAGCCGTTTTCACAATATTAACGTGCTTGTTGTGAGCATGGGACGGGCATTACCTTGTCTAGTGTCTTCTTCAATGTATGTCTCCAACATCATAAGATTTCTTTATAAAAGTCTTTCTCCTGCTTGTTTAGATTTATCCCTTGGTACTTTATTTTTGGAAGCTATTGTGTGTAGTGTTTTCTCCCTTATGCATTTTGAGCAATTTCATTGTTGGTATGTAGGGAAGCTAAGGGTGCCTGTATGTTGGTTCTATGCTCCTACTTTTCTAAAAGTGTTTATCATATCTAAAAGTTTTCTGTTTGAGATTTCAGTGCTTTTTAAGTATGGAATGATTTCATACACAAATAGAAACAACGTGGTTGCTTCCTTTCCAGTTTATATCTCTCTTGTTTGCTTTTTCTTGTCTTATTGTCATAACATGAGGGAGGAGAGCAGGCAACATAGTGTTGTTCTGAGCCTTGGAGGGAAAGCTGAGTTTTGCCCCATCCAGTATCAAGCAGCCCATGGTTTTGTCATATTTAGCCTTTATTATACGGAGGTGTATTCCTTCTGTTCTTAGTCTCTTCAGGGATTTATTGTCAGTGGATGGTGAAGTTTTGCTGAAGCTGTTCCTGAGTAAACTGAAATGACCTGTTTTTAACCTTAGGTCCAGTTGTGTTCTGATTGGTATTGATTTGTGTACGACCAGCAATCGCAGTACCAGATAAAACTAATTTAGTCGTGATGCATGATCTTCTTCATGTATTCTTGAATTTAATTTGTAAGAATTTTATTGAGATGTTTTGCATTTATCTTCACTGGGGAATTGGTCTACAGTTTCTGTTTGGTCTTTATCCAGCTTTGGTATTTTAAGCATGCTGGCTTTGTAGAATGAGTTTATATAGAATGAGTTTTGTAGTATTCTTTTCCTGTCTGTGTTAAAGACCAGTTTGAGGAGCGTTGGTGTCAACGTTTCTTTACATGTTTGCTAGACCATAGCAGTGAAGCCCTTTGGTCCTGAATGGTTTTATCTGCTTTTTATTATAGTTTTAATCTCATTGATCGCTATAGGTTTGCTTAAGTTGTTTCTGTTTTCTGGATTTAATCTTGGTAGGTCTTATTTCTTTAACAATCCATCAATGTTTTCTAGATTTTCTAAGTTTTTGAA
This sequence comes from Mus minutoides, assembly GCA_902729485.2. Classification (NCBI taxonomy): domain Eukaryota; kingdom Metazoa; phylum Chordata; class Mammalia; order Rodentia; family Muridae; genus Mus; species Mus minutoides. The sequence continues at coordinate 2,143,475 of LR749532.1, forward strand.
TGCAAGTTTTCAAAGTGCTTCATAAGAATTCTTTGTATTTCACTGGAAAATATAGTGAGCTGCTTTTCTCCTCCCTTGTTTGTGTACATTTGTTGTGGACGGCTCTGTGCTGCTTGTATTGTTTATGTTAAATCTGCTCTCCTGGGAGGGGCTGTCTGGAATGAGGAAGGAGTCATATACTCAGGTGGCTTCTTGTGATCCAATCCCCTAATGAATAAAGGAGCCAATCATTGTGTAAGTAGGCAGGGCTTCCAGGTTGGACAGAGGAAGACAGGAAGCAGGAGAGAGTTATATGCCTTTTGGATGGGGATAGTATGAGGACAGGATGTAGCAACGAGTGTCTCCCTGTTTTAATGGTGGATCTGTCAGGATTCACCACTGGAGGGTTTAGATGTAATAAGGCTTAGAAGGTTAGGATTTTAGTTGCTGTGCCTAGTGATTAGGTTACCATTGTTTCTGTGGTGTTTTCCTTCACACAGCGGGCTTGTCTGAGAAAGGTATGGAGGCAAAACGTGGGTTTGACTGAGGTGCACCACAAAGGCTGTGGGGGATTTGAAGCACAGGGCTGGTGTGGTAATGGCCTGCCAGTGGGGACCTAGTGAGCTGGGTGGAGAGATTGTGAAGTACTGAGTCAGTCTCTATGAGATAAAAACAGGTCAGCCATGGCCCCCCCAGTGCATGGTCAGTCAGGCTGCTGGGGCAGAGAGTTGATGGTTACAAGCACAGGAACATGTTGGGTCATTTTTTAATATTTTCTGCAACAGATGGCCAACCAATGTGTTGGGCAAGAATCCACTAGAAATTTAAGATTATTAGTCTGAGAGTTACATTTTATTTTATTTCTTTTCTTTTCTTTTCTTTTTTTTTATGTGAGTTAGCTAGGTGGCACTACTTTCGGTCAGTGTTACTTAGGCTTTGAAAATTGTATTTACTTTATCAGAGAGGCAACTGCAGCCAGATCTTTGAGTCTTCTACCATGATCTGTTTCTTAGTTTGGGGTTTGGACTGTTATTATTTTTCTAGGACCTTGAGAGATGACATTAGGTAATTTGAGATCTTTCTGGTTTTTGTTTGTTTTGTTTTAAGATTTATTTATTTATTTTATTTATATGAGTACATTGTAGCTGTCTTCAGACACACCAGAAGAGGGCATCAGACACCATTGCAGATGGTTGTGAGTCACCATGTGATTGCTGGGAATTGAATTCAGGACCTCTGGAAGAGCAGTCAGTGCTCTTAACCACTGAGCCATCTCTCCAGCTCACTTTCTGGATATTATGAATAAAGCTGATATGAACATAGTTGAGCAAGTATCCTTGTGGTATGATGTAGCATCTTTTGAATATATGCCCAGGAGTGGTATAGCTTGGTCTTGAGGTAGAACTATTCCCAATTTTCAGAGAAACCACAAAATTGATTTCTAAAGTGATTGTACAAGTTTATACTCCCACCAGTAATGGAGGATTGTTCCCCTTGCTCCACATACTTGCCAGAATATGCTGTCACCTGAGTTTTTGATTTTTGCTATCTGACAGGTGTATGATAGAATCTCAGAATCATTTTGATTTGCATTTTCCTGATGACCAAGGATGTTGAACACTTCTTTAAGTGCTTCTTGGCCATCAGAGATTCGATTCCTCTTTTGAGATTTCTCTGTTTAGTTCTGTTCCCCATTTTTAAATTGGGTCATTGGTTTGTTGGTATATAATTTCTTGTGTTCTTTATATATTTTGGCTATTAGTCCTCTGTCAGATGTAGGGTTAGTGAAGATCTTTTCCCATTCTGTAGGCTGCCATTTTGTTCTGTTGAGGGTGTCCTTAGCCTTGCAGAAGCTTTGCAGTTTCATGAGGTTCCATTTATTAATTGTTGATCTTAGTGCCCGAGCTATTGGTGTTCTGTTCAGGAAGTTGTATCCTGTGCCAATGTCTTCAAGGCAATTCCCCACTTTCTCTTCTATTAGATTTAGTGTGTCCTATCAGGTTTTAGGTCTTTGGTACACCTGGATTTGAGTTTTGTGAAGGTGATAAATATGAATCTATTTTCATTCTTCTACATGCAAACATCTAATTAGACCAACACTATTTGTTGAAGACTCTTTTTTCCATCACATGATTTTGGCTTCTTTGTCAAAAGCCAAGTATCCATAGATGTATGAGTTTATTTCTGGGTCTTCAATTCTATTCCACTGATCAATTTGTCTCTTTTTATGCCAGTACTATGTGCTTTGAATTTTCATTGCTCTGTAGTACAGTTGGAAATCAGGGATGCTGATACCTCCAGAAGTTCTTTTATTGTCCAGGATTGTTTTAGCGATCCTGTGCCCCTTTTTCCGTATGAAGCTGGAAGTGCCCTATCAACTCAATGTTTACAAGGTCCTTGGGAAATTTTTCTATTGGTTGACAGTAGGTGAGAAAAATGTTAAATAAAAGATGGACATTTGAAATGAGCAATTATGGTGATTTTTAAATAAAAGAAGTGCTATATTATCTTACATTGTTTTTTGGGAAGAAGTGTGAACCAAAAAGCATTATTACCTCAACTGTGTAAATGAAGGTTTCAGTCACACAAGAAGACACATTAGTCATATAAAATTCTAATATTCAAGCAAGAATTCTAATATGTAAATGTTTGCAAGGATATTTTCAATATTTTGGTATGTAAGAGAGTATGTAATGTTAAGTTGAATCATAAATTCTCATGAATCATAGTATAACCATGAGTCCATTCCTACTTAGAGATAATCTATTTCCGATGTGATACAAATTTGTAATTTGTTTCTTATATATCTTTTGGTGAAAACTATCTGCTTTCCAGGCATGTATGCTTAGTTGATTGTGAAGTGTTGATTTGAGTAATATTCATCCTGGAGTGCATACCAGGGAAGCTCTCCTCTTCTAAGAGTGAAGAGGAAAGAAGACAGAATTGTATCCAGTGTAACCAGTGCAGTGTCTGAAACCGTTACAGTGGTGTGCATCTTGTTTCCATTACTTTTTATCGCTGTTTAGATGAGATCATACTTTGAGCCACCATAGCTGACCTGTTCTGTATGAGCAACTCTAAGCACACAACAACCTTTCTAACAGGATACTCTCTGCTGATAAAAGTTCCCTCAAGATGTTTTGGAATTTTCACTCATGGTCTTTTCAATCTTGTGAAAATTCATATGCCATCACTAATTATCTCTGTTTTCCAACCTGGTTGAGTGAAATAATTAAGTTTCACCAGCAAGAAAAATCAGTGTATTAAAAACCTCTGGCTACATTTGCATTGAGTTGTGATGAAAGGGAGACTGGGAGCAGAGGCAGTGTCTCAGCTGGAATGGAACTGTCACCAGGGCTAGCGTGTCTCATCAGCTCTGTGAGCAGAAATGGCCTGCAGGGATCTTTACATCAAAATCATTAAAAACTAAGATTGTCAACAAACTCAGTCCTAGCTGGACCTAGAAGCCAATTTAGAAACTGATTGTCTCTAGTAATTGGGCTTAATGAGTTACTGTATCAGTATAGTAGCAAAACTTGGCTTTTTCTATTCAGCTGCATGCCACGGGCACCCTTCTGCCTCTCTCTCCATTCTGTTCTATGGGATAATTTGAATTTCCATTGGAAATGTTGATTGTTAAGGTATAAAAACATTGTAAAGCATGACGGTTAGATAATAGGATTATGTTTTATTTTATTATTAGCCAAATTAATGAGAAGCTCAAGAAAAGAAGAAACAGTGCATCTTGTTACTAGTGTTGTGTTTGTATTTGGTATACCATGCTTTATGGTGTAATTAAACACACACACACACACACACACACACACACACACACACACACACATGCCCATACATTGAAGGTGTGGTCCCCAGTCATGCATTGAGAGGTGATTGGGTGGTAAATGTGCCATACTCATCAAGGGACATCCCACAATTGATTGCACTCTCGGGATGTGGTGACCTCCCAGCTTAGAAGCTGTGACCTAGAATAGGGAGGGGGTGAGGGGTGGAAGGATATGTCTTCCTCAGCCCCTTCTTCTGCCTTCCTTGCCTTCCTCACCTCTGTCAGAAAATCAACAATGTTCTTCCACAGGCTTCTTGACTTCCTACAGTCCAGTAACAGAGGAGCCAGTTGTCTGAGAGCAGAACCCTCTGAAACTGTGAATGAAGACTTCCTCCCTTAAAAACATCAGTGCTTTGTAAGCCCTTGGGGATGATGTCTTCCCTCTAGGACACCCTCAGGTGAACACTGAAGATTCCATAGGCCAGAAACTCCAGGTTACAAACAAGTTTTACATATTATATTCCTGTGAAAGTACTACTTGATTTATTTAATGGGAGGGTTATCACTTGGTTTTAATGAGGTATCAAAGAAAACACTGAGATTTCTTGTCATGCCAGTACCAAAAAAAAGTTTCTTTCATGGAGATTGTGAGCAGACTAAACTAATCAAGTGTGTCAGTCCCTCCACAGGAAATCCGATGGCAGCTTTTAAGCCATCTAAGTTTCCATGACAATGTGTCCACCGTATCACAGATCCACGCTAATATAAGTTCTGAAGCAAGTCTTTACTAAGTTATTCTGACTCCGAAATAATTCTAATAAATCTACAGATGCATTCTTTCCACTTTCCTACTCATGGCTTTCCCTCCCTCTTTCCCTCCCTCCCCTCTCCCCTCTCTCTGTCCCTCCCTCTCACCTTCTCTCCTCCTTCCCTCCTTTCCTCTCCCTCCATCATGACAGGTTAGTTGAATGTAAATATACAAAGAGGAAATCAGTAGGGCGTTTGATTGCTTTCCTGAGGTGTCTCGGGGACTTTAGATAAACTCGTTGAAATTCAGAGAGAAGCCAGTTCCCACTAGATTGCTAAGATTCTCTGGCTGAGCATCCATTTGTAGCAGCAGCCTCACCATGAGTGGTCATGTGGCTTCTGTGACTTATCTATGCCATAATCATATCCTTCCACATCCCCATCCCTTCCTTTCTCTTCAGTGATCCCAAAGAGTTCACCTTTTGTCTGAACCTCTGTGGTGTTCAGACTGGATAACTGTCTACCTTTGTGTTTCTCATAGAGTTTAAATGACTTTATCCATGCCACACACATTTCTCTTCCAGGTTCCTATCCTGGTATATGCCCCACAGTGTAAATAGGTGTCTTCAAGACACCAAGAGGGGTGTTAACCTGTGACTGTCTCACATGTAAATATAAAGTCCTATACCATCTTAGAATGTGTCTTTTCTTCATTTCAATTTTAATGTTTTTGGTTATAATATAATTACAACATGTTCCCATTCCCTTCCTTTTCTCTAGCTCCTCTCAGATCCTCTCTAACTCCTTCCATATCCTCCTTACTCTCAAATTGATAGCCATTTCTTTCTTGATTATTAATTTAATTATTATTGCATACATATGCATGAACAAATAAATATTAAAATCCCTGCTGAGTGTGTTTTTGTGTGGACATGATGTCAGGGCTGACTGTCTTGAAATGACAACTGGTTATGGGGCATCTTCCCAGGAGAGGCTACCCCTCCCTCCCTCCCTCCCTCCCTCCTTCCCTCCTTCCCTCCTTCCCTTCCTCCCTCCCTCCCTTTCTCCCTCCCTCCCTCCCTCCCTCTCTCCCTCCTTTCCTCCCTCCCTCCGGAGACACTAAATGTCTGTATTTCCTTATTCAGGGGAGGGACCCCATGAGATCACCCTCCTTCTACATTAGCATGTCTGTTGTTATTGCTATTGTTCAGATCTTGTTTCTACAGCCATTTCTTGGAGAAATTCTTTCATTGCAATCTTGCCCTGGCTGTCCTGGAACTCACTTTGTAGACCAGGCTGGCCTCGAACTCAGAAATCCGCCTGCCTCTGCCTCCCAAGTGCTGGGATTAAAGGCGTGCGCCACCACGCCCGGCGGTAGTCTGGATTTTAAAATCTTTCAGCCTCTTTGTTCATAATGCCATAGATTGAGGAGCTAGGAGGTAGATGTTCCCATTGGGCCTGGGATCCCCATGAGGTATGCATTGTGTCCAGTTGTGGTTTCAGCAGTAAAAAGAGGCCCCTTTGATGTGTGGTGGTAGTTACACTTACCTGTGGATATAAGGATAAGATTTAGAATGTAGTTAGGAAGTATGCTGGTCTAGCAATGTGGTGCTAGTAGATTCTCTTCTAAGGTCCATGACCTCACTAATCCTGGGAAGCTGGTAAGTTCCAGGCTTGATTTCATTCCTGTGGAAAGGGCCTTAAGTGCAACAAGAGAGCTGTTGGTGGCCACTGCCCTGTGCATGTCACTATTACACTGTTATGCAAATCTTGCTGTGCTGGTAATCTGCCCTGTGCATGTCACTATTACACTGTTAAGCAAATCTTGCTGTGCTGGTAATCCTTGTTGATCTTAGGTGTTACAGCTGAGTAGGGCCTTTTAATTGCTCCCCTCTCTTGGCAGCTTGCAGAGTATTCTCTGGAAGGGTGGAAGCTAGATCACAGGAAACAGGCTTTCAGGTCAGACTCATCCTGAATCATCCAAGCTGCATCTTGAGCGACAGGGGCTTACCTTCCACCTCTGAGAGACACCCATGGCACCAGTCACAATCTGTATTGTTTGGGTATTGCTTGAGCTACCCTGATCAACCATTTGAAGGGACGGTTCTCATGCCTGGAATGGGGATTTTGGTTAGTCAATGGTTCTTGTGAGAGCATTGTCAACCCAAGTGGTATAGCTTTCTTTAACACACACACACACACACACACACACACACACACACACACATACACACACACACACATCGTGAATGATTTTAGGTAGATATAAAATCTCTTGGGGCTTTTCAAAACCACTTTGGTGTTCTTTGTCCCTGCCTCCCCACTTGCTTTTCTGTTTCTTGCTTCATATTATTGTATTCTGCAATCTCACCAACCCAGGCCGAGTACCTTCAGAGCTTTCCAGTTTCTGTAATTCCTCCATATTGTATTCTCCCATCTGAGGACCTGGAGCAAGAAATCACAATTGAGAAAAAGCACATAGCATCTTTTGGGTCTGGGCTATGACCTGATCGATATAATATTTTCTAGGTCCATCCACTTGTCTGCAAATTTCATGCTTGCACTTTTCTTTACAGCCGAATAGTATTGCACAGTGCATAAGTATCATGTCTTCATCATCTGATGAGGAACATAGATGTTTCCATTTCCCAGCTATTGTGAAGAGGGAGGCAGTGAAGTTGGCTGAGCCAGTATGTGTGGGGTAGGATGCCAAAGAGTGATGTAGCTGAGTCGGATAGTAGATTTATTTTCAGCTTTTTGAGTATTTTCATATTGCTTTATAGAGTAGCTAGCTGTACCACTTGGCATTCCCACCAACAGTGAGTGAGCTTTCCAACTTCTCCATGGCCTCAGGAGCATTTCCTGTCGGCTGTTTTGCTGACCTTAGCCAAACATGACTGCCTGTAAGATGAAATCTCAGAGTTGGTTTAATTTGCATTTCCCTAATTGCTATGAGTGGGGAGCACATTTTGAAGTGCTTCTTGTCATTCTTACTTCATTTGGGGACTGTTTGGATCTTGCTCATGTTTCCACTTGGGTCATTTGTTTCCTTGGCTCTTTTTCTGTGTATTTTTGGGATATTAATCATCTGCCAGATGTCCTTAGCAAAGATTCTCTCCCAGTACATGGGCTAGTTCTTCACTAGATTGATTGTCCCCTTAGCTGTTTAGAAGCTTTTTAGTTTTGTGAGGTCCTATTTGCCACTTGTCGTAATTTCTGGGTAAATGGAGTCCTGCTCAGAAAGTCCTTTCCTGCACCCAAATCTACCAGCATTTGCTGCCTGTTTTCTTCTAGCAGTTTTATTGCTTCACATTGAGCTCTTTGAAGCACTTGGTGATAAATTTGTGCAGGGTGATAGACTCAGGACTAATTTTATTCTTTGGTATGTGGACATCTGGTTGTCATAACATCATTGTTGAAGATTCTGTCTTTCATCCACTGAATATTTTTCTCTTTGTCAAATCATCTCCTCCTCCTCCTCCTCCTCCTCCTCCTCCTCCTCCTCCTCCTTCTTCTTCNTCCTTCTCCTTCTCCTTCTCCTTCTCCTTCTCCTTCTCCTTCTCCTTCTCCTTCTTCTTCTTCTTCTTCTTCTTCTTCTTCTTCTTCTTCTTCTTCTTCTTCTTCTTCTTCCTTTGTCATATACCTTGAAGTCTAGACTATCAATCCTCTCATCTTCTACCCCATCAGGATTGCTTTGGTTATCAAGAATCTTTTATGCTTTTTTTTATTAATGTAAGATTTTTTTTTATTTCTGAGAAGAATGTTGTAGATATTTTGATCAGAATTGTGTTCACTCTGTAAATTGTTTTCAGCAGGACTTTTATCTTCACGGCATTAATTTCATGAGTGTCTTTCCATTTTCCACTATCTTCCTCAATCTCATTCTTTAGAGATTTAAAGATGAAATGTCATTCTCCTCCATCAATAGGCTGTCCTAAGATAGTTTATTATCTCTGATACTGATCTCTTTCTCAGTGTGCTTGTTGTTGGTGTATGGAATGGCTAGTGATTTTTGTAAACTTATTTGTATCCTGCTACAGTGCTGGAGTTGTCGATTGTTTCTAAGAGCTTTCTGGTAAAGATCTCTTATATGCAGTAGCTGAACCTCTGCAACTATAAGCTATATAATTTACTCAGCTATGTAATATACTCAGCTATATAATAAACTATATAATATACTCAGCTGCGTCTTTCCCTGTAACTTTCCTTTCTAGCTATGTTACTCTGGTTCATGCTTCCAGCAATGTATTGAAGGAAGTGGGTATAGTGGCCAGCCCTATCTCACTCCTGATTTTAATGGAATTGCTTTGAGGTTTCTCTCCATTTAGGACAATGTTGGCCGTGACTTTTTCATATAAAGCCTTTATTATGTTGGTGTATATTCTTCCTGTAATATTCTAGGACTTTTATGGTGGATTTGGTAAAGGTTTTTCTTTCTCAGCTATTAAGATGGTCATGTGATTTTTTTTTCTTTTAGTCCATTTACATGACTTATATTTATTAACTTACGAATGTTGAACCAACCTTGCATGTCCAGTATAGAGCCAACTTTATCGATGTGGTCGATCCTCTTGATATGTGCCTGCAATCAGTTTGGTAGAATTTTATTGATGATTTTGCATTTGTTGTCATTAGGAAAACTGATCTGTATTTTGACTTTTGCTTTGTAATTGGCTTAGGTATTAGAGTTATACTGGCCTTACAGAATGAGTTTGGGAGTGATGCTTATATAATTTAAAAAGTACCAGTTGCATCCGTCTTTGAGATTCTCATAAAATTTTAGTGTGGCTCTATGTGGCCTGTAACAGTTTTTAATTAGAAGTTTTATTATTACTTCCATCTTTCTTTTGCTGTGGGTCTGCTTAGGTTGTTGATTGCTTCTTGGTTTAACTTTGGTAGTTTGTATGAATCAAGAATTTAAAAAAAAATCAACTATTTCTTTGAAATTTTTGAGCTTAAAGGAGTACAGGTTCTTTTTACAGTATTTCCTCTTCAGTTGTGACCCTGTCAATTTGAGTCCTCTTCTTTTGCTTAGTTATTTAGTCAGGGGTCTGCCAAACTTTATCTAATCTGAGGTTTCTCTGTTTATGTCTAGAATGACATATCTGTTAGAGAAATTGAGGTGCTGAAATATTAGATTTGTTTTGTGTTAATTTGTGTCTTTAATTCCATTACTATGATTCTATTATGAAATTGGATGTACCAGAGTTTGGTGCATATATGCTTAGTATTGTAATATTTTCTTGATTAATTGATCCCTAATTAGTATGAAGCACCATTTTCTGTCTTTTGATTAGTCTTATGTTGACTTCTATGTTGTCAGATACTAGGATATCAACACCTGATTGCTTCCTGATCCCATTCATTCAGAATATTTTCCTCGTTCTTTCAATTTAAATTTGTACCAAACTTTAAAACCAAGATGAGTTTCTTGTAGACAGCATAGAGATGGTTTTTGATTTTTACTTCACTCAGCTAACCTGTGTCATTTGATTGGAAGATTGAGGTCATGAATATCAAAAGTGATTGTTGAAAGGTATGTTAAGATTGCAGTCATTTTGATGGATTTTTGCTGGTTTGTGTTCTTAGTTCTGCTTTGTATTTAATTAAATTTTAGTATTACTTGTTTTATTTCTTTTCTTTTCTTTTCTTTTCTTTTCTTTTCTTTTCTTTTCTTTTTACCTTTTTTTTTGACGCTTCACGAATTTGTGTGTCATCCTTGCGCAGGGGCCATGCTAATCTTCTCTGTTTCGTTCCAATTTTAGTATATGTGCTGCCGAAGCGAGCATACTTGTTTTATTTCTAGAGCCTTTCAGTTGTGCTGGGTCCCCTCTTCAGTTTGAAGCATTATGTTCAGTGTTCTGTTTAAGGTGTTATTGTTTTGTTCCATATGAACTTTTGAGAATGCAAAATGATATGTTTTTCTTTCTCTTTCATTATGGCAGATAGTTTTTCCTGGGTACAGTAGTCTAGCAGGCCATCAAGGTTTTTTTAGAACTTGGAAAACATTTCTCCAGGACCTTCTGGAATTTATAGTTTTCATTAAGACGTCAAGTATTATTCCGATGGGTTTTCCTTTCAGTGTGTGTGGCTTGCTTTGTTGTTGTTGCAGCTTTCAATAGTTTGTTTTCTTTGCTCTGTGTATTTAGAGTTTTGACTATAATACAGCCTAGGATGTTTATCTTTTGGTATTGTCTGCTTGGAGTTCTGTATACTTCTTGTATCTATATGAGTATGTCTTTCCAAAGTTGTCTGTATTAATACATGTGAAATGGGACTTTGGAATCCTTACAAAAGTCTCAGTGGAAGAGTGGCTGTGTTGGCTAATTTTTATTGTCAGGTTGACAGAGCTTATAGTCACATTTGAAGAGATAATTTCCACTGAAGAAACACATTAGACCAGTCTTTGGCATAACTGTGGGGAAATTCTTTGATTGCTAATTGATGAAGGAGGTTCCAGTCCATGGTGAGAGGAGTCATTACTAAACAGATGCATCTGGGTTGTGTAGGAAAGCTATCTGGTTAAATGTCAGTGTGTGTGTGTGTGTGAGGGTGAGGGTGAGGGTGTGGGGTTGAGGGTGTGGGGTAAGGGTGTCCAGTAAGCAGTGTTCCTCCATGGTTCCTGCCTCCAGGTTCCTGTCCTGACTTCTCTACCTGATAGATTGTTACCTGGAAACATAAGCCGAACAAATATTTTGTAACAGAAAGCAAAATACATTTCTGGAATATTTTAGTTTTTTGTGGCTTCTAAAGAGAATAGGTAGCCACTTCTATAGGGCATTCTAAAATAGCAAAATGAGGGTGTGGCTATTTGTTCCCGTAGCTCACTTTTATCCTATAGAAGAGGAAAATAGGCATTTAAATCGATTTATTCACATGTAGAGGAATTACTAGTGGCAAATGGTGCTGTGAGATTTGTCTTTACTCCACTCTCCATGAAAATCAGGGATGGTATCCCCTTTCCTGTCACATGAGGAGTTTAGATCAAGGACTTCAATATAAGACCTAATATTCAGACTCTGAAAGGAGAGAAAGTAGGTTATCATGGCCATAGGAAAGAACTTTCTAGACAGGACCCCAATAGCAAGGCATAAAGATTGCAGTTAATAAGTGGAACACCAGTAAATTACAAGGTTTCTGTACAATTAAGTACACTATTACAGTGAAGAGGCAGTGTACAGAATGGGAAAACGTTTTATGAGCTATACATTTGAAAGAGGGTTAGTATATAGAATATATAAATGATTTCAATCAGTTAAATAGTTAAATTAGCAACACAATTGAAATGTGAGGAGAACAAAGGGGGAATTCTCAAAAAATGAAACACAAATGTTTGAGAAACATGAAAAATGCTTAATGTTTTAGTCACTAGAGAAGATGCAAATTAAGCTTCTCTGAGATTTTATCTCACCACAGTCAGAATGTAAAATTAAAAAAATTTTTTTGAAAATGTGTGGATGAAAGGAAAGAATACTTATTCTCTTGTGGTGGAAATATAAGCTATGGAAATCAGTATCAAGGTTCCTTAAAAAGTAGATTGACATGTACTTGTGTGCTCACCTGCACACAGACAGACAGACAGACAGACACACACACACACAGAGAGACACTAAAGACTTGAAATTGAGTTACTCTATAAGGTAGTAATGTCCCTACTAGGCAGTAGACAGACAGATAGACAGACAGACAGACAGACAGACACCCACTCTCACACACACACACACACACACACACACACACACACACACACACACACACCATGTATGTATATGGGAAGGAAGGTAGGGCATATGCTTAATATTTAATATATACATGGATTAAATTTACTAAAGTCACCATTAAAAGGATCACGTCTCTCCAAGATGCCACTCTCTGCCGCTGCTGCTTTGGGGGCTCCTAGTGGAGAAGAACTCAGTTCGGATGTCTTTGCAGCCACTTCCTCCTCAAGCTGCAGAGACTAGTTCCACTCAGGATCTTTCCCACCTGATTCCTCAGCAGTTTAGTATTCCATGTCTGAGTTCCTTGAGTTGGGGCACATGCAAGGGAGTTTAGTCACCTGTGACATTCCAAGGTCCAAAGAAGGTGGATCTGCCAATCACCACACCTGTATCAATTTATCCTACTAGAAGTTATTTTATTGTCTATGATTATTTCTCTGAGTGTCTTCCAAACATAATCTCTCTCAAATTTTATCTCTCTTTGTCTCTTTCAAACCTGTGACTTGATCCTTAGGGTGGTAAATAAATTAGCTGAGATTTTTCTGCTCCATAAGCTCTACTGCTGAGGGTCCTTGGGGGAATGTCACCATCATGCTTCCCCACTGAGCCGCAGTGGGAGATCTAGGGATATGCTACCTCTGCACAGCTGTTGGTGAATTTTGTGGAGGATTTACTAGAAGTTAGTATGTACTGATCTGGAAATAAGAAAACCAGGCTATGTGTGAAGAATAGGTGTTGTTTTATTTATGGTTTATGAAGCATGTATGCTTCGAATCAGACAAATATGCATAGAAGACTTGAAATTGAGTTACCTTATACTAAGGCAATGATGCACCCACTAGACACCAGACGTAGGGGGAGTAATAGTCCTTCTAGGGATTTGTTTGCATTGTTGAAGACCAGTGTTTCCACACCACAAAGTAATGGTGAGAGAGACAAAGGTTGGTATATGAATAAATTACCATTTTAGAAATGAATTTTGTTGCTCAGATCAGCTTTAGGTTTGCTGCAGTGCTGGGGGAAAAGTGGTGAGGTTCCCTGTCTATATTCTGTTCTGCATGAGTGACTGCTACAGTCACCACTGTTGGGTTCTGCTCTTGCCACCATGTTACAATGACATTCCCTTTACTGTTGGCATTTCATTCCCATTAAGTTCTCTTGCTGCTGACCACTGGGGACAATTCTCTCAGGGTTCAGCTGTGTATATATAAACATTACATCACTGGCTTTTCCAACATTCTACATGTTGGCCAATTTAGGCTATTTGGGTTGAAACAATTTATGTCTAATATACAAAGAAATGGTTTCATTGAAATGCAATCTCTTTGGTGGGTAAATCAAGTGAAAGTAATTTTATTATGTAAAAATTTAAATCCAATAGAATTATAACTTACATTTCCCAGATGTCTTTTGAAGTTTTTATTCTCTTAATATATTTTGGATGTATATATTTGTGTTCATTTTTTCCTTTTTGGCCTGTTATATTAGTATTTCTGGATATAATATATAGAAATTGAACTTTATTTCCCTCTATCTCTTTTAATATTTTGTAGAGACTTGCATCATTTCCTTGGATACTGGCATCTTCTCAGAGGAAATAGACCTTGCTCTAAACTCTCTGGCAAATGCTTCATTAATACTTACCTGGAATGGGAAATGTTCTGTGAAGTGTAAGAGTTTGCTTGAATTTGGTAAAGTTGTTTATATCCGTTTTCTCCTCATAATCTCTTCACCAGCTCTGCTCTAAATGAGTTTGCCAGCTAGTATTGTAGGGACTTGTTAGATGAAGAGAGGAAAATATGGTTGAAGAACTTCAGAGTCTGACTGAGAAGAATGTGTAAAATCAGCTATTATAGTCCTGTGAATAAAGAGTTACAGTAAAGGTGTGCTCACAGAGAGCCTGGACCAGACTGACTGTGGAAAAGATGATGGAAGGGTCCGGAGGAGGATGCTTCTCAGCCAAGTATGAAGTGATAAACAGGAGTTAGCTTAGAAATGGGAGGGAGCTTAAAGAATTAGAAGCATATTCATCGTGTGAATGACTGATGGGAAAAGTTAGAGGGGAGGGCAACCAGTCCCACAAGGCTTTGCGTTCACGTGAGTAGAAGATTACTCTAATGCGGAAACCACAGGGATGTGCAGGAGGATGTGCAAGTAGAGATGGAAATGATTCATATTTTAGGAATGCCACTTGGCAGCAGTTAGGAGGAGCTGTGGAAGCAGGCCAGATGGAGACAAGCCATGCTACTGCCAGGGAACGGTGATGGAGATGTACAGTGGAAGTGGAGAAGTGGAGGGGTCTAAGCCAGAGGTTCTCAGCCTTCCTAATGCTGTGACCCTCATGCCATGGTGAGCCCAACCAGAAAATTATTTTTATAGCTACTTTACTACTGTAATTTTGTTGCTGTCATAAGTTGTAATGTAAATATCCCTATATATAAATATTGGGTGGTCTTAGGTGATGACCCCCATGAAAGGGTCATTCAATCCTGAAGGGCTCACGACCCACAGGTTGAGAAACACTGCCTCAGGGGATAATGCTGAGCTTTGGAGCCATCTGCTTTTGGGTCTACGTGGCATTAGCTTGTTAGTTTATTGTCACTCAGGGCCTGAGCATATGAGAGAGGCAAGTCATTAGTGACTCAGTGTCCTATGGTGACAGTCCCAGACTGCCAGAGCTGTTTGTCTAGAGCTTTGGGTGCTAATGAAGAAGTCACATTCAAGACAAGTGAGAATTTTAAAGACTTCTTACTGCCTAGCAAGTTCTTCATCCAGTGCTAAACTGTTGGCCAACACTGGTGATAGGAAGCTTCCTTAGCTTATCTTGAGAAGACCATTCATTCCGTCTCTCTATACCCTTTTAAATTCTAATCAATGTGTGTGGATCCCAGTCAATCCTGCTTCATTTTGCTTAAGCATTCTTGGTGTGGCTGTTTGACTTAAAAGGCCCTCGTAGGCTCATGTGTTTGAATGCTTGGTACCTGGTTAGTGAAATTAGGAGTTATGGCTTTGTTGGAGTTGGTGCATCATTGAGAGTGGGCTTTGAGGTTTTGAGAGTCTATGCCAGGCCCGCTCTCATGGTGTGCATCCTTTCCCGCTCCCCACCTCCCCCGCACCTTGTGGATCAGGTGAGAGCTCTCAGCTATTGCTATGCTGCCATGCTACAGGAAGCAGGTGAAATGAACTTGTCTTCACTGCTGCCATTTTGACTTCAGACTCCATCTACCTAAGCTAACTTCCTCTCTAAGCTACAATAGTTATACCCGAAACACAGTGCATGCTCCTAACAACAGAGAGAACAAATGAATTTGATTGGTAGAGCAAAAGCACTTACGTTCAATGTCAGTTGACAAAAATAGAACACTGGGGACAGTCCCTAATCCCTGAGCTCTGATTGGTGAAAATTATAACTGTAACTTGTTTTCAGATGCTTGCTGGCTTTGTGATTATAGACCCTGCTTCAGCACCTACTCTGGGCTGCCAGAAGAAACAAGGCTCCTGAATTCTTGTTAGGCAGCCCTGATTGATCAGCCACTCTGCTGGTGTGGTGGGAATAACAAAAGATTTTGCTGCTGCAGGAGCCCACTGGTGTTTTCTCTGCCCTTCCTTGTGGCACACACCAGACACAGTGTGACAATGCTTGTGTGCCTGTCAGCATGTTGTCCACCATGATGAGAATAAACTAACCCTCTGACACTCTAAGCAAGACCCCAATTAAATGTTTTGTTTTCCTGTAAGCTGTCTTGGTCACGGTGTTTCCTGACAGCAATAGAACGATAATTAAGACACTTAGCATAATTCCTTTTGGTCCTTAATGTTTCACATACATTAAAATTGTTGTTTTCCTATAAGCTGGAAGGTTTTCTTTGTTAGTTTGTTGCTAATTTTTAGACTATGTATCCCTAGCTAATCTAGAACTAGCCATGTAGACTAGGCTGACCCCTAACTTACAGAGGTCTTCTGCTTCCCAAGTGCTGTGACTTAAGGTGTGATTCCCCACACAGGAGTGAGTCTTCTGCTTATGGATTGAGCGACATTGTGAGTAACCTATGTCCTTTCCAAACACTGAGTAGATTTGTCACTTTTACTCTTCAAAGATTTTTGGTTACTTTTCCCCAGCACTTATAAATCAACACGAAACCCTTCAACTATTTCTTGAAACCAAATTATAAGAAGAGATGGTTAGCCATGCACTGCTAAGATGAGTTTACTTAATAAGAAGAAAAATAGCAAAAGATGGAGCTAATTAAGCAATGGTCATGCTTTAGAAGAGACAGCTGAGGGAAGGCAGGCAGGAGGTAGAAAAGCAGGAATGAGCTGGAGGCTAGTAATTGGAAAGAGTCATTTTCTTTCCCCTCTGAGTTTAACCCCTTCAGAAAGTCTCCAGTGCAGAACTGTCAAGGAACCTGTCAGCTGCCAGCTTGATGCTCTCTCAGTGGACCAGGCCTGCCTGTCTTTTTAGGATCAGCAGAGAAAGGTTTGATTAATATGGAAACATTGTCTAAAGGAGAGTACACCCTGGAGCCCTAATAAGAGAGCAGTGCTGCATGGTCCAGGCACTCAGAATCCTGTGTTCATCACCAATAGAAACACAACAGTGCTAGGAGTTTGATGGTAGAGTGGCCTTGTTCTAGTGCACTGTGTGGCCACAAGAGGATTCCAACAGCAGTCGGGATCAGACTACAAAGTGGCAGCTTGGAAAACAAAATCAGCTCCTTTTTATTTATTTCAGAACACCAACCCATGGAATGTCGCTGCCCAGAGCTAAGGCGGACCTCCTCACCCCAGTTAACCTAATTTAGAGAATCCCCCATGGGCATGTCTAGAGTTGTATTTCCCAGGTGGCTGTAGATCCTGTCAATGCCAGTGTTAAACATCAAACATGCCTAGATTAACTTGGTAGATGTCAATGATCTCACAGTGAGATCATTTTTCTTTTCCTCAATTTTTATAGTGTGGTGTGTATTTGGTATATTCCTATGGTATGGTGTTTATTTGGTATATTCTTATAGTATGTTGTGTATATGGTATATTCCTATAGTATGGTGTGTATGTAGTATATTCCTACTGAATGTTGTGTATACAGTATATTCCTGTAGTATGGTGTGTATTTGGTATATTCTTGTACTGTGGTATGTATATGGTATATTCCTATAGTGTGGTGTGTATATGGTATATTCCTAGAATATGGTGTGTACACGGTATATTCCTATAGTATGGTGTGTTGACACTGATGTGGTATTCACATCTTTTTAGTTTCCCCTAAATGTCACTTATATAAGACATTGATTAGGAAATAGAATAGACTGAAGACTTCAGCAGCACTCAAGGGGCAGCTTACGTCCATGTGAAACTGATGTCTGTTACTCTTAAACACACACACCCCTTTATTTTATCACTGAAGAATTTCCACTCATCTCACTCAATCCACATCCTCTGGAAATACCATCTAGGAGCAGGCAAGAATGGTCAAGTGCTCTTACCTTCCTATCTGGCCTTTGGTTTTTCAGACAGGGTCTCAGGTGGCCTAGGCAAACCTTTCAAATTCACTCAGTATCTTTGGCACCTTGAAACTCCTGATCCTCCTGCCTCAGCTTTCCAAATTCCAGAATTACAGGCAAGCACCACCATACCTAGCTTTCCCTTTAACTTTTTAAATGAGGCCACTTTCCTGTCTCAGAAGTGTAAATGGCCACGTTACCGCCTTGCCTGCAAGAAACGGACATGGACACAAGAATCCTTCTACAAGCATACCTTTATTACACCATGTGGAGAAAGAGAAAGAGGCGGTAGATGGGTCCGCTTAAATACACCTCAGTGTGACGTGTGTCGTCAGGATTGGCTGACTGCTCATTACCTCAGGTTACGCCCCGGGATGGGCGGTGACTTACGTGGCTTCGTCACAAGCACATGCGCACTGAACTTGTTTGCTTGTCTCAGGTTGGGGGTGGTGACAGAATGTCGGCGCCAACTTGGAATGGAGGCAGAACCGGCTCGGGTGCGGCTCTCTACACAGAAGCTTTGGCCATGGACTTGTATCTGAAGAGCTTAGGTGTATCTGCTCCCTTTCTTTCCCTCAATAATGAACCGCAGTATAAAGTGAGTGAGACCAGTCTCCCTGATAGAGCAGTAGATGGAATTCCCAGCAGCAGCGCATGCAGAGCCTGACATCCTACAGCAAGCCTTAGATCTGCGTGGGTGTGGATGTCCGCTGACTCATTTTAAAGCTGTTTGGGCTGGAGAGTTCAGGAACAAAAGAAGATGCTGGAAGGGAAATGGAGGGGGAAAGGAACAGACACAGGAGTCAGCTTTTTATCTTCACATTTTGGGGATCATGTTGCCTGTGGACTTTTGAAATGCAAAGCCTAAGTTTCTTTTTTAAAATGCTTGTTCTCTGCTTTTCTGCCTTTAGCTTTGCTTTCTCCAGGCTCTACCCCTGCTTCTGCTCAGTTAGTGTCCTTGAGGAAGCCAAAGAAAGGACGCACACTCGAGAAGGGATTTGGGCATAGAAACAAAAAGATGTCCGATGCTTTTTATTTTAACTATTGTATATGCTTCACCTTACAGCACTGTAAGGGAGCTAATTTCTTTTCAGAAAAATGTCCTTCATGTATGTGTGTGTGTGTGTGTGTGTGTGTGTGTGTGTGTGTGTATTATACATTTCTCTTTGTGTGCAGATACACATGTATATATGTGCATGTAGCATCCAGACATCAACTCCAAGTGTCATTCCTCGGGTGCCACCCATCTTGTTTAGGAACTAGGCTCTCTCCTCGGCTTTGAACTTGTTACCAGGCCAGGCTGCTACACAGAAAGATCCAATGGTCAGCCAGTCTTTGCTTTCCCTGAACATGTGCCAGCACACTTAGAACACATTTCTAAAATGTGTTCCGGGGATTAAACACACGCCCTCAAACTCTCACTGCATCTCTGCCTCTGAGCCATCTCCCTAGCCCAGCCAATGCTTGCTTAAGCTTTATTGGGAGTCAACAGAGAAGATATGGTTGAAATAGCCACTGTTTCTATGTAGCTACTTCTTTTTCTAAGAGTACTTTAAGTACTAGAAAAATTTCATTTATCAGTCTATAAAATGGGCATTGTTTTATAGGACTGAAGAGTTCCTCTTTAACTACCTGTTCTATAAGGCAGGTTTTTCTAAAGGATAACTGGGTAGTAACTGTAAAGCTCATCCTCATGTTCATCAACTTGTCAGACTGTATTTTAATCAGCTGTGTGCTACTGTAACCCAGCGCTAGAGCTAATAGGCTTAAACAGTGAAAAAGGATACTGGGACTCACAGTTTCAGAGATTTCATCCTATGATTAGCTGATCCACTGTTTTGGGCCTCGTGTTGAGGCAGCACACTGCGGAGCAGGGGCAGCACACCGCGGAGCAGGGGCAGCACACCGCGGAGCAGGGGCAGCACACCGCGGAGCAGGAGCAGCACACCGCGGAGCAGGGGAGGTATTGTGGGTGGCCCTCTTCACCTCCTGGTGTCTGAAAGTCTGAAAGGACAGAGAAGGGAATTCCAATATTCTCTGCTTCCTTCCCATCAATCCTCTCAAAGGTTCTGTCAGTTCAGGAGTGCGAGAAGCCAGTGACTAAGTCTTGAACACGTGCTCCTTAGGTGGACTCTTTCCTAGACCACACAGGTTACAAATGGATCTACTTGGATTTGATTTTTCTTATTTCTTTTAGAGTAAATTGATAATGGATATTCTTAGAAATCTTTCTGAATGCCCGGTGCCAGTAACCTTTCTCACTTGAGATAGACAATGAGAGATTTCTAGTTTGTAATTTATGTTAAAAATCAATACCTACAGGAAATGTATACTATGGAGTCTTCTACCAATAACATGAGGTTTTTAAAAGCTAAATTTTAATTAATTTAATTCCTATAATAAGTCAACTGTTTATTATACTGCCAACTGTATGTTCTTCAATAAATTAAATATGTGTACAGGATGCTCTTACCAGTGTTCACGTGCTAAAGAGAACATACAAACAAAATGACTCTTGAGAATTCATTGACCATGAATGGTGGACCTGGGTGGTTGAGTAGGATTCAGCTAGTGATATGAAGAATGTACATTGTGGTGATGAACTTAGTGTTGGAGGGCATTTCCCAGTGCTATTTTTCAACTTGTAGAAATCTACAGTCTCTTGGGATAAGGGCTTCTTGGGACATCTGTGGGGTAGTGTCTTGATTACTTTAATTATGGTGGGAAGACTTACCTACTTTGGCCTGGATTCTAGGGTTAGTATTGCAGGGCCAAAAGCAATGTGGGGAGGAAAGGGTTTATTTGGCTTTATTCTGGGTCATAGTCTGCTGAAGAAAGCCAAGGTAGAAACATAAACTGGGTGGGAACTTGAGGCAGGAGCTGATGCAGAGGCCATGAAGGAGTGTTGCTTACTGGCTTGCTATTCATAGATTGCTCACTCTGGTTTTTTTTTTTTTTTTTTTTTTTTCTGGCCCTTCTCTATCAATCACTAATTTTATGCCTTACAAACTTGCCTACAGCTTGTATTACGGGCATTTTTCTTAATGATGTTTCTTTTATTCAGTTGATGTTGTTAGTTTGCATCAAACTGACATGAAACCAGGCAGGACAGTAACAGAAGAGCAGTATGCATTCACGTCTCTGATTTCCAACTCTCCATTTGCTTTGACCAGCAGCTGCAAGCTCCAGCAGCCTCAGCTTCCTCACTCCACTGGACTTTACCCTTCAACTCTGAGCAGAAATAAAGCCTTGCTTAATAGAGGGTGTGCTTATAACAAGGAAGGACGCCGGGGCTGGCTGGAGTGTGGTTGTTCTGGGGCTGGTGGTGGAAGAAGGTAACAGGAAAAGTTAA
Source organism: Mus minutoides (assembly GCA_902729485.2). Lineage (NCBI taxonomy): Eukaryota > Metazoa > Chordata > Mammalia > Rodentia > Muridae > Mus > Mus minutoides. The sequence goes on from LR749532.1 coordinate 2,164,556, forward strand.
GACAGGGATTCATTGCCAGACAAGGGGCATGGGCTACAGTGTCAATTGACGTGTAAATCTGGAAGGCATACTTGGCAGAATTCGAAATTGTCCCAGCTCCAATACTATGGAGTAAAACCCATGGGAAAGGTTGACATTATTCTCAAGCATTCACAGCAGAGTTACCCTAAAACAGAAAGAAAAATCATGTGGCAAAGACCTATTTTATCTTGTGTGTCAGAGTATTATTGTGCCAAACATTATTGACCAGAGAAGAGAATCTTTGTCCATCAGTCCTTTATTGAGGAGAAGCTGGCTTTTATTAACCACAGATTAGGAAAAGTTTCAATCATTTATGCAGGCAAAGTATTAGAACATAAAGCACTTTAGTGAGATATTTGAGTTATTAGAAATACATTTTCAGAGCAAAATTACAGTCCTGTTTTGATTTGTGTTATTATACATTTCATGATATCATAGCATACTGGGATATCATTATCAGGAATAAAAGTTAATTCTTTATTTATGGAAGTACAATGTATCTTTCTTCAGACATCCCAGAAGAGGGCATCAGATTTCATTACAGATGGTTGTGAGCCACCATGTGGTTGCTGGGATTTGAACTCAGGACCTCTAGAAGAGCAGTCAGGGCTCTTAACTGCTGAGCCATCTCTCCAGCCCAAAAGTATTGGGATCCACTGCCCGCAGTGGACGGGGTTCCTGGAGGATTGGCCTGAAGCTGAAATGAAACTAAGGGAGTGGGGGAAGAAAGAAGAACTCCGAGGCTACATGGTTGCTTCTGCTTAGAACGACTGTTTAATGGTGGATAAGCATTTGGGGATAAAGGAAGGGGAGGCCCCGCCCCCCGTCTTCTGCGCAGGCATTCTGGAGTTTGGTGGGAACCCTGAAGTCTCGTGACATCTCGCAGGTTGCGCAGGTGGGCTGGTCGTAGGTGGGCCTCTCGTAAGCTGGGTGGAGCCGGGTGACCTAGGAGATGTGCAGAACCTGGCTGCAGGGGGGAGCTGGGCTCTCTTATCCTAATTAACAATACAACAGGTGCCATTGGGTGCAGCACAGCTCCGGTCATTGCACCAACTATGTTGGTGGAGAAGGGGTACCACACAAAAGTTAATTCTTTAACATGAGATTATTATTAGACATTGTGAATATGAGTAGTACATATTAATGCATAGTTCTGATTAGTGTATGTGGGATAATAGAGTTCAGAGTAAGATTTTTGGGGGGACCTTAGAGTTGAACTTAGAGCCATGGGAATGCTCTAGGCAACTGGTCTAAAACTGAGACAGGTCCCAGCCCAACAACATCCCAATAAATGGAAGTTCTGTAGAGGATCTATCCTATTAGATTAAGTGTTCAATATCAGTTCTATGCCAGTATCTTTGTTCTTTCCCCAATGAAACAGCTAGTTGACAGTTTCATTGAATCAATAATTAACTGTTGAACAAAGAATTTGCTTAAGCAAAGCAAACAGGCTTCATTCCCTTATGAGAGAAATAGAGACACTGGTAAGTAGGTGTGTGTCTTGGCAGCTTTTAGACCAGTGGTTCTCAACCTTCCTAATGCTGCAACACTTTGATACCTACAGTTCCTCATGTTGTGGTGACCCCCAATCATAACATTATTTTCATTGCTACTTTATAACCTATTTTGCTACTGTTATGAATTTTAACATAAACCTCCATGTTTCCCAATGGTCTGAGGTAACCCTATGAAAGGGTTGATAGACCCTCAAAGCGGTCACAGTGCACAGGTTGAGCACTGCCAGTTTAGACAATGTCCCTTGTCCATACATGGGTCTTCCTTGTCAGGTTGCCTAACACTAAAGTTTCATGTCTTCTTAAATCTTGCTTGAGCACTATACATGGTTTATTTGTGATCAAGATGGAAACATTTAAGACCATGTTGAAGCCATTAAAAATCTTAGTTGATTTTAGAATGAACCTTGATATAAAGATGAATCAATACATATCTGGCATTCTAATGAGTATTATTTTTAAAAGTTAGGGTATTTCTGTTGAGTAGCTGTCCATCATGTTAGGTCCAATAATAATAATAATAATAATAATAATAACAACAACTAATATATATGAAAAACTATCTAAGATATTAGATACAAGTATAGAATACCTTAAAATCACATACTCATAATGTAGTCAATGTTTAAGTCCTGAGGCCATGTACTTACATTTTAAGAGAACGAAAGGTTTCATATGTTCTTTAGGAAGGTCTCAGCCTGCTTTTTGTTTCATGGCTGGCCTCTGCCTCTTCTGATCCTTAAGAGCAGATAATCATAATTGGGTGTGGCTGTTTATGATCTGGATCTTCAATGAGAAGTAAGCATGTGCCGAGTGAGGGCTCAAGGTGGGGAGGCCTGACATGCCCTCTGGTGGGTGGGTAGTGTGTGTATGTGTATGTAAGTGAGCTGAGTTGAATATTAAAGCCTATGTGTAGCAATTAGGAAGTACTGAGTACATTCTTGTGGTGTTCCTCAAGAGCCAGGAAACCAGGAAATTCATTTGAATTATGCAAAGGCCATTTTGATAATATGAAATATTGATCCTGGAGAAGGGTGTGTGTGATGCAAATTAAATGAATGAAGTTATTCGTGCATTGGGCACTGTTATGGACAAGAACTGTTAGGGAACTGCATCAGGGTGACAGAACTGGATGAAGTAGGGGGCAGTGGCACACCTACTTGAAGAAGGCCACACCTCCAAATAGTCCCACTCCCTGGGCCAAGCATATTCAAACCATCACCTGGACCCCAAGGAAAGCAATTTAATTGAAGAACACAGTAAGGACTTCTAAATAGCAATTATGAAGTTCAAAGACCTTAAAGAGGAAATTAATAAATCCCTTAATGAAAACCTTGAAAACACAAACATTTGGATGAAATAATGAAAGCATTCAAGACACGAAAGTAGAATTTAACAAAGAAATAGAAACACTAAAGAAAACCCAGACTGTAATAAAACTGGAAATGGAAAACTTAGGATGTCAAATGAAGGCCTCACAGTTTGCCTCACCAATGGATTGTAAGATGTGCACAAGAGAATTCCAGGTGTTGAAGACAAAGTAGAAGAGAAAGGCCAGTCAGAGACAATGTCCAATCAGAACAGATCAAAGCACAGAGCATCCATGAAATCTATGGGACACTATGAAAAGGCCAAATCTATGAGTAATAGATATAGAAGGAGGAGGAGGAGGAAGAGGAGGATGCAGAGGAAGAGGAGAAGGGGAGGGGAGGAAGAAGAAGGAGGAGGAGAAGGAAGAGAAGGAGGAAGAGAAGAAGAAGTTGTAGTTGTAGTTGTAATGTAGTTACAACTACATTAGTTACATTACAATTAGTAATTAGTTACATTAACTAATTACAACTACATTAGTTACATTAACAATTACATTAGTTACAACTACATTACAGCTAATGTAGTTGTAATGTAGTTGTAGTAATGCAGGTCAAAGACACAGAAAATATTTTTAACAAAATTATAGAAGAAAATATAAAGAAGGGGTAACTGTTAAAGAACAGGAAGCTTACAAAACACCAAACAGGATCAGAAAAAAAAATCCCCATAACACATAATAATCAAAACATTAAACACACAGAACAAAGAAAGGGAAAAAAGCCACTAGGGAAATTAGTTATATGAAGTCACATATGAAGGCAGGTCCATTATATAACACCTGTGTTTTCAATGGAAACTCTGAAAGCTAGAAAGACCTGGGTGAATAATCCTAAAATTCTTGAGACCACAGATACCAGTCCAGAAAACTGTACCAGCAAAACTAACACTCATGATAGATGGAGAAAGAAAAACATTCCATGCTTAAACCAAATGTAAGCAATTTCTATCTACCAATGATATACAGAAGGCACTAGTTGAAAACATCAGTCTGAAGGGCTTATCCACACACAAGAAGACACAAAGAATAAATAACCATGAACAGTAAATTAAAAGAGGAAGGGGATTGAGCCACCACCATCACTACCACCACCTTCACTACCACCACCATCACTACCACCACCATCACTACCACCACCATCACTACCACCACCATCGCTATAGCAAAAACAAGGCACTGCTCATCAATATCTCTCAACAGTAATGGTCTCAGTTCCTCTAATAAAAAGAAGCAGACAAACCGAATATATTAGCAAGTCAGATACATCTTTCTGCTGCATCCAGTAAATATACCTCACCATCAAAGATACATATCAATTTAGAGTACAAGGATAGAAAATGCAATTTAAGCAAGTGAATGTAAGAAGCAAGCAAGGGTAGCTACTTTAATATTACACAAAGAGACCTTAAAGTAAAACTAAACAGAAGAGACAGAGGAATCCACTACAGACTTGTTAAAGGAAAAAAATCCTCCAATAGGATATTAAAATTATATACATTTATGCACCAAACATAAGAGAACCCAAGTTCATAAGAAACACAAGTATAGATAAAGTCACATTATTGATTCCCACAGGTGACTTTTGTACCCCACTCTCTCCAATAGATAGGTGGTCATCCAGACAAAACTAAACAGATAAATGTTGGAGTTAAATAACATCACAAATCAAATGGCCCAAAGAGACATGGATAGAAAAATTTCCTGAAACACAAAGGAATATACCCTCTTTTTAGCAGCTTATGGAACTATTTCCAAAACTGACCACACAAAGCAAGTCTCAACAAATACACAAAAATCAAAATAGCATCTCGCATCCTATCTGATGAACAAGATTAAAGCTGGATATTAACGCCATCAGAAAGTCTAAAAACTCATGGAAACTGAACAATGAATGAAAAGTGAGTCAAGGCAGAAATCAAGGACAAAATTACCAACTATTAGAGTTAAATGCAAGTGAAAACACAACATTCCAAAACATAATGGGTACAAGGAAGGCAGGTCTAAGAGGCACACTGATAGCACTAAGCACGTGCATCAAAAAAATTGAAGGGATCTCATATTATCAACAATGTACAGCACAACTGAGAGCTCTAGAACAATTAAGAAATAACATCCCTAAGGAGTAGACAGCAGGAATAATCAAACTCAGGGCTGAAATCAATGAAGTAGACACAAATAAACAAACAATACAAATAATCAATGAAATGAAGAATTGATTGATTGAGAAAATCAGCAAGATTGACAGATCCTTAGCCAAATCATACCAGTTAAAGAAAAGAAATCTAAATTAATAATATTAGAGATGAAAAAAAAAATCATAGCCGGGTGTGATGATGCACGCCTTTGATCCCAGCACTTGGGAGGCAGAGGCAGGTGGATTTCTGAGTTCAAGGCCAGCCTGGTCTACAAAGTGAGTTCCAGGACAGCCAGGGCTATACAGAGAAAGCCTATCTCGAAAACCATTAAAAAAAAATCACAACAGACACTGGGGAAATCCAGAGAATCTTAAGTACATACTTTAAGAATCTCTACTTCACCAAACTGGAAAACCTAAAATAAATGTGTAAATTTCTTGATACCTATGACCTGCTAAATAAAATCAAGATCAGATAAACAACCTAAACAGAACCACAGCCCCTAGTGAGGAGATGCAGTCATTAAAAGTCTCCCAACCAATCACTGTGTGTTGGGTTTACAGCCCACTCCATCAGATGGAATCCCCACCCTAAACTGCTATAACAACTAAGAAATGCTGAGAACAAGTGAAATTCAAGCGAAAGTCTTCTACTGTGATGACCACACTAATTAGTTATCCATTATCAAATGGTCACCACTAAAAACATGCATACAAGTAACACTATACAGACTGAGCAGGGTATTCTTAGGAATACTTACGTATATAACTATACATATATGAATATTTCTAGAATTCATGAAAAAAAAGAAACAATGAATTTGGAAGACAGCAAGAAGAGGGACATGGGAAGGTTTGAAAAGAAAAAAATAGAATGGGGAAAAGATGAAATTATAATTTTAAAAATAAAAAGTAAAAATGTTCAAGATGGCAAAAAATATTGGTAAAAATAATGACTTTTTTTTACATTATTTTTCTTCTGGAAAGTACAAAACTCAAAAAGCACATTATTTCTTCTGTTATATGGTAGGCTCAGTATTATTCCATAATAAATTAAAATAATATTTGAAGGTAGTAAAGATTTTAATTCTCTAAAATGATAAATATTTATAGCTGCAACATATAAAAACAAATGGTTCTGCAGGATTGCCAAGCATTTTAAAAATCACCGGGAGTTCCTGGCATGCGAACATTTTCAAACCAGCGAGGTGGATAAGCTCATTAGCAATGGATGTCTGCGGTTTGAGCTCAGGTGGCTAACCTAGTCAAAAGTTAATAGTGTCTGGTTTGTAGAGAGACCTGTGAGTGTGGAAAACCCAGATAAAGGACCAAGAACCAAACCTAGAATGATTCCATTATTATGGCTCTGTGGAGGAAGAAATAAGTAACAATCACAAGAAGCCAGTCCCAGAGTCAAGGAAACCCAGGAGGGATGGGCTTCTTCCTCAAGTCAATAAATGCCTTAGTGTAGGGAAGGTGCCTTGGGTTGTCACTGTGATAGCACAAAATGGGGTCTACTCTGTCCTCAAAAATGTCAGAGCTGGGCAGCAATGGCACATGCCTTTAATTCCAGCACTCAGGAGTCAGAGGCATGCAGATCTCTGTGAATCTGAGGCCAGTCTGGTCTACAGAGAAAGTTCTAGGACAGCCAAGGGTATATAGGGAAAACATGCCTCAGAAGAAAGAAAGAAAAAAGAAAGGAAGGAAGGAATGGAAAAGTCATAAGTCATTGAATTCTTGCTCTGGAAACACCACACCATCACCAGCATAAACATCATCATCATCAACAATAAAATCACACAGAATGTGGTTCTAGGTTTGGCTCTTGGCCCTTTACTCTCTGGATTTTCCACACACAGTCATCTCTGCAAACTAGACACTATCAATATCTGAGTAGTTTAGACACCTGAGCTCCAACCGCAGACATCCATTGCTAATGAGTCTATCCACCTCAATGGTTTGAAAATGTTCTCATACCATGAACTCCTCATATGACCTTTAGCAGGTCAATGCTGAGCTTACAGTGCAGAGAACTAAGCAAACTGGTGGAAACTTCCCATACACTCCAGCCAGTGCTCAACGGATTTCAGGCATCTGTACAAATACATGTGTTCCTAATAACTCTGAAAATTTGAAGCATAGGGTTCCAGGCATTAAGGACTAACATTTTCAATATGCATGGCATGGACTATCATTTTACACATGCATGCTATAAGACTCTTTGAATGAAGACCTTTAGGATCATACAAGTCTTGGGGGAGCCGGGGAGCAACATAAACAATCTCTTAATGTTTGGCTATTAAACATCCCCTGCCGCCATTTACCTTTGCTTTATTTCTTAATCCCTTTACCCAATTAATTACCAAGATCTATATATTTGTCTTTTATCAAGTTCTCAGGGCAAATATTTCACATCTCCTTCAATGTATTAGTGACTCAAGTCCCCTAGTGATTTCTGATTGGACAATGGCAACAGATTTTAAACTCATTTCCTTCACTTGCTTTTTCTTGTCTTGCATTTGTATCAGACACAGTACCAACTAGATGGGAAATCTGGGCTGAGCAACACAGTCTTTCTTAGGGATAATTGCCACATTAGCCAAATGGTCAGATGTGCACTTAGCTTCCTGTATGCATTGTGTACATTATGTGAGCTAATATGTGTAAATGCCTGACAATGAGTTCTCAGGTGGTGGAAGGGGATGAAGTTCTCAGTGAGGTGATGGACCTTTCCAAGTTTGCCTTCCATTTCTTCAGAGTCTGATGAGGTCAGAACATTTACCACCCTAAGTAATATTTTCCTGCAATGTTTCCCCTCTCTAATTTGCTGAAATTCAATTCAGGCTTATGGTTTACCTCAAATGCCTCTCCAAGTTAACAGTTATCACTTACTCAAACAATTGAAAACTAGTTTTCCCCTTCTGCATCTGCTCTTCCAAATACCCACTGAGTTGTCTTCAGGATATTTTTATTTTCTCCCATCAGATTAGATGGCAACGGAAGAGGGCATATGGATCCAGCTGTCAGGAAATAGATATCTCATCTCAGCATAGGGCAGAGAGGCCATGCATTCTTATCCATGTCTGTGTTGTATGCATATGTACATTTTCACGTGCGTACACATGCCTGACAAAAATCAAGTACTTTCTTTAGTCATTTTCTACCTTCCTTTGTGTGGGAAGATCTCTTACTGGAGCTCACTGATTTAGCAAGATTAAGTAGACGGGAAGCTCCAAGGATCCTTCTATGTCCATCTGCCATCAAGCCCGGCATCACTCGGGTTTTAGAGGTTGAACTTTGACCCTCCACAGCAAGCATTTTACTGATCCATTTACCTATCCCTGAGTCCATGTGTTCTAAGATCTTATTCTTTGATGGCTTGTTTTCCTCCCGTCTGCTGCCTGGATCAGCTGTACCTGCAAGCCTATTGTCTCCCAATTCTATTTCCACACGTTTTCTCTGTTGACCTCCTAGTATCTCCTTGCAGCTCGGGTTTTCTCTTTCTTTCTTCATTGTCTCCTTAGACTCTTTACTATTGATTAGCGCTGCTGTATTTTCTGCTTCCTCTTCCTATTCTTACCAGACCACAAGACTGCTAGTTAATACAGTAATGCTCTATAATTGTATCACTGTTTGTCTTCCACAGCATAAATTTCTGTCTAAGGGGTAATTCACTTAATTCACACCAAAGTTGTTTTCCTCATCCCTGGTAGTGTATTTCTTTCCTGGGAGTTTACCCATTCCTGCTTCTGTGAATTCTTTTTATTAATCATTCCATTTATTTACATCTCAAATAACTCCCCACTTCCTGGTTACCCCTCCACAGCCCCCTCCCACATCCACCCTCTCCCTCATACCCTTTGCCTTTATGAAGGTGCTCCCCCATGCCCCCACCCTCTCCTGCCACACTGCTCCCTACTTTTGGGCATCAAATCTCCATAAGACCAAGGGCCTCTCCTCCCATCGATGTCTGGAACCAGCCTTGTCCTCTCCTCCCATCGATGTCTGGAACCAGCCTTGTCCTCTCCTCCCATCGATGTCTGGAACCAGCCTTGTCCTCTCCTCCCATCGATGTCTGGAACCAGCCTTGTCCTCTCCTCCCATCGATGTCTGGAACCAGCCTTGTCCTCTCCTCCCATCGATGTCTGGAACCAGCCTTGTCCTCGCCTCCCATCGATGTCTGGAACCAGCCTTGTCCTCTCTCTCTGGGTTCTACCTTCTTCGTGTGATTCTCCCAACCTTAGAAACTCCACACTAAGCATCAGGAAATAACCAGTCTTGATGCCCAGCACCATTTACTTCCCTGATGATCACTATGCTCATCTCTGCCTTTGGGCAGCGGTGGCTTCCGTTCTGTAACTCCCATTCATTAGAAGATCTTTAAAGGCTTGGGCATAAATTCTTCACTCTCATCCCCCAACTGTCTTCCTCCATGTCTTACAATTACAAGGGTTTTTAAAAAACCAGTGAATTGGATAGACTAAGGTTATGGTTTCTATTTGAAGGTACTCATTGTATGCTTTATGGAATCCATTAACCGGCATTTACTTTATCAACTTTCTTCCAGTAAAGCCTTTGGTTTTGAGATAGAGCTTCAGGATAGAGAAACTCAGGCCTCTTCAATGTGAGAAACTGCTCTGTGCACACCATCAGCACTAGAGAGAAAAACATATCCTTGCCTGAAATAGGAATTTTCTTCTACTTCCAACACATGTAACCCAAGGCAGGTGATGGCAGGCTGTTTGGTGGGGGCTGTGACAATGATATAAAGAAGATGTGATGGCCGACTGACCAACCGTCATCTTCAAAGGAAAGCTGCAGAACCATGTGTGGTGTAAACACTGCCCCTGTTTGTTCTTGCTGCAGCTCCAGTCATCTGTGTGCCGACTGCACTAATGAAGAACACGTCTGTGGAGCAACCTATTGTGCCAGTTTTCCAGCTTTCTGGAAAAAAGACTTGAAACATTCTAATCTTGGCCAACATTCTTGCACAACATTGGTGTTTATAATTATTAAGAAATCAAGGAGAAGAGAGAAAAATGGTAATAAAACATTTAAAACTAATTAAGTGATGTAAAATTTTCATGTCAGCAAGAGAGCATTTTTAGTATTTTGTCCTAGATTGCATATTTATATAATTGAGTTATTATTCTCTCCTTTTCCAGGGAGTTCCAATGCACACACACACACACACACACACACACACACACACACTCAGCAGAGAGAGAGTCTGGTGGTGATGATGAAGAAGAAGATGATGGTGATGATGATGACAAATATGTAGTAACAAAACTAAAAACAATATTTAAGTGAAAAATGAACACAAAGCTCATGGTGACAGATGTGTAGGCATTTTTAGAGTGCAAGTGACCCAGGAAACTGAAGCCTTCTTGAATGATGCCCTTCAGAGGGACTTCAACAGACTGTTCAATAGATAATGTGACTTAATCAACTGGGTGTTATTTATTCCGTCATTTATTTATACAGTACCTCCTGAAGCCCAGGCTGGTTTTGAGCCCTTTGTGACATGCAGAATGACTTAGAACTTGTGAGCCCCATGCCTCTTCCTCGTGAGTGCTAAGCTTAACAGTACTGGGGACCCAACCTAAGGCCTTGTGCATGGAGGTAAGCACTCTGTCAACCAAGCCACATAGCATACTAGATACAAGTGTTCCTTACGACAAGAAAAAAGCAAAAAATCAAAGAAATAAATACATGAGAGAATCAATGCCAAGACTGGAACGTTTCAGAGCTAAAGGTGATTTTAGCAGAAAGAAATGAAATAGGTCTATGTCATCCAGATGTGTGTGAAAGTCTGTTAGCAACAGGCATTAAATGAATATCCTGTTTGCTAGGGGTCTGTTTAACTAGTTATAGATTTATAATAAGTACATAAATACTTACATAATCATAATGTGAGTGCTGGTTCTTGGTCTGTGATATCATCATAAAGAGCTGAGATGAAGAGTGCTCATCAAGAATGGGATGTATTGGTGTATGGCAAACCTTGATGATTCTACAGCTGACTGGTGTCAGGAGGTGGGGACAGACAGACAGACAGACAGACAGACACACACACACACACACACACACACACACACTCACACAGAGAGAGACAGAGAAGGGAGGAAAGAGGTTAGATAGACAGACAGACAGACCCCCCTCCCCAACACACAGTGATACCATCTGTAATGGTAATTACAGATAAGTTTCTGTAATGATGTATTTGGATAAGACTGATGTTTATATTGGTGAATTTAATGGAACAGGTTTCTCTCCCTAATGTGAGATGGCCTCAGCTAATAACTGAAAACTCAGAAAGGGCAAAACGGTGGATCCTTTCCTGCATGGGGGATTCCTCCTGACTCAAAGCCTCTAACTGGCATATTGGCTTTTTCCTGCCTTTAACTTAAGAAACTCTAGCATGTCCTGAGCTTTCAGTCTACATGCTTTGGGAGGAGAACCATGAAATACCAAGGTTTCTTGGCTCCCAGCTTCCCGGCTCATCCTGAGCATTATGGGACTTGGAACTGCATACATGAGCTAGTTGTTTATAATAGATTCTCAGTCATATATCCATTTATCTACATATCATGTATCTATAGATTCATCTACTTATATTTATGTGTATAATGTATGTATGTGCAGGTACACCCTGCCTAATGTGTCAAGAAATATAGATATAAATATATTCCTTGGAATTATGATGTATTAGCAGGAAGCCTAAAAACCCAAATGGGAGATTCTAAAGAAGAAGATTCAGAGAAAGGGGTTTGTATGGAGAGATAAGACGTTTATGATACCATGATTTTTCTTTGTTATACGCACATTTCAACTTATAAGACAATAAAATACTAAGTATATCTGTTTAAATTGTAAATTTCACTCTTTTAACTTTTCTTTGGAAAAGTTTTTAGCATGTAAGCAAAAATGCATGAAATTCAAGGTATTTGAATATTGAATTTGTAATTCTACAAAAGCACACAAGATTGAGAAAATTTACAATTCAAAGCAGTGAGTTTGAATTTTAAAAACACCGTACATAATTAGACCCTCTAACAAGCTTGGACAAGTGAACGTGCACAATGATGTTAATTGTTCATTTTTTTTTAAAAAAGGAAATGTTCTCTTTTGTGTGTAGAAACTAAGTTTTTAAAAGTTGCTTAATTTATTAAACCACATTGTGTTGTGGTGCTACAAAGCGGTAATCATGTGAGGTTGGAGTGTGTGAGACAGGAGCGGTGAACCTACTGGAAGAAAGACCTGGTGTGTTGTAGCAATGGCTTGAAGTACTCAGAATCAACTTGAATGATCAGAAAAATCAGAACCTTATATTGCAATATATCTGCAATTCCTTGATTGGGCTACACCAGTGGAAAGCAAGGTAACAGGCAGGAACCTCTGGTACTCTAATGTGATGTTTCTACTTTCACATCCAGAATGATTGTGTTTGGCCTCCTGGGCTCATTATAAAAGCTGAGGCAACTAACTCCCTTGTGAATGTAGAATCCACAGTCAGTTACACTCCTGGTCCCGCCTGCAGCCAGCCAGCATGCCCAGTGGGGACTCGCTGATGTAAGTTGTGAGTCATCACAGGAGCTCTTACCCACCTTAGGTATTCGTGAACCACACATTACCCACCTTAGGTATTCATGAACCACACATTAAACTCCAGTAAAACGAATAAATAAAACCTCAAATTAACCCTCATGGCACACTGCCCTGGAAACCCAAGTTAATTTATTTATTGTGTGCATGTGTGTTCATGTATGTGCATGTGGGCACGACTATGCCATGCCACACAAATGGTGTTCAGAAGCTAGCCATCTTCCATGTAGTTGGGGACAATGCTGATGAGTTCTTTGTTACTGCATGCACCAAAACTGGCTGATTTGTACACAGGGGACTCTCCCCTCTGCCTTCCATCTTGCTGCAGACATCCCAGGCTTACAGATGAGCACCACTGCATATGGCTTTTATACAGGTTCTGGGGAGTTAAAATTGTGCATTCACACCTATGTGCTAAACACTTCCCTGGGCCACTTCCTCAGCCTGGAACCAAAATTTATAAGGACCAGATGATCTTAGGAGTAGGAGCAAGCAAACATGGTGGAAGGAATTAATTGTTCTTTCCCAGTAATTCAGCTAGAGCCTAATGTGTGTAAGTTCCTCATGTTAAGGTATTCTGACTTTAACTCTAAAGCAATAGCTTTATGCCCCTGGGGACAGTGTGACAATTGCAATCACAGAAAGAAATTTGCAGGAAGGATCTACCTTAGACCTAGTGATCTGGATCTACCTGAAACTTAGGGATCTGGGCCTACCTTAGACTTAGGGATCTGGATCTACCTTAGATCTGGGTCTACCTTAGACTTAGGGATCTGGGTCTACCTGAGACCCAGGGTGTGCTGATCTGGAACAATATTTTGCACATAAGAAGGGTTATTTGTCTTGATTTGATGCTCTTGACTGTAATCAGCCCACATCAGCCAATCTTCCAGTTCTTACACAGATTATTTTGGTATATAACTGTCTTATTGTAGAACATGGTCTAGTTTTCTTGCCTTAGCCATAATTCCAGAGAGTCGCAAGTTATCTAACCTAAGCTATGTTCAAATCTACTATCTAAGACACTGTGTAATCCCTGAAATAACAAAACAAAACAAAACAAAACACAAACAAAAAGCAAAAACGGGTGAGGTTTGAGGGGAAGATGAACGAAATAAGAGTATAGCACAGAAGGCTTCTCACAAACACATTCAACAGCCCATGGTGGTCATCCTAGCCCAAGCTTCTGGTGACAACTCCTGCTTTCTTAACACCATGGTGGTCATCCTAGCCCAAGCTTCTGGTGACAACTCCTGCTTTCTTAACAAATGCATGTGCCCTTTCCTTAGGGCTTGGGTGTTGTTATGATTTGTTTTGTTTTTCAGAGAGAGAAAATTTTATTTGTTCTTTTCCAGGATAGATAGATGCCTTTATCTGTTCCTTGTAGAACTAGAAAGATCTGCCATTATTTTAAAGAGACCCCTAGCAAAGAAGAGATCCCTTTAATGTCTGTTGCTACTAGGCTATCACACACATTTGGATCAGATGCATGCTCCTTTCTGTCAAAATTTCCTTTAGCTCTGAAATGTCCCAATATTGGCAGTGATTCTCTTACAGATTTCTTTGAGTTTCCCGTTGCTTTTCTCTTGTTGTAAGGAACACTTGTATCTAGTGTGTCATGTGACTTGGTTGTCAAAGTGCTTACCTCCGTGCACGAAGGCCTTGGGTTGGATCCCCAATACTGGTAACTTAGCGCTGAGGAGGAAGAAGCCTGAGGCTCACGCGTTCCAAGTCGTATGTACTCACATAGCAGAGTAGACACCCATGCCTTGTTCCTGATCTCAGGCACGTAGCTTTCAGTTGCTCACCAGGCCTTTAAATCATGGCCTTTCTAACGAGGAGGTAATTTCCTTCTGCTTTTAGTTCAATTTGGCTTTTTATCCTGAAATTGTGTCTACTTTTGTCAAGTGCTTTTTCTGCACCTTTTGAGATGGACATGTGTGTTTTGTAATTAAAATTACATCTTTTTCCCTTCCTACAACCTCTCCTGTGTACCTCACCCTGTCCTCTCTGAAATTCACGGCTTTTTACTTCATTACTGTTATGTGTCTCAACATATAAAAATAAAACATTGAATGTGATTTTGAAGCTGTCACCTTGGTGTTGGATAACCAGTTAGGGGCTTCATCCCCAGGAAAGACTATTTTTCTGCTCTTAGTTCTTTGTCTATGAGTTGGACCTCGTCCGTGAGATTTCCCCTTTCCATGCTAGCATGTCTATTGATGATGTACGTTGAGCCCTGTTTAGGCAGTCACGTTGCTAAGATTATGGTTGAAGCTTCCCTTTCCTACCCATTAGTCACAATCTCTCTCAAAGTAGATCCTGATCCTCTGGCTAGCCCCTCCCTTCTTTTTTTTTTTTTTTTGTAATGTTTCATAAGCCTTAGATACAGATACAGGAGATATACATGATACACACACACACACACACACACACACACACACTCACACTCCCTTGTTCTCTGAAGTTTGAGCAGTGAACTACTAACAAAAACACCAACACTCTTGTGAAGCTATGCCAGTGCCTGGCAAATACAGAAGTGGATGCTCAAAATCATCTATTGGATAGAACACAGGGCCCCTAAGAAAGGAGCTGGAGAAAGTACCTAAGGAGCTAAAGGGGTCTGCAACCCTATAGGAGGAACAGCAATATGAACTAACCAGTAACCCCCAGAGCTGTGTCTCTAGTTGCATATGTAGCAGAGAATGGCCTAGTTGGCCATCAATTGGAGGAGAGGCCCTTGGTCTTGTCAAGATCATATGCCCCAGTACAGGAGAATTTCAGGGCCAGGAAGCAGAAGTGGGTGGGTTGG
The DNA here is from genome assembly GCA_902729485.2 of Mus minutoides. Taxonomy (NCBI): domain Eukaryota; kingdom Metazoa; phylum Chordata; class Mammalia; order Rodentia; family Muridae; genus Mus; species Mus minutoides. The sequence continues at coordinate 2,180,014 of LR749532.1, forward strand.
GGAGCAGGGCGGGGTAAGGGTATAGGAGGCTTTGGGGATAGCATTTGACATGTAAATGAAGAAAATATCGAATAAAAACAAAACAAAACAAAACACCAACACCAACACCAAATTGTTGCTGAGAGAAGCCCGAGAGACTTTCCAAGTAATAAAAGGTATTGCTTTTTCCTTGGGCTCTTCTTCTTCTTCTTCTCCTCCTCCTTCTCCTTCTCCTTCTCCTTCTCCTTCTCCTTCTCCTTCTCCTTCTCCTTCTTCTTCTTCTTCCAGAAGTTGAGGGTAAGTTTCTATTGCTGGAGACATCCTTTAGACGTCAAACCTGGAGAATCCAAGCTGGTTCTCCACTGGAAGCCTCCTCCTTGAGGACTAGCTTTCATAGTACCAGAACGTGCTATGCAAGATTCCAAAGGAGGGAGGCAACGATAGTCGTAGGCAGCTATAAAGTCTATGGACTACAACCATGGCAAGCGTGGCAATAGTGGCACGCCTACCTTTTCCATAACCAACAGCTCTCTATTTGGACTTAAGATCCACTCATCAGGAGAGAAATAATGGCTGGTACTGGAAACCTAGGCGATGACCCAGAGCTAGTGAGATTACCATCTCAGAGGAGAGCTTACTACTTCTACTTTACTAGGACCAACATAATCACCAACTGCATTCTAAATATTGATCTATGTACCCAAGAGGAGTGAGAGTCTCACCCCTTGCAACAGATGGAGACAATTACAGAATGATTGTCTTGTTTTTAAGAACATGACAAAACTTGATTTCAGAAAGAAGGTTGACTAGGCAAGCACAGTCATATTAATTTTATTTCATGGTGATACCCCTCTCCTCATGATCACACGATTGAGTGAAAACTTATCTCTCATGCAAAATCCTTTCAAAACTCAACAACTACTTAAAGACTAATATTTACTTGCAAATGTTACTATTTCCAACTGCTTTCAGACATTATTTTTTAAACATTTCAGGTATGCATCCATTTACATTTACATAATGAAGAAAATTTAAGTGTTGAGAAAAAGGAGTATAAGAAATGATATAAATCTACTTAGAATTTTTCTAAGTGAATCTTTTATTTTTAATATGGAATAGAGTTTTATTTAGGGCATGGAAAGGGGAGTTGAAAAGGGAGAAGAGAGAGAGAGAGACAGAGAGAGAGAGAAGAAGAAGAAGAAAAAGGAAGAGGAGGAGGAGAATAGAGGAGAGGAGAAGAGAGGAGAGGAGAGGAGAGGAGAGGAGAGGAGACGAGAGGAGAGGAGAGGAGAGGAGAGGAGAGAGGAGGCCAGCCAGGAACATATGGGGGAGGAGGAAGGGGAGAGAAGGGAAGGGAGGGTAAGTTGGTAAGAGAGTAAGAGCTAAAGAATTATATTAGGTAACTGTCTTCAGATGCACAAGAAGAGGACATCAGATCCCATTACAGATGGTTGTGAGACACCCTGTGGTAGCTGGGAATTGAACTCAGGACCTTTGGAAGAGCAGTCAGTGCTCTTAATCTCTGAGCCATCTCTCCAGCCCTCTAAGGGAACGTCATGAGCAACCAACGTTCTTTGTTTGTATGCTTTTACTGTTAGAATGGTGGTCTAATGTTTCATGCCTCACCCATCCCCATAACTGTGCCTACTCTAATACATCTGTGATAATAATCCTGACTCTATGGCCTCGACTTCTTTGAGGCAATCTCATTTTCTGTCTCTCAATCTTTGTCTTTTCCTTTTCATCATTTTAACCTTCTTTATTGGCAAGTTTTCTTTGCCTGACTTAAGATACTGTGTTTTCAAATGAGAAATATTTCATTGATGTTAACTACTTCTTCTTCCTCCTCCTCCTCTCCCTCCTTCTCATCTTCATCTTGCAACTACTGCTAATCTGTTAGTGGATGTTTCTCAGACGCTGGCTGCCAAATTTGAGCTCTGGGTTTATAAGTAACCTTAAAGACGATACTTTGTTAAATAGCTTTCTTTCCATAGCCAAAGTTTTTATCTGAAACCTATTATAGGATTTTATAGGCTAACTAAAGCATAACTTGTTTTTGGTGGGGGTATTTTAATACACTTAAGTAACAAATTAACTCATGTGTCAGAATCTATCATCATATGCATTTTGGGAATACAGTTATATTGCATATTTAGTTAGTTAGGTGTGCATAAATAAAATTGTAAACTACACTATTATTGAGCAAGAGTTTGCTTTGCTTTGCATGCATTGTGTGTTAAAGCATTAAGTTCTATATGAAGGTGGTGAGAGTAAAATGCATGGCTAATATTAAATATTAGTCTCAAACACTGTTTTGGGAAACTGAAGTGGGAGATACAAAACACATCATGAGTTCACTTGGTCTTAATCCAACAGCAACAAAATCCTCTACATCCATCAAACATGTGCAAACATCTAATAAGAAATGTATGTGTGCAAGTGTTGAGTGTGTGAGTGTGTGAATGTGAGTGCGTGTGCATGTGTTACAAATTTGAGACATCCTTGGTGACAGTGCATTCATCTATGTATTCAGAACATGTGCATAATTTGTAATGTCATATTGCTGCCTAAGTGTCAATTGCGAATACGATTCAGAGGACTTGGGCATTCTATGGCAAGCATTCTGTAAAGCACTTCCTTGGCTCTAGACCCAAGAAGCAGAAGCTGTTCTTCTGGGGTTCTTCTGCAGCCTTGGCTCTCTTCTACTTCGTCCTTTTCAAATGGGCAGAAGCATTTGCAACCTATTTTAGAATTACTGTGACCAATTCCCACTGAAACACGCAGATAGATCTAAAGAAAGATGCAACGAGAACACAGGATTTTTACTTCATCCTTCCTAAGATGCTCGGTTCACACAGGTTCATGGTTTATTAGACTCTTGCTGTGGCAGGATTGTCCTACTTCCTCTTTATGCAGGAACAGGGGAAGCACAAAGGTGTGGAAGGACTCCTTGTGTTTAGTGAACCTTTATATTCATATACTGCTCATCAGACATCTGTTGGAAACTCCTATAAAATCCATGCTGCTATTGCTCCACTGGGCATAGCTTGTCATTCTGCTCATTATTATTTAAAGTATCATGGAACTAAAAGAAAATAAAAAAGTTTTTAGGAAGTTGGGGTGGGAGAAGATGGTAATAGAATAGCATGGGATATAAATACAAGCAGGCTGGGAGCGAGGTAGCAGTGGTAGAGGAGCAAAAAAGGATGTATGTAAATGCTACAATGAAAACCATGTGCAGGTTACTTTAAAAATACATTAGAAAATATAAAGTTGCAGACCATAAGAATTTCTGTTCCTAGAGAAAACATGGCTCTCTCTAGAAAGACACTTGGCAGCTGTTAAAAATGTATTCTGAGAAAATCATTTTAGAACCCCAGTGTGGGATTCCTCAGGGAGCTTCAGTATGTGACTCCTCTTCTCATTCCTAAACATGTTGTTAATATACCTTTGAGGATAGATGAAGATTCAGGACCACCAGAATCCTTCTTTGATAAGCTATAGTCACCCAAAACATGAAAATCTTAATGAAATTAAACACTTGCCCAGGTACCTGGGCCATGTTATTAACATGAAAACCAGCCATGTATTAAAAACCATTTGTTAAGGTGACAGTTTCCCCAGGCAATGGCACCACCGATTTCATAAAGGGGACCAAGGACTGATGAAAAGCCTGGTCAGAATCAGTCAGCAGGTCCTGGCTTGTTCTCATGTGCTCTAGAGCATTAGCATTAAGAAGCAAGGATGACACTGTTCCCACGTTTTAAGAGGTGATCGAGTCACATTTTATATTACCTTATGCTTATTCTGTGATGGGCACGTCAAAACTTTGTTTACACACACACACACACACACACACACACGCACACACACACACACACACACAGCATGTGGAGGACAAGGGTTAATATCCTATGTCCTGGTCTGTGGTTCTCCATCTTATTTGTCCAGATACATCCATATGGCTTGAAGCTCATCTGTTCGCCCTGAGCATCTAGGCTCTGGCTATCTCTACTCCCCTCTCTGCTGGTGTTTCAGGCACTCACTACTGTGCTTGGGTGAGACCTTACTGCCCAAGCCTCAAGACTGGATACCCTTGTCTTAGCCATGATTTAGAGGAAATTGAGTCTTTCTCCATTTTCTATCATGTTGACTGTAGGGCTTTCAAATATGGCCTTTATTATGTTAAGTAAGTAACGTTTACTTCTGAACTATCATTAAGGTATGTTGGATTTTGTGATTTCTGTCCCTAGGTCTCTATATGTACACAGACAATTCCCCAGTTCAGAGGTTCTCAATTTTATATCTTACAAATGTCATTTGGGAAACGCCAAAACCTTTTTATCTTACAGTTTCACCTCAATGCCAAGATGCTTCATATAGTATTTTTTTTAGACACTCTCTTTTATTGTAACCCTTCTTAAGAACCTCTTCCAGACGTTTCTCTGTTAAAGCCAATTGAGGATTTTCACAGTGAGACTGAAAAACTGTGTTCTGTGGAGCCGACTCAGCATTTCATGATCAACGTATAACTTCAATGTGACAAGAAACTCACAAGTAGCATTCTGATGGTCACCGTGATAAAATATTTATATGGGTTATTTAAATATTGATAAGGGAGACCACAGTTTAGAAAGAGGTTCTGGTGTTATTTGTTTTAAAAGTCACCAGCTCCCCTGAAATTTTCCTCATTTATCCTATTGTATAGACAAGGTAAGGATATGTGTTTTCTGAAGTAAGATCATAACAAAATGGCAGATAGTACCCAGAATTGGCTGAAAGTCATAATCAGAGAAGTGGCCGCTCTTGCTTCTTGATTCACAGATCCTTCTGTGATACAAAGAGCCACTAATTTTATATGGGTTGTAGCTTTGTTTAGAGTTAGGAAATATGCTATTCTTGAATTAATGGTTCCTAATGATTTAAAGACTCCTAAATGTATCTTCATATTCAATCTATTTTCCTATTAAGTGCTTCTTTTCAATATGTCTAGGTTATTCTATTTATTTAAGACTGTAATTATAATCACAAAAATAAACTATAAAAATATAAGTTCAAACAGCTAGTAATGAAATTATGTAAGTTGTCTACCAAGGATTCAGGATTTTGTTGGCAAAAGATCATCATATGAGGGAAAGAAAAGGTAGGGAGTTTAAAATCAATTTTTCTAAGTTCTATTTAGCACAGGTCCCAAATGGAGATTATAATTTGCTTTCTAAGACACAGTCTGATTGATCCAGGCTGTGTGTGTGTGTGTGTGTGTGTGTGTGTGGTTTTTCTGGTCTTCTCTGGCTTACAATTCCTTCTCCTTACAAGTCTGATTAAATGATAAAGAATGAAGATTTACTCACCACAGTTTCTTCCTAAAAAATACTCTAAAGGAAAACTAGTTATATTATACTAGTTGCTTTTTCTCACAGCTATGACTAAAATACCTGACAAGAAGTAACTTAAGCAGGAATGGTGATATCAGGCTCCCAGTTTGAGGGGATACAAGCCATCAAGTGGGGGGCAGGAGTGGGAGACGCATGAAATCAGGAAGTGGAGGGTGATACATGTGGATTGATTATTTCAATCCCTATTTTTTCAGTTGCAGACCCTGGCCCATGGAATGGAAGGGTGTTGCTCAGCAGTTAGTGGATTGATGCAGTCCCACTAGTGACGGAGGAGAGCTTCTCTTTCTCCACATCCTCACCAACATCTGCTGTCACCTGAATTTCTGATCTTAGCCATTCCAACTGGTGTGAGGTGGAATCTCAGGGCCGTTTTGATTTGCATTTCCCTGATGACTAAGGATGTTGAACATTGCTCTTACACACGACCCTGCCATGCTGGGCTGCCCTCCGCCACCCTTACGTGTGGAGCCAATGCAAATGCCAAACCTTTGAAGCTCTCGAACTCTGAGCTAAACAGGCCCTTTTGTGGTTAAAATAATTTTATATCTGTTTTTCCTTTCCAGCTTCAGCTCCCAGAAAGATGACTCTGAGACTAAATAATTATTAAAAGCCTAAGCTATGAGCTTTGGCTCATTCCCCAACTAGCTCAGAACTTACTTAACCGATTTAAACCATTCTATGTCTACCACTCGGTTAGTTATCTCTCCTTCAGTTCCGGCCCTCATCTTCCTTCACATCTCCTCAGCGTCCCACTCAGCATCTCTCCATCTCCTGCCTCATCTCCCTGCATCTCTCTTTTATCTCTATTTCCCAGAATCCTCTCTCTTCCTGTTAATGTCCCACTTCTTATTTTCTGCCTCAGCTCATTGGCCATCAGCTTTTTTATTGACAGGTGGTTCTTATAAGAGATTTGCTCTACATTTCTCATCTCAGCTGCCTTGGGTATTTGAACCCTTAAAGTTATGATGCAAACAATTGTTTCACTGCAACAATTGTCAGATGTTTCTTTTTATGTTATTATTTTTAAAATTTTGGGGTTTTGTTCTATTTCCTTTGATGCAGAAATAAATGTAGGTATTTCCTTAAATATGAGAGCTATCTGGAAGGGGTTTTAATTCGTCTGTGAGAACACAAACCCTGGCATACATTCTGCACTGCGACCTGAATAGCATGGCATATCTCCTGTGTGGCTTTGAAACACATGGCAATGATGGAAGCAGCTGTATACTCCTTGCAGTTCTACCGGAATGCTATATCACTCATTTGTGAGGTGATGAGCTACCCTCCCCTGTTCTCTGCATTCTTGAGTAAGAATGAAAGTCTTAGTTACCTGACTGTGGACAGTGAGCTCAAGAGATCCTGGAGAGAGCCTTCTGACACAATTTCAGTCAGTTCTTCAGAGACCCGAGGAGTTTTTTTTTTTTTTTTTTTTTTTTTTTTTTTTTTTTTGTAATTGAAGAATATGTAGCCTGTTTATTTTTATTGGTACAAGAAAGAAATTAATGGTTGCTTGGCAACCAGTTGCCTATCAGCTTCCTAAAGCAGGAGGGATTGCTAGGTAAATCATCTAATGTTGTGGTTTTAGAAAGGACAAGACAGGACTTATACAAACATATTCTACATTGGAAAGATTATCTTAGAAGCATCAGCCAAATATCTCTATCTCTCTAATGAATATCTCCCTATATATAAATGTATATATAGATGGAGATGACTCCCATCTTACAATTTGACCAGTTTGCTATAGTTCTGTTATGAAAATATTGGAAAATGTCTATATTCAGTAGAAAATGTTTCCCTGCCCAGATCCAGATGTGTGTTCACTATGGCTGTTTCCCTCCCCTGGCCTCACGAGGACTTCTCCATGTGCAGAGTTAAGATGTGGAGAATGGACTCTCCAGTAGCACTCTGCATCAGCAATTCTGCTTGTGAGACAGTTTTAGTGTTGCCCCTGGAAATGACTTTTCCACACAGTTCAATTTAGTTTTCATCAGGGTAACTGAGTTAACAGATTTAAAAGGATGTAGAAATAAAAAGGCAGTAAGCCTATGAACGAAGGGGCTTGTAACATTTGTTGTGTGGCTGACTAGCTCACTGACACAGACTCAGCCCCTTCTGTCTTCACCAGGATTATGCATGATTAAACTATATGATCTGTCATGCCATGGCCAGCAAAAACATTTTAAATGATTTCAGAAAACAATCTCCATGTTTGAAGTTAGCACAACTTAATAGATAATAGATAATATAATGTGTGTGTAAGATGAAATTCAGACTGCAGTTCCTGTGGGTGATACAAAGGGCCATAAAGATCAAAGTAGCCAATGAGAAGAAGGAGAATAGATCTTTCAGAGACAAGAACTTTCAGTAAAACAAAGAGAAAAAAAAGAGTGTTAGTTGTGTAGGCTGTTTATATTGGGGGCATATCACTGTGATGAGATTTCATAATTGGATTTATTAAGAACTGATTATAAAATTACAGGCGTTTTTTTTCATGAGAATTTACCTAGCAGTAGCACAGTGAGTGATTTTCTTCCCGAGGATTCAGATGATGTAAGAAATGCCTTCCATATTTTGTCATGAAGTTTAAAAGGAAGTTAGTACATCTCCCGCACTGTAAGTGTTTCAGGTACACTAATCTCTTGCTTAATTTTTATGAAGTAGTGATTAAATAATGATGACTAAGTAAAATTTTTACCGTGTGTTATGAACTCCGGAGGCTCTGTCTTGGCAATGTGGTGAGCAAGCGATCTCCAAGTCCTTGCTTTCTCAGTACAAACTGGGAAACATCCCTCTAGGAAGGTAATGCAGCCAAAGCTCCAGGGCAGACAGGAGTAAGCGCCGCAGGAAGCAACGCTATGTTGACCCTTTCTGGTCCAGTGCACTCTTGGGATGAAGGAGGGGCCGGTCTGGTTGCCAGATCTCTGACTAGGACAGGCAGAAGTGGAGTAAGTTTTAATATTCTAAGAATTACTTGAGGATCGGTCACTGTCTCATTCAGACCTCAGGGAAGGAGCAGGAAAACATAGCCGATTCAAGGGAACAAAATAATTGGCAGAATGCACATGGGGTTTGAACCAAGGGAGACCTGTGAAGGCCCAGTTCCTCAGAGACTACAAAATTATGATCTTCAATAGATCAAGAATGTAAAATAAAACACAACCAATAGTTAATCAATGTCAAGAAAATAATGTATCTACAAAACAAAATGGAAATGAGAGCCTTGTAAAGATGGCGTTGTACCTCAGCTGGATAATTTACTAAAGGAGCTTGGTGGCAGCTGTGAGCAGGGAGGAACTGGCAGACTCAAGGACAGAACAGAAGTGCTGAGTCTGAAGAATAGAAGGAAAAGGGACCAAAGAACAGTGAACAGTCTAAGACACTTAGGTGACACTTAGGTGACACCATGGAGGCCAAACACTGAAAGAGACACAGAATCAGGACACGGAAAACCTGACAGAGGTAACTGAAAACATTCCAAATCTGATGGTTAATGTTACAAATGCAGAAAATATGGAGAACTCTTAGCAAATCCTTATAGACTCAAACTGAGACACATTATAACAAACTGAAACAAAACAAAACAAAACAAAAGCCATCAAGAAATAAGTGGTCTACAGATAAAAAGAATCTTCGGTAGCATTACCCGCTGCTTCCTAGTACCCGTAAAGACAGCGGGATAACATATTTCAAATGCTAAAGGGAAATCAACCTCCTCCACTGAGAATTCCATATCTGGAAAAAAAAACAAAATTCTTTTTTTTACAAACGCAGGAGAAACTGTGCACTTAAGATGGTTGATGTAGCACATTTGATGCTGTTTACACTAAGATAAAATTAAAATAAAGACAATTCCCAAAGACATGAGTGGGTGTGTAAAATAAGCTTGAAACAATTACTTCTTGAGAATTGTGTATGTCATTGGACTGACTTTAAATATATAGTTAGTCTATGTGCAATTTATTTATTTATTTATTTATTTATTTATTTATTTATTTAACATGCTAACAATAACATGAAGACAATACAGACTAGTGAAATAATTTAAATATAACTAGGTCTAAGTAAAAAAAATCTCATTTTTTTCTGCAATTTAATGGAAAACAGATATAAGAAGAGCACTCGGGAATTTATTATGAAATGAAATTAACATGCACATCACAGGGAATCTGCATGGAAACCAACTACCAGCACATTCCTAAACATTTGAAGTATTCATGTGTGGAACAATAATGAAAAATACTTAGGTTTAGTATTTTAGAAACAAGGGAAATAATTTTTAAAGCATTTTAGGCTAATTTATTTTATGTGCATGAGTGTTTTGTCTGCACATATATATGTGCACCATATACTTGCAGTGCCCGAGGAAGTCAGAAGAGGGCATTAGATTCCCTGGAACTTCAGTTATGGATGGTTGTGAGCCAAGTGGCTGCTGAGAACCAAATCCTGGGTTTTCTGTAAGAGCAGTAAGTGCAATCAGTCTGGCAGTTCCTCAGAAAATTGGACATAGTAGGATCCAGCAATACCTCTCCTGGGCATATACCCAGAAGGTGTTCCAAATGGTAATAAGGACACATGCTCCACTCTGTTCATAACAGCCTTATTTATAATAGCCAGAAGCAGAAGCTGGAAAGAACCAAGATGTCCCTCAGCAGAGGAATGGATACAGAAAATGTGGTACATTTACACAATGGAGTTCTACTCAGCTATTAAAAACAATGAATTTATGATATTCTTAGGCAAATGGATGGATCCAGAGGATATCACCCTGAGTGAGGTAACCCAATCACAAAAGAACACACATGATATGCACTCACTGATAAGTGGATAATAGTCCAGAAACAGAATAACCAAGATACAATTTGCAAAACATATGAAACTCAAGAAGAAGGAAGACCAAAGTGTAGATACTTCATTCCTTCTTAGAATGAGGAACAAAATACCCATGAAAGGAGTTACAGAGACAAAGTTTGGAGCTGAGATGGAAGGAAGGACCATCCAGAGACTGCTCTACCTGGGGAGCCATCCCATATACAACCACCAAACCCAGACACTATTGCATATGCCAGCAAGATTTTGCTGACAGGACCCTGATATAGCTCTCTATTGTGAGGCTATGCCAGTGCCTGGCAAATACAGAAGTGGATGCTCACAGTCATCTATTGGATGGAACACAGGGCCCCTAATGAAGGAGCTAGAGAATGTACCTAAGTACCTAAAGGGGTCTGCAACCCTATAGGAGGAACAATATGAACTAACCAGTACCCCCTCCCCCCCAGAACTGTATCTCTAGTTGCATATGTAGCAGAGGATGGTCTAGTTGGCCATCAATGAGAGTAGAGGCCCTTGGTCTTGTGAAGATCATATGTCCCAGTACAGGGGAATGCCAGGGCCAGGAAGCAGGAGTGGGTGGGTTGGGGAGCAGAGTAGGGGGAGGGTATATGGGACTTTCAGGATAGCATTTGAAATGTAAATGAAGAAAATATCTAATAAAAAATAAATAATGAAGAAGAAGAGGAAGAAAAAGAAGAAGAAGAAGAAGAAGAAGAAGAAGAAGAAGAAGAAGAAGAAGAAGAAGAAGAAGAAGAAGAAGAAGAAGAAGAAGAAAGAAGAGCAGCAAGTGCTCTTAAATGCTGAGCCATCTCTCCACCCCTGGGGAATTTTTGTTTTAAATAAAATTGACCTTCCCCTGAAGGAAGTAGTGCATTTCACTATTTGATTAGGGAGTTATTCCTGTCTTTGCTATTGAGCATTTCACCCCAACGTGCATTCTTTTCCTCTGAGTGACAGCTGACTGACTTCCCAGCCTCTGTCAGTGAGTGGCTCTGTCATGGGAGGCAGGAATCCTGGGCATTCAGTGGCGAAGAGTGCTATGCCTCCATCTGGCTTTGGAAATCCTCCTACCAGTGTCCTCTGGACCCTCCCTATCTCAGTTACTAATGCAAAGTTATTTAGTGTGACATTAGAAGCCATTGCGAGGTGTCCACATCAGTCACCACAGGAGTTTGTAAGACTGGAGAAAGATGTATCCGTTCATGGGTCTAATATTTTCCATAATTTACAAATACCTTCTTGTATGTTTGTGCCTTTAGTATTTTTGAAGAGTGAGTTGTCCTGTTATAACACAGTTACTGTGATCTCACCCATAATGAATGCTGATACTCTGTATTCTGGATTTAATACTGGGTTCAGTATTGGGATTTTAAGGATTAGGGCATCAGTAAGATGGGAAATTAAGACATTCAGGGACTTGTTTATCTATGAAACTATCCATTTAAGTAAGTATTGTGTTAGTCAGCTTTCCACCATTATGAGAAAGCCAAGAGAAATCAATTCCAAGGAGAGAAGGTGAATTTTGGCTCCTGGCCCTAGAGGTTTCATGATGTCTTGTCATTTAGGACTATGCAAGAGAAACGTCATCTCAAGGGGTGTGCGGCAGGGCAAAGCTGTTTACATCACGATGGACACACAGAGGAACTTGCTCTCATAGCACATCTCCTCCCCTCAGATCTATGAACTATTGCATGGATCGATGCCCTCTGAGGCCACTGCTCACTTCTGCTTATCTCCCAGGCTACCTGTGCGCATGCTGACCTGCAGCCCAAGTTTTCAATGGGCAAGCTTTCAGGGTTGTTTAATATCCAACCCTTATCGGCCATCAGTGCACACAAATATATTTTGAGAGCTGAGGAATCAGGTAAGAGATTCCAGCACCTGACTAGACTACAGAAATTAGAAAAGCTACCGTGACGAGGACAAGGATAGGTTTCTGTTAGTGTATCATTCCTTCCCTGATCCTCCCAACACATCACACACAGAGAAGTAATTTTATAGGAGATAAGCGAAATAAATTTATAATGTTTTTGTCATGAACCTCAACAGCAGGCTAATGATATACTGCCAGTAAACCTTGAGATCAGCCTTCATAGTCCCAATCCAGTCTGTAAACCCAATATCAAGGATAATTGTTGTACAGTCATGCTTTGAACCTGCCCAGTACCAGGTGGACCCCATGAACACATATTGTGGGTAAACTCCAGAAGATTAGGACACTAGGCTCACCTTAGTGCCCACCCAGCACCATGGGCTCAGCTCCTAACAGTGATTGTGAACAAGACTATAGACAAGTGAGCATGACAGATGTATAAAGACAGCTCATCCTGCAGTGTAGTGTACATTCCTCTCAACAGATGCAGCATCCTTCTGGGGATATAATGTGTTAGGCCACAAGACAACTGCTACTACTTCTCTTTCCTCTTCTTCCTCTTCCTCTTCCTCCTCCTCCTCTCCCTTTTCCTCCTCTCCCTCCTCCTCTTCCTCTTCCTCTTGTTCCCCTCCTCCTCTTCCTCCTCATATCCTTCCTCCTCTTCTCCCTCCTCCTCCTCTTCTTCTTCTAAGAATTATTTCTTTTATGTTTATGAGTACACTGTAGCTGTTTTCAGACACAGATCCCATTATAGATGATTGTGAGCTACCATGGGGTTGCTGGGAATTGAACTTAAGACCTCTGGAAGAGCAGACAGCACTCTTAACTGCTGAGCCATCTTTCCAGCCCTCAAACATTTTCTTTTAAATTGATCAAAACCATACTATGTTTTTGGCCATAATGTGATGAATTTAGAAATCAATAACAGAACATGGAAAACAAATGCGCGCGTGCATGCACGCACACACACAGACACACACAGACACACACAGACACACAGACACACACACAGACACACACACACACACACACACAGCTCTCATAAAATGGAATCTTAAAAGTATTTTGAAAGAAAAAAAACCCACAACATTAATACTTAGAAGATGTGAGCTGAGAATGTAGCTCAAGGGTAAAACACTCACTTAGAAGGTGTGATCCCTCAACTCCAATTCCCTGAACAAGCTGAAAAAGAAAATCTCAGAGGTTGCAGCAAAAGCAGTGTAGGAGAAGTTTCTAGTGAACACCACATTATAAACAGGAGAAAACCCAAAAGGAGTAACATCACAGCTCAGGAACCAAGAAAGCCAAGAACAAACGCCAAAGCTGGCAGAGGAGAGACAGGAGTAGTAAATATCAGAGCATAAATAAATGTAAAAAGAAAGAAAGAAAGAAAGAGAGAGAGAGAGAGAGAGAGAGAGAGAGAGAGAGAGAGGAAGGAAGGAAGGAAGGAAGGAAGGGAGGGAAAAAGAAAACCAAAAAGACCAGCGAACAATGCTAACATGAGCCAAACAAGTTAGCTGTTAGGAATGGGAAACAGAAGGAATAAGGTCTTAGCTGAGCACGTTAAGACAAAGGTAGAGTTTCAGATAAAGATCATCAGAAACGCAAGAGAAGTTGTTAGAGAGCTGTCTCAGAGATAATGAGGGTCCTAAGTGAAGATAATCCCTTTTGATCTCATTAGTAACAGAGGCTGAGACAACTGGTCATCCAAGTGTAAAATGGTGAGCTTGAATCTACACATCCATGAATGTAAGCATGTATTCAAAACAAATCAAACCTAGCAAAGATTTGCAGATAAGACATAAATGTGAGAGGGGTGGGGTGGGGAAAAGAAAGTCCTTGACAACGAGTGTTCATTTTTCAATCACAAAGATGAGAAGGTGAGATGATATTGCATCACAATCTTCTGTATAGACAAGGAAACATTCAGTTAAATCAAAGAAAAATTTCAGTTAAATCAAAAGAAAATCCAAGGAGAGCAAAAACCCTGTATAAAACATATTAGAGGTTAATACTGAAAATACAACACAGCTCCAAAACTCAATATGAAAAAAAGCTTCAAACAATCCAATAAAACAATGTTCCAAAATCAGAATAGACAATATTCCCAAGAATCCATATAGGTGGTCAGCAAGGGCATACAAAGATATTCAGCATTATGGCTTATCAGAGAAACACAAATCACCATGCCTAGGAGACAGTCTAGATGTGAAAGACGAAAGCTGTAGTTAATGACATCATGTGTGTCTAGATGTGAAGGATGAGGGCAGCAGTTAATGATGTCATAGAGAGTCTAGATGTGGAGGATGAGAGCTGCAGTTAATGATGTCATAGTGAGTCTAGATCTGAAGGATGAGAGCTGTGGTTAATGACTTCATAGTGAGTCTAGATGTAGAGGGTGAGAGCTGTGGTTAATCTCATCATATACTGAAATGTTACTAAAAGAGAGTTTTATCTGTTGTTAGTATGTACACATGGACACACACACACACAAGTATGGAAACTGATAGACTCATTTACTGATCTGAGGTAATCATTTCACTGTATGGCCATAGATAAAAGTAGCACATGGTTCACTTAAGTATTACAGTGTAACCACGTTAAAAACACCACCATAAGATGACCACCTGTTAGGAAGCTTCTTGATAAGGAGACAAAAATGTTGATTAAAGATGTGCATGTGAGGGCTGTGGTTGCAGCTCGGTGGTAGACAATTTGCATAAGCATGTGTAGTCTGGGCTTAATTCCCAGTTATACAAACAAACATAAAGTATAAGAAGACATTCATATGCAATTAATGGAAATGTAAATTGGTATAGCATCATGGCAAACAACATGGAGGGTCTTTTAAAAATTAAAGACAGAACTGCTGTATGGCCCAGCAATGTCACATCTGAGAATATATCCCAAAGAAATGAAAACAGTATTTCTAAGATATCTGTACTCTGTGTTTATTACACATTATTCAACAATATCCACGATTTAAAACAATCCAAGTGTCTGTCAAGGGATGAATGAAAACAAGTATACTCTATCCAACATCTATCTATCTGTCTGTCTGTCTGTCTATCTGTCTATCTGTCTGCCTATCTATCTATCTATCTATCTATCTATCTATCTATCTATCTATCTATCTATCTATCTATCTATCTTTTCTGTCTGTCTGTCTGTCTGTCTGTCTACCTATCTTTCTACCCATAGCTCATTACTATTTAGCCATAACAATAGGCAAATCTTCTCATTTTGAATGAAATTGGTGACATAAAGTAGATACTGAAAATCAAGTACTGTGTGATTTTATTTATGTAAGAAACTAAAAATAGCAACAAACAAAAGAACTGAACTCTTGGAAGCAGAGAGTAATAAAGTGGCAATACAGGTCAAAGTGAAGAGAGAATTGGGAGACATTGGTAAAAGGATATACATTTTCATTTATGCAAGATGAACAAGTATGGGAAATCTAAGGCAGAGCATGGTGATTTGTTTATATCCTCTAAGATATATGAGATCAGTGCTAAATAACACACACACACACACACACACACACACACACACACACACCGTTAACTATTTCAAGTGTTGGATGTGTTACTTAGGGTTAGGGATTGGGTAGAAATAGCTCTACAGACATCAGTGCATCATGTTGTGTATCCCAAATATAGTTGTAAATGGAATGTAGGTGTTCCCTCAACTTACTATGTTGGAATGTTGTTGGAAATGTGATGGTCTTAGAAGGTAAGGTATGTGGAGACAACTAGGAACTAGACCATTTGTAGATAGGCTTCCAGAGAGATGTTTTGCATTCAAGACTTGATGGAAAGTGTCACTTATGAACCTTTAGTCTATGTGGTCTTTTTTTTAAAGATATATTTTATGTATATGAGTACACTGTAGCTGGCTTCAGACAGACTAGAAGAGGGCATCAGATGCCATTACAGATGGTTGTGAGCCACCATGTGATTGGTGGGAATTGAAACTCAGGACCTTTGGAAGAGCAGTCAGTGTTCTTAACTGCTAAGCCATCTCTCTAGCCCGAGTCTGTGTGGGTTCTTGGGTTTGCCAGCATACAAATCTGTGAGAAATAGATTGGAGTTATTTATTATCTTTGACTTACTGTAGTTTATTGCAGCATGTCAAATGGACTAAAGCAGAAATGGACAATTTTAATTGATAACTTTATTACCATAAAACTTTGGAATAAAAAACATTTTTTAACATGTAAACATTAATCAAGGCTTTGTTTTTTTAAAAAAAAGAAGTTAAGGTTTATCTGTAGAGGCAATAATAACATATTTTGAAGTTGTTATCAAGTAGGATAAAAATACTAATACATAAAAGTCATTGAATTTATGTTTACCTTTAATTTATCTACTTGAAGATCAGCTCTTTGAAGAGAAGGATACTTCTTTTTTTTCCCCTTGTTCTGGCCAACCATGCTCGCTCCGGTCTGCCCCACTCGCTCCAGTCGGCCCGCTCGCTCCAGTCTGTCCCACTTGCTCAGTCCCTGCTCTCTCCAGTCCAAGGATTCATTTATTATTATTCATGAGTACACTATAACTGACTTCAGACGCACCAGAGGAGGGCGCCAGATCTCATTATGGGTGGTCGTAAGCTACCATGTGGTTGCTGGGATTTGAACTCATCACCTTCGGAAGAGCAGTTGAGAGCTCTTACTCGCTGAGCCATCTCACCAGCCGAAGAAGGATACTTATTTACTCAGTTGTATTTCTATTTATTAGTAAAATTCTTTCTGTGTAATTGTCAGAATTTATGAGTAACTGAAAAAGCACCCATGACCTAATACTCACTCTATAAGTTGCTACACAAATTATTAGTATTACATATTTTTCTATCTTTAAAACTATCCAATCACCTTTGAAGTGATGTTATTATAGTAGAGAGGTATTTAGAGCATTTTAGCACAATCTTTTGCTTAAGAGTTAAGAAACTTTTAAGGAAAATACATTTATAAATATCACAGAAATTGTATGTAATTATATTTGCACTCATAAAATAAACTGTTGTGTTGTGCCTATCACTCCATATCTACACAAATCGTCTGATGAGAAGTATTCTTTTTTTCTTACACCATTATTTTACATGTTTGAATGTTTCTTACTGGAGAGATTAATGTCAATTATGTCTTTTTATAATGACATTAAGTAGCTTTGCCTACCTAATAATTTGTAGTTGCATAACATGATTATATATATCATTTATTTTGTATAAAATTACAACTGAAGGCCGATAAACAATGTAATGGCTGGTTTTGTACTGTGCTGTGGTAGTAAGGGAAACACTCACTTGTATACATTCCAGTTGTAGAGCATCTGCCAGAACGTTTCACTAGACTCATCTTGAATAGATATGAGCCTCACAGGCAACTGTGGGTTCTCGTGCCAAAAGTCTTCGTGGCTGCCAACAGATGCTTAATCTGCCGATCTGTCATAAAACACAGAAAACGAGGATGACATGATAATGAGTTTGCTTCTCTTTCACTGGCTTTAAAACACTGAAAGTTAAAAAAAAAATCACAGAAGTGAAATCCTTCTGTAGTCACATATCACTCAATGAGGGATGTTAACATTGCTTCATGGAAATATCAGAATGTGCTCACATATACCTAGAAGGTATATATAGGTCAACTGCTCAAAGTAGCTTCTTACATATTGAAGAGTCATGGCGAGCCTGAGCTATATACGGCTTGTGCTGATAAAATGAAGCTACCCTTCTACACTAAACATTTTATGTAGGCTAAAGGAATTTACTCTAAAAAATGCTTATAAGAAGCAGTGCAGTATATAGTAAATGCTTTGGTCATTAACAGTCACTTTTGCCACTATTAAGGATCATGTGTGATATATGTGTTTAGTTTTGAGTGGCTGCCAATGAGGTAGGTGTTTTCCCACAGTATGTACACTTTTCAGAAAATTATTGCTTATCACGGAGAAATTATAGAATTAATCTTAATGTCTTTTGAGGTAGTTGACTGTTTTATTTTGTGAGTAATTCATATTTATAATATTTCGGATTTCTAACACACTATGTAGTTTTTAGTTACTAACAGTGTGAGTACACTTTCAAATCATTCATATCTCTAATTTGTATTCCAATTCTCTTATTATCTTTTGCACATCTGGAATGTGCTCACAGCAACAATTTCAACATCTTTTTCTACTCATTCTATCAAATAAGTAATTTCTAGGTCACTGTCAAGTAATTGACTGTCCCCTTGATCATTAGGAGTG
Organism: Mus minutoides; assembly: GCA_902729485.2. Taxonomy (NCBI): domain Eukaryota; kingdom Metazoa; phylum Chordata; class Mammalia; order Rodentia; family Muridae; genus Mus; species Mus minutoides. The sequence continues at coordinate 2,198,343 of LR749532.1, forward strand.
AAGTGGGTTTATTTATTCATTTGTTTGTTTGTCTGTCCATCAATCTGTCAATTCATTCGTCCATCCGTCCATCCATCCATCCATCCATCCATCCATCCATCCATCCATCCATCCATCCACATATCCATCCACATATCCATCCCTGGCTGGCTTGAAACTCTATGTAACCTAGACTGGCCTTGAACTCATTGAGTTCTACCTTCCTCTGTTTTCTTAGGCTTAAAGGAATGTGTACCATATCCTGCTATTTCTAAATTTTTCTAAACTTCTAAATCACTCTGACTTTTACTGTATAGGGTGATATACATGCTATTATTTCTAGAACTGCTGCCAACTTTGTTATGGTGAATAATTAAGCAGACCAGACACTAGTCATGTTGAGCAATTGCTCTTGAGCATTGTTAACTGGAATGATAACCACACAATCCAGGGATATATTTTGATTCACCCAACAATGTCAAAATTCAAAAGATCTGCTTGTGATTTCTAATGTCTTGAAATCTGAACTTCAGTAATTTAATTGGCGGCTACATAAGATTCCCCTGTGACCTTTGAGTTATTTCTTTGTCTTGAGTTGCGTTGTCACATTCAGGCTCTGATCAACATTTGGGTGAAGGCTTAAGGGTGATTTTCTTCAAGCTTTAGCTCTCTCTGCTCAAAGCTCCTTTCACTCTCTGTACTGCAGCTGCCTTGGTCTCCTTAGAGCAGAAGTTTCTCTTTATCCTAGAAGACATAGCTTCCCCCTCCTAGATCCACGGCCTGCAGTAAAACGTGGTTGACACACTGAGCTGCCTCTCTATGCTTCCTGTCTCTTGGGATTTCTTAGCCTGATGATGTCTAGACCTGATTAGAAACCATTCCTTCAAGACATCCTTGAGGAACTATTAGTTGTAAGACATCCTTCAATAACTAATAAGTTGTTCTGTCTGTGTCTGCATTTCAGCAACGACTCTCCATTATAAATAAGTGTAGACAATGTTGAGAGAATGGTGAGTGGCTGAAGACGGGTTTTGTGTATGTGCTGTAGTTGGGAGATGGCCCTGTGAAACAAGGAGGGGATGAATGTGGGGACTGCATTCTAACGCTTGGGCAAAACTTCCAATCACAAATACTTCTGATGAGAACCAAGACCATCTAGACCAAACCAACACTATGAAGAACTCAGTTCCCACGTCAGTCACAGTTCAGACACTAAACATATGTTTCAGAAAAGCCACAAATGGGCCCTTAGGGTAACTCTCAAGTAGTCTGGGAAAGGCAGGTAAGCATCCCCCTGCCCCCACAGTGCCTTTACTCTGCGACTTATTTAGCAGAGACACCAGAGAATGAATGTCAAGTTCTAGCACAGTGAGCAAAGGCTGAAAGCTCTTTCTTGAATAAACCAGACTCCTGCCAACACCTGACTCTTCCTGAGTTGGTTATATGTTCTCTGTGAAATGGGAAATGTCTTAGCAACAGACCCTGACTCATGATTTTTAGGGACCATCTACTAACTGGAAAGGGCACAACAGATGCTGGGTGGCCTTAGAAAGAAAAGAGGCGCCATGATCTTGTTTAGACGCCCATTCATGGAATCAGGACCCAAGGATCTGAGGGACTGAATGCTCTCAAGTAGCACAAATGGAGATATTTTATCTGATTCGGACGCAATCAGCAAACATTTCTTTTTCTGATGGTGTAGATGATTTCTAATCATTAGCAATTTTGTTTTGAGACAGACCTGGTGCCCAGAGTTGACTTGTTGAACTCTATGGACGATGAACTCTGAACCCTGTAGATTGTCCAGCTAAAACACTCAACCTCCCCTTGTCTCCAACATGTAGCCAGAATTTAGTTCAAAGGATAATTTTTCTCCATATCCTTTCTATAAAAATCTCATTTATAATCTGTTCTTTAGCTCAGACCAATGTGCATATAAATTATTTTCACAATGTTCTGGGCTATTGATATGAAAATTATATTTGGGGGATAAATTTAGAGCTGCATTAGGAACTGCGACAGTGTTTTTCCTTACATGGTTGGTGAATGGTGTGTGCTTGCATAGTGAAGACAAATTTGTCATGGTAACATGACACATTATAAAACATGACGAGGTGACTGCCGGAGCCCGTCATTCATTCAGTTGGCTAGAAGCAGATCGCCATTTTAATGAGTTCCATTTGTAGGTGAGGCAGAATCTGCCAATATTCATGGGGACTTGGGGCTGTCATATGTCAGCACACTTGTGGTTTTGTGACAGAAATCTGTGAGTGGCAATTGCTGATTTCTTTGAAACATGAAGAAAAATCTCCTTTTCATTCTAATAGTATGTTTCTCTGTGTAACAAAGGTTCATGCTGGATAAGTATTAATTCAAATGCCTGTATTGATTTTTTTTTTTAAGGCTGATGGCTCCATATTTAAATGTATCCTGTATAAGAAACATATACAGCGTCCTGAATCCTGGGTAACTGAAAATACAAAAGAGTAAGAAACAAACTGGATCATTATTTTAGAATGATCTCACATTAAGGGAAGCAATGCTCTTTCAAATTAGGCAATACTGGTGGATATATTTTTGGATTTTGGGGTGTGTGTGTGAAGATTCCCACTTAGCTGATTCTCTCTGGGTGCCACTTCCATGGGCTCCTCATTTTGAGCCCTAAGCACAGGCCTGCTGGGTTCTGCTAATGATTTCATTTGTATACTTTTCTTTCATTTGGCTGATTTTCTTTCCTGAATGCCCGCCAAGCTTGCTTCTCGTCTCCCAGCCTGCACTGGTTACTGTTCGTCGTTCATGCAGCTTTTGAAATATGCTGTCTGATCATTTTGATTAACAAAGATTGAATTACGAGTGGCACCGGTCATTTTGTTCAGCAGCTCACGTTTGCAATTTTAACATGCAGCCTAGCAAGCTGCAGGGAGATCAGATCATGTCCTTCGGCTCTCTGGTTAGTGTTACAAAGGTAGGGCTTTCCAGGGGCTCATTAGCCTCTCATGCAGAGCCTCACATTGCCTGTCTGCCCAGCTCTGGTTTATTCAGCTCTGCTAACTCCTCCTCCATCAGACTCAATTCAGGCACTACCTGTCTCTAGAGATTTCTCTAACCAAACTGCTGCCTAGTGTCCCTCAACTATCAATGTGCTTAAGTGTCTGACAGTGCAGCCTCAGCCACTCAGAACTGGATTCCTTGGGGGAAAATATGCCATTCTCATCTAAAGTCCTCCAAATGTGGTCAGTGTTAACCAAACCAAACCAAACCAAACCAAACCAAACCAAACCAAACCAAACCAAACCATATGTGTTTAATGAGTGTCTTAGTTAGGGTTTTACTGCTGCAAACAGACACCATGACCAAGGCAAGTCTCATAAGGACAACATTTAATTGGGGCTGGCTCACAGGTTCAGAGGTTCAGTCCATTATCATCAAGGCAGGCAGGCATGGCGCATGACAAACTGAGAGTTTTACATTTTCACCCAAAGGCTACTAGCAGAATACTGACTTCCAGAAAGCTAGGGTGAGGGTCTTAAAGCTCACACCCATAGTGACACACCTACTCCAACAGGTCACACCTCCAAATAGTGCCATTCCCTGGGGCAAGCATATAGAAACCATCACAATGAATAATGACAAGATTTAACAAATGTGGAGGGCTCATGATATTCATGCCTTCTCCCCAGTGGGTGAATCTGCAATTCTGAACATTAGTGTGCTCTTGTGGAACTGACTGGCAGAAAATCGTTATAAACGAATTTTTCTTGCTGTCAGTTAATCCCTTTAGATCTTACTCTTCAACTAAGACACACAAATATCTAAAAGATCAGTGTGCCCCTCTCCAGCGTGACTTGGTACCTGCTCTCCAGCGTGACTTGGTACCTGCTCTCCAGCATGACTTGGTACCTGCTCTCCAGCGTGACTTGGTACCTGGCTCCTGTGATAATGCTTCATCACAGAAGGAGCCTCTGCTGTAGTTTGGGAAATTCGTGCTTTAAAATGCATGCTTTTGTTTGTTTGTTTGTTTTGATTGTTTGACTGATTGCTGTTTTGACATAGTGTCTTACTGTGTGTATCCCAGGGTAGTCATGTACATGAGTCATCCTCCTGGCCCAGATGTTTTAGTACTGGGGTTTTAGACATGCCCTACTTGACTTGTCCAATAGTTTTCAAACAGATAAAACCACAGTATGTGCCTGTATAGAGTCACTATTCAGGAGGCTTCATGGCTAGTAACAAGTTTGATGATTGGAATTGTATGTTGCCAACAGTAGAAAGTATAAGACCTAAGCTAATACATACATAGTTATCCCAAGTACACATCTATATAACATTCTAGATCTACTGGTGATCCATTAAACTAAGCTGTCAATAATTCTATACGGTTGAATCATCAGTATAAACATTGGGTTGACTGCCACTTCTTTCCTCTTTAAAAGTACTGACCAAGAGAGATCTGCTTACAATCCTGAAGACCATTCCTTAACTCCCCCTTACCCAGAGCCTGGCATTTACTTAAACCATACATTTAGGATTTGCACAAATTTTCATCCTTAAATGTGAGAAAGCTGAGCTCCATAGAGATCCTGTTTCTTGTTTCAAATTACAGAACTATTTATTGATGAGGACTTGATTTACAGACCTATTACAGTGAGATCTATTACAGTGAGATCTATTACAGCGTGATCTATTGCAGCGTGATCTATTGCAGCGTGATCTATTACAGCGAGATCTATTACAGCGAGATCTATTACCGTGTGATCTATTACCGTGTGATCTATTACCGTGTGATCTATTACCGTGTGATCTATTACAGTGTGATCTATTGCAGTGTGATCTCTTACAGTGTGATCTATTGCAGTGTGATCTATTACAGTGTGATTTATTACAGTGTGATCTATTACAGTGTGATCTATTACAGTGTGATCTATTGCAGTGATGCTGGCCAACGTCAGTTTGTTGTGAGAGTCTCTTGAGCAGTGTATGGAGAGGTATTGCTATATTATGTAAGACAGGTAGCAGTATTATTACAAAGACTGTACAACTATTATAATGAACCATGAAGTTCACAAGTTTGTAAAGAACAATTTTCACATCTTTTGTGATCCTTCCTTTTATTTACATGAAATGACCCAGCTTGGCCCAGCTTTTCCTGTCTTTTGAGCACTAGGGTGAGCTGAAAAGCCTAGTAAGTTTCCTTAAATATACACTATGCTCTGATCTTAAGTAAAATATACCAAGAGACAAAGTATAGTCACAAAGAACTTATATTCCACTCTTCTCCTGGCATCGTTATACAACTGCAAGTAAGAGCTATTTGATGTGCTAATGGAGGCCTTATAACATTTCAGAAGCTTTTAGAACCAGATGCAAAGACACTCCATGATGAAGGAGGACACCTTGTAATGACACATCTGAGGAGGGATAACCGCACATCGTCTTTCTCTGGGAAAAGCAGTTTGCATCCATGCTGTGCTTATAAATGTTTCAAAAGATGCCAAGAAGAGGACCAGCCTCACATGATGTATGAACAAGAAATAGATCAGGTTGAATTTGTATTTCCACAGCTATGTGATATCTTGTCAGTGCCAATAATTGATATCACATCCCCATTTTGAATAGCAGACTGGGCACCCACCAATTTCCCAAATATCTCTGCAAGAGCTGCAGCAGTTAATACGTCAAATACAACTCGCATAAGCAATGCTGAGTTTTTAAAAAATAATGATTCTGCCCTGAAGCACAAAGCCTTAGTACTAGATCCATCTCTCAGGACTAACCCAAGGCAGGCAGTCTCCCTGGCAGCGCTACAATCACCTATCAAAGTGTTACTGTTTTGTTTTCTCTCAGAAATAGCTTGCGGTCACGATCACTTTCAAGAATATGTTTAAAAGCTATATTAAAAATAATTTTTTCTCCATCATCCTCCATCACCATATCTATTTCCCACAGGCCTTTGTTGTAGTATTCTGTGTTTCTCCCCAAGTTATGTACTTATTTTAAATAAGGGCTCCCCAGTTGTCCTATAGCCTATACTTCCCTCTTGGATACATTGAATGCATTTCCCTCTTCTAACCTGCATCTTTGGAGTGAGTACCTGAGAATAAAAACAGTGTTTCCCGGCCCTTCTCTAGCCACATGCTGAATGCAATATTTAAATCGCTGTCTTCGTCATGTTCTTTCTTGTGTTTTTTGTAACTGTCTTAGTGAGTCACTCCATGGTTGAACTATCCCTCCCTTTTCAGAGGATTTTCAGAATTATTGTGTTCTAAGAGTTCTTTACGTGTGATAGACTTGTCTTCAATGTCTTCAGTGAACAAATAACACTTTTCCAGTTTTCCAGTGGTTTTCAGTGTTTTCTTTTTCCAGACAGTATTTGAAAGAGCAGACATTTTAAATTCCATTTTACAAATTGGGATTAGAAGTAGTTAATAAGGCTGGGCAGTGGTGGCACATGCCTTTAATCCCAGCACTTGGGAGGCAGAGGCAGGCGGATTGCTGAGTTCAAAGCCAGCCTGGTCTACAGAGTGAGTTCCAGGACAGCCAGGGCTACACAGAGAAACCCTGTCTCGAAAACAAAACAAAACAAACAAACAAACACCCCCCCCAAAAAAAAGAAAAAAAGAAAAAAGCAGTTTATAAATAAAAAAATTGTACATTGTGTTTATTGTGTCATGTGTAAAATGTCTTTACAAAGTCATAACTATTATCTCCTATGTTTCCTATAGAATTTTTCTAATTCCAGAGGTTAAATTTATGTTTATTATACATTAAAGTTTGTTTTCTCCAGGCATCAGCCATGGTACATGTATGCTTTCCCACATGTGTGCATGTATGTGTGTAGGCTTGTGCTTATGTATAAATACAAACACACATACATGCACACACATAAGAAAACACACATGTGCACATGCATGCATGTGGGCTTCTATGTGTGTATGTGTTTTCACATATGTGTGCATGCATGTGTATGTTCTTGTATGTATATATGCATGTTTTATGCATATATGTATATATATGTATATATACATGTGTATACATGTATGTGTGTTTGTGTATGTATATACATGTATGTGTGTGTGTGTTTTCACATATGTATATTAATATGTGTACATGTGTGTTTTCATATGTGTGTACATATATGTGTGTGTTTATTTGTATATGTTTATGTGCTTCAGTGTGCTAGTGGCAGTCAGAGGAGAACTGTGGCAGTCAGCTACCTCCTTTCAGGACATGGCTTCAGGGAAAAGCAGGCAGTGAGACTTGGTAATGAGCACCTTCACCCACTGAGCCACCTCCCTGGCCCCTGCTACCATCTCTCACAGCTAGGGCTGCAAACTCCAAATCTAAGTCCTCCAGCTTAGTTTTCCCCTCAGAAGTGCCCTGACCATTTTACTTGCCTTGTATTTGCACATGAGCTTTAGAATCAGTTCATCAGCTTCTTCTCAAGGGTTTGCAGTACTTTTCATTGGAGTTCTATCAACTGGAGGGAATAGACGTGAACACTGCATCCCGTTACTTAGCATGTCTTTAACTTATTTCAGCAGTATTTCCTTGTTTCATAGGTTTTGGTAGTTTTACCTCTATGCAGTTCTTCTACTGTGACTTCATAATGTTCTATTTGAAGGACACCAGCGCCTTATTCTTTCTTATGTAAGTGATTTGATGGTGGACAGGATCCTTCAGGTTTGCTAAAGTTACAAAACTCTTCTACTTGACTTGATGCTCCAGTTTTATCTCTTGCCTGCTCACTTCCGATGCTGGTGCTTGCTTAACTGAGCCACCCTACCCCACCTAGTGCATGAGTGTGTAAATGCGTGTGCATGCATGTGCATGTATGCGTGTGCGTGCATGTGTGTGCATGAGTTTGTGAATGTGTATGCATGTGTATGCATGAATGTGTGCACAAATGTGTGTATGTGTGTATGTGTTGTATGTATGAGTGTGTGCATGTGTGTGTGTGAATGTATGTACAAATGTATGTATGTGTGTGTTCATGTAGGTACGTGAGTGTGCATATGAGTGTATGTGCATGTATGTGCATGTGTATGATATTAGAGATCATTGAATCCATAGGCTTATGCTTCCTATGTCAGAGACTGTTTCTCATTTATTCCATTTTCTGTCTTCTCCCTTTCCTCTAGTGACTTTAACTCATCTGTTTCTCATGAAGTTCCATGATAGGTTGCTCATGCTCTATTCATTTTACACACACACACACACACACACACACACACACACACACACTCATATATGTGTATATTCATACATACATACATACATACATACATACATACATACATACACACATATATGTTCTTCTGATTTTTTATACCCAATTGCTTTTGTTCATGTTCACAAAACAATTTTTCTGAAATGTGGTGGAAAGCATACTCATGGTCATGCGACTCCCATGGCTGCTTTGCCTCATGGCTGAACCCTAGGAGAGACTGGTTTTTGGAACTTTGTGAATAACAACCCCCTAGAACTGTGGCGCATGTCATTTATCCTCTTGAGATTTTCTGTTCATCTTTAGAAGTTTGGTTTGTCATTTTATTTCTCAGTGTCACTACAGTTCCCAGAGAAGAAGCTGACAAACAGAAGATCAGACGCTTGCTCAAGCTTTGGGAATCATTAGAAACAACAGGGAGTGCAGCCAGAGAGCCTGCCTCCAGAGCTGCTGTTCTCTTACATTCTCTTATTAAGGAAGAGAGTTACATTCTCTTATTTAATAGTCTACCAGTCTCCATGAGTTTTTCTAAAGCATTTAAAATATATAATTGTCACATGAAAAGGACATAATTTATAAATTCCGCAGTAAAATGTTGGTGAGGTGCAAAATTTTATTTTGATTGAAATTCAACTCAGACAACTCTTAACATTTTTTCTTCACCTTTCCATAAGTTTTCTCACAACTTCACCTGGCGTCTTATTATCCTCTGGGATGGAGCTTCCATTTACGCCTTTCTTCTGTTTTGCTCTTTTTAAAAGAGCATTGAAGAATTCTGTGTCTTTGCATGTGGGAGGGAGGTGAGGTAAAATTTCAGTGGGTGAAATGTATCAGGATGCTGTCAACAGCAGTTCATCAGATGCCAACTGCATGCACAGATACTGTGACTCCCAACAAGGGCACTTTGTGAGAGAGATCCAGTTAGACACCAGCCAGGACCAAGAACCATATTTGCCATACATAGTCTCCAATACTTCCCCATACAGTGGCACAGCCTAGGGACTACAATTCATAGAAATCTATTCATAGAATAACTGTCTAGAGTTATACAGCCAATGACTGTCACCGTGAGCGTGACATGCCATTTCCTGATGTCACTACTAGGCTTGTTGTAGACGCACTCAGGTGATTTACCTGAATCTCTGTTGGAGGCCACTGTCATTAAGTTTTCCGGCATTGACACTGAAGGTCTGATGACCTCATGGTAAGCTTTGTAAAGCTCTCGTCTTTTCCAACCTCAACTGTTCCCACTGCTCCCATTTTTGCCTACTCACTTAACCTTCTTTGGGCCATGGAGAATTTCTATTTGGATTTATGAGTGACAGGGAGATTCTAGAGCAGTGGTTCTTAATCTGTGTGTTGCAACCCCCTTTGGGGGTCAAACATATCAGATATCCTGCATGTTAGATATTTGCATTAGGATTCTTAACAGTAGAGAAATTGACATTACGAAACAGCAATAATAATAATTTTATGGTTAGAGATTAGCACATCATAAGGAACTGTATTAAGGGGTCATAGCATCAGGAAGGTTGAGAACCTCTGTTCCAGAGGGCAGGCAGAATTGTCTTCAGTTTTGTGCCTACTAAAGAGAGCACATGGTGCAACGGGTAACTCCAAACTTGTGGTCACAAAGGTGGCTCTGGTTTAACAAAGTGGATCACAAAAAACTACAAAAAAGAGATGTGGGGAGGGAACTTTATAAAGGGGTGGGTGACAGGCATAGAAAGAAGGTATAAGGGAGGAGGGAGGTGTGTCAGAGATCAGAATGCTCTATAAACATGTACGAAATTGCCAAAGAACAAATTCCATAAAAAAATAACAAAGACTGCAGCTAACTCACTGGGTTTCCACTTGCTCTGCTGTTTCTCTGAGGCTCCGGGTCTGAAACCTGAGAATACCCTCATCTCATTTGTGGATTGTGTGCAAAGAGATCAGATGTTTCCTGAATGGAAAGGAGATGCTGAGATGCTGGAGTGGAAGGAAAGTATCTATTGCTATTTCAGTTTGCTGATCTCTGTGGGATATGTTGGGACACACCTGCCACTGGGAGGGTGAGTGAGGAGAACTTGAGCTTCAGGGTGGCATGGGTGGTGTGGTCAGCAGGGACAGGACCTGTCCTATTTAGTGCAATAAAGATCGGTCTGGTTAAATACTGTTGCCTGTGCCCGGACAGCTCTCCGTCAGACCTTACCTGCTCTTTAGGCTTGGGGATGAGTTGGCGCAGTCAATGACAGACTCTGGGAGCAGGTGAGAAAGGCTACAGCAAACTCCTCTGAGCACTGCTGCAAGCACCTTTAATACCTTCCACCTGCGCCCCCATTGGTCCCAAGAAAGCATCTCTTCTAAATAGCAGCTCCTGATTGGCTGGCATTATTTGCAGTAGCAGTCCTTGGTTTCTCAGGCAGTCCTCAATTAGGTCCTCTTGCAGGAGATGGCTTCCACAGCTGCAGGGCCCCCAGAGTTTACATAGAGGCGGCCCCGCAGCTCTTGCTACAATATACCAAAACTTTGTTTTAACAAAAAAGGAATAGACAAATAATAAACTAAGATTATGTGTTTACTTCCCTCACTGGACCATCCTTCTATAAGGACAGGAATACATTTCCATAAACACACGGGGTAGATTGAAAGCCACTTTGGTCTGCTCCTGCGAATCTGTCGACGATGGACATCTTTATTTGTGTTCTCCTTATAGGACACTCCATCACTACATCCTACACAGTTTTATTTCTAAGTGTGTTGTGTTTTTGAATGATGACTCCCACTGGGGTGCAGAGGTGATTTACTTCATAAGATTCATATTGGTTTCCTTAATCTCAGGAGACACTGCATTGATTTTTGCCTTTAGCCCCGATTATTGCTTTTAATTATGTATTCTGATATCATTCTTCAGACCTATAAGGTCATATCTCTGAATATGGAAGATAGTTATAGGTATGGTGCTCATTACTGATACACGGTCACGATCTGCCCACTCTCCCATTTTCAGGGGCACCTGGACAATCATATATAAAATTCTAGAAGGGACGGTTGATTGAGTATATTAACTCTATATTATATGCTTGTATCTACAGTTCCTACATAGAATAAAATTTAATGTAAATAATCTACAAATCAAAATACATAAAATTATAACCAGTAGCTGATACCTGCTGGCTACAGATAGAAAATGTGCCTTAAACCTGTCATGTGGGCTCAGTTTCCAGTTGTAAGGACTGTGGACTTGTGTATCTGCAGACTACACCCTGCTTTCTGGTTATTCATGGGGGCGTCATGCTACGGCTAAATAGTCTTCAATCTATTTTTTTTTTGTGCTCATATTAATGGCAATGGGATGGCTGTATATTGTAGAATCACAATTTGGCATGAATGTCAATTTGAGAAAAGATTCTTTGAAAACAAATAAAACATAATTTTAAAATTATGCACATATTTTATCAAGAACTTGAGTGTTTTCAAGCATATGTAAGATTTTCTTTGTTTCTTTGGGAATAGTTTCTTTCCCGAATTGATTTTCAGAATCTACAATAAATTGTTATCATGATGCAATATGGAAACTGACTAAATTTTGTTTTTAAATTAATATATTTTCCTCCCGCTAGTCTTCTGTGCCATGCAGTTGGAAATTATTTTATCTCATGGGACCTCTTAATATTGGAGTCTTTACAAGATTCTTTTTTCACTGCAACAGCAACAGCAAAAAAAAAAAAATCTGCAATGTTTTCTTTCAAGTTTAAAAATATTGTTTTCTAGGCTCTGGTGTTTCAAAGTATGGTTTTAGCAGCTGGTTTTCTCCTCTTGTTGGTAGCCACACAGCATCTTGTGGCCATCCTCAATCTTTCAGCCACCTCCTGGCCCTCTCTTCCTGCAGCATACATTGTCCCAATCATTGCTCACGGTCTGTGTCTAGCAATTTTTATCAGGTCACTTTTCCCTATTGCCACACCCAACTCTTCAATAGTTTAAGGCTGGAAAACAGTAGAATTGCTTTCTTTCTATGTCCCATTCTGGATGCTAGATGGGGAGCCACACCAAAGTCAGAAGGGCCTAATGTTATTCAGGATTCTAGGATGTACATTTCACCCATCTCTAGGATTCTATCGAGCTTGACCATGTCTTACTTCACTGAATATCACACACAGTATTTTGTGTGTATTAATATCTATTAATTTCTAACAATCTATACAACAAGCCTGTGGGACTCATCTTACTCTGGGATCCACTCCCATTGGGTACTACCTGGGACGTACCCAATGGGAAACATTGAAAATGGTTGTTTGGGCTCTCCAGAAGTCTGCGTGCTTACCGATGGACAGGTTGAGTTAAGTCTATAAACAGAATACCAAACTAGATCCCATGTTCTAACTGAAAACCAATTTGGCCTAGAGATTATGCAGCTTTCTTAGGGTTCAAATGTAGATTGGTAAAGATCTACCCAAGACTTCAGGATTCACGTGAAAAACAAAAATACAACAAAAATAGGGCTGCGTATCATATCAAAACTGTGATAGAATTATAAATAAAATCATTTATTGAGTATCATTAGCTTAATTATACATGTACGACAGTGGATGTCTCATACGTGTTTAGCAGTGTTTACAGATATTGGTCATAAATTCAAAATTCCGAGTATTATGAAGTGTTTGGTGCGGTGTCTTATCACTCGGAAGTTCTTCAGTTCACGTTCAGAGGCAACTAAGTCGAGACACTAAAATAATAATAAAACAAATGAATCAAAGCCTGATTTTCTTATCTGCACAGGGTGGAGCGCTAGCTCTCTGGGTCAGTGAGGTTAAAAACAAACAGATGCTTGCAGTGCAGAGCCGAGGAGATGTTGGAGGAGATGTTGGAGGAGATGTTGGAGGAGATGTTGGAGGAGATGTTGGAGGAGATGTTGGAGGAGATGTTGGAGGAGATGTTGGAACTGTTATAGGGATTAATTACCTTGAGCAGTGCCGGGGCTAGCAAATGGTCCTTCTTCCTAAATACCACACTTAGGATTCATCTGAGGGTTTTGAAGTCTAAGTCCTTTGAGAAAATGGCAAATAGTTTTTGCCTCACCAGCCAATTATAGGATTGATCATAGAAGAGGCTCAGCTAATCTTAGTGGATTTTAAAGGCCATCATTATGTTCAGAGGGAAGAAGTGCTCAAACTCATTGGTGACATTTGTCACAGGCATAGTAGGGAAGAGCAGTGTGATATCTGTCACATATCTGAAATCCCAGGATAGGGCAATTATGCCTGTTGAAGTCACTGACAAAGGTGATTATGAAATAAGCCCACAGTACAGTCACTTTTCTGAAGGAACAGTATAAATTAGAACTGTGACTGAATAATTATAGATTCAGCTTAAATCCCAGGACAGTGCTGGGATTTTAAAAGATATTTGATAACTCTTGTCAAATTAATAAATAGAATCAATTACTGGTATCTGACCATTTAGACAAACTTTAAAAAAAATAAATTGATAAAAAATGAATATTTCCACATGGGATGCCAAATTTTTTGTTCTCTTTTGTGCTATCAGTTTCTGTACCTTGAGCCTCACAGTATAGAAAATTTTGTCTTTCTAGACCCTTCCCTACACCATAGAAAACCACCTGTGTCCTAGTTTGGATTTCTATTGCTATGAAGAAATACCATGACCACAGCAATTCATAAAGAAAAGCATTTAATTAGGGCTGACTTACAGATGTTTAGTCCATTATCATCATGATAGGAGAGGTGACAGTGTGCAGGAAGACATGGTGCTGGAGAAGGAGCTGAGGGTTCTACATCTTGATTTGCAGACAGGAGAAGCAATTGTGTGCCACACTGGGCATAGCTTGAACATACTGAGACCTCAAAGACCGCCCCCCAACAATGATGCACTTCCTCCAAGAAGGCCACACCTCCTAATAGTGCCACTCCCTATGGGCCAAGCATTTAAATACATGAATCTATGAGGGCCATTCCAACTACCTCAACCAGGTACATTGGAGGTGCTTGATAAAGTATTCTTAACCAGTCATATGCAGTTTATAGTCTCTTATTCTGGCTGTTATTTGTCACTTGCAGGTAGGGATCACCTTTGCTATCCTCTTTCCTGTGTGTACAGTCGACAGTGCTGCAGTGCCTTGATAGGCAAAACTGGTTAATTAGCTATTTACCCACTTCAGAGATGATATTCTTAAATGTTACTTCTTTAAATTTTATATGTGTGTAAGCATGCATATGCATGTATATGTGCACCTATGTATGTGTTATATGCACATATGTGCATGTGTGTACAGGGAGGTCGATATGTGCACATGTGGAGGTCAACACTGGGTCTTTGCCTCTATCACTTCCCATCTTACTTTTATTATAATTTTATTAAATCCATTCTATGGTGATTTCTTACATGTATATGATATGTCTGTCAGCCACTTTCTCTGATCTCCACGCCACCATTGTCAATCCCTCTGGTGCAAGCCCACCTTCACTTCTGAGACTGTAGTGTGCCTTTTTAGTTAGACTCACTGGCTAGTCTGCCCTCCAGCCCCTGGGATCTGCCCAGCTCTGCCCAGCTCTGCCCATAAATGCCGGGGGGGGGGTTGCAGATGTATTCTGTCATGCTCAGCTTTCATGTGGTCACTGATGGGGTTCAGAACTGCATAGCAAGCACCCTCCACTGCAGGGTGGTGGCTCTGTACGTTTGTGGTCCGTGGCTGTGACTACTGAGCAGGGACCATCTCAGCATCTTTTGGGCTTGTTGACCAGCTCTGGATTCTAGCCATTTTTCTGTTGTTCTTCAACTTTATCTCAGAGCAGCCAGCATGGAGTAACCGGGATTGGAAAGATTAGCTCTTCCCCTAGGTCTGTTCTCATGATGATGGCAAGTATTCAGGCTACCAACCACACAGTAGGGATGAAGACAAAACAAAGCAATACAGAACAAAACAAAACCAACTATGTCTTTGCCAAGCACATAGGAGGAGTGGGGTAGGAGGCTCAAGGAACTTCACCGAGACAAGGAGTGAATAGCTGTATTGACTAAATGCTATAAACTTAAAGGAAACTAAAATGTGAATTCTTATTGCGCCTTTCCAGGCAGATCTCAGTGAGCACTCTCTTTCACCTCTATTCTAAAACAGCAGTTGAGAAATAAAATTTAAAATTAGCAGCTAAGAGAGAAACATTTAGATACGTTTTTACTAGATGAAGCCAGGTTGAAAACGTGGATTTTTGACTGGCATCCAGATGAGCTTGGTCTAGCCCAGGGTAGATTTGATTTACCGTGGGTGGGGGGTGTGAGGAAATTAGAACTGAAAGAGCAGAAACCCTGAATCTTCCTAGGAAAGGAAGGATGCTGTGCCCAGGCTGTATGCCATTTATTCCTCTCAGCTGACAGATCAGACCACTGTCTCCCCAGGGATCACAAAGGGGTAGAGAGGCCAGGCCTGTATCAAGAAATAACTCTTACACAGATTCTGGGTGGGGAGATGTTACCTAAGACTGGGTTATAAAAGGAGGGAGAGGCCAGATCGTCTTGGCCCATCCATGACACATTAGGAAGGAGCTAAATAAGTATTTACTAAGGAATTTTAAGAATAGAAGTAAGAGGGCCATTGAGAACCTTGGGAAAGATCACTGGAATGATGTACTATAGCCAATCAGTAGGGTGGGATCCTGCAGAAAGAACAGAGTTCCTGAAAGCAAGAGATTTCCCTCCAACCTGATCTGATAGCTGCAGATGAAGGAGAACACTCTGGTGCATCAGTGATACAGCTATAGAATCCTAGCAACCATTGTGACCCACACGACTTTTTACCTATGCTCTGAGCCCTTCCTTCACTGATAGACCTTTATGGGGTGACTGTGTGAAGGGGAATGTCAGTTTACTAAGAGAAAGGTTTACTAGTTAAAGAAAAACATGAGGCCTACAGATGGGGGCGGAGGGCTGTGGTGGAGCACATTGTAGCAAATATTTCTAATCCTTGAGTCAACATCTGTAGAGAGTTTACTTTGAGGCATCTGTGTTTCCCTTCACCTGTTACCCTTGTGCCAGGAAGCTTTCATGAACCCCAGAAGACCACCAGGGAGGTTGTTCCCTAGGGCTTCTTTATTACAAGCTTGAGCTTGGGCCACACTCGGATGGCACACACATCTCTGATGGCAGAATGGGAGAGCGCAGCCCAAGCTCTTAGGGGGACAAGGCTTTATAGGAAGTGATAGTATGTGAGGGGAGTTTAGTCTGGCAAGTATCTCATTGAGTAACTATTGTACGCCTGGGTGCTCTGAAGCAAGTCTGTATACAATCATGAAAGGTCTGAAAGTACATCTGAAACAATCATACTGATCTTTGCTTAACTGTTGCTAGGAAGTTTCTAGGGAGTAACTGTGGCCAAGGACAAGCCTTGGGGTCCATCCTGGTTATGGGTCCATCTTGGGTTCTGCTGCAGGTCAAGTTTTCAGGCTTTTGGTTTTTCCCTTTCAGATGGAGGCTGGTCCCAAGATGGCCCACTTTTGGCCTCTCATTATGACACTTTGGTAAAAAACTCCTATGCCAATTACTAGGTGTATGGCACTTGACAATAGGTATCGATGAAACTCATACAGAAAGCACTAAATATATGCAAATCACTTACTCAGGCCTGTGAAAACATTTCAAATATGATTTCAGTCATCAGCAGAGAAACCAGGCAAAAAAGTAGTCAAGATCGACATCTTTTGTTTGTTGATACATAATTATTGTTTTCTTAAAAACATCCTCTAAATGTAGATAAACATATATAAGGAATAAAAAAATGATATGTTTAGATTTCATGACAAGGAAATAGTCAAAAATTGATAGCATTATTTACGAACTACTATTGCTCATGTATACAGATAGGCTTTGTTAAAAATACTTTCAGGAAATCACGTGGATTGTTTTATATATTCATTTTATACGCGTTAAATTTCATTTTAGCGGCACTTAACAATGGTAATCTCCTTTGAAGTGAAAAGAGATTCTGCACTATCTCAAGCAAAACACTTCTGATAAATATTTCCCTTATAAGAGAGAGGTTTTTAAAAGTTGTAAATATCCCCCTAAAGCTATAGTATATAAATCATAGTATTAAAGCTAGAGTATATAATTCTTGGTGCACCCATTTATTTCTTTGACTCTATTTAGTTACACTTCCATTTCCACTTCAGAGAGTAACTAACTGCCAGCTTCCTGCTGCCTCCTTCTCTCCCTTTGGATGGATTCTTATACTGTCTTCTCAGCTGGAGCCATTTTAGTGACTTCCCCTAAAGATATTCTCCAGTTGTTAGATTTCATCAGCTTTTATACCAGATCCCCAGGTCTCTATCCTACCACAGATAAATGCCTCCTGGTGTTGTGGTACACACTCACTCTGGGCTCCAGGGCTGTCTGTCTTTGACTCTGGCAATGCTTTTTTCTATATTTCTGTTCTGTTCCATTCCATTGGTTTTGTTTTGGCATTGTGAGCAGAGTCCTTAGCAGACACCCCTCCCCCGCTTTCCCAAATGTCATGCTCTTAACAATTCTGACTTCATCTTGTAACATGTGAGGCTTCCAGGCTGCTCTTTTGACCAGAAGAGGACTTGGTCGTCATCTGTGTGATTCACTCATAGTTCATTCCTGGCTTTTCCATCCCTTGGTTCCTCAGCCTGTGGTGATGTCTAGATAGTGAGCTGTCAAGGAATGTTTTAAACAAACACTCCTTTTAAAGTGGTAATGTAAAAAAAAAAAACCCTGAAAATTTACATAAATTATTCTTAATTTCTTTTTTTACAAATTGCTAAATTATTTTACATTATATACTGTGTTTTATATACTTATACAGTATAGTGTACATCAATAACTCATAAGGTATAAAAAAAGAATGTGTTTCTTCAAAAACTGGGCAGTATTAAATCTTTGGGGGAAGTGAGTGAGGGAAAATGCCACAGAAAACTATTACACAGAAATCTGTAACTAAATCAGATAGCCACGTAGACAGAAATTGTAAAAACAAAATAAAACAACACTAAGAAAAATCTCAGGGTATTAGCAAATCACTTATAAAAGATTAAAGAGCGAAGAGAAACAAATAAGACCACATGGCTTAAAGGACTGCATGTGACAGGCACAAAGAAGCGCAGGTTATATTTCACATTGTTCTCAGTGAAGGTGTCTCTTGCATAAATGTAGACTATCTGCACTGAGTTACATTTTAACATGGCCTACCTTACGCATGAGATAATGAACAAGGTATCGGGTGATAACTACTGGTTTTCCTCAGTACCATAAATCAATTAAAATGCTAACCTGTGTATGCTGACATCATTGAGAGCATGTGATTTGAGAACCTCATCCTAGCTCCTTGGAAGCCAGTCTTTACCTGTAACACACCCTTTCACTCAACTGTAGTCCATGAAATGGGTGATCTTATTTATTAATCTCTTTAATAATTAAAACTGCCTATTATTCCTAGTTATTCCATAGGAGGTATGTGTTCAGTGATGCCATTTTAAACACCCCCTCCTTGCAGGTGGCTTCTAGCTCTGAGTGACAATTGATGCGGATTCACCACTCAGGCCAGCAGGGGCTGGAAATAGTTTGCTCTCCAATCCTATAGAACCGGACATAACACTTGCAGATGTTCGGACACACAATGCTTTGCTCCAGGTGCGGCTTAATAGGGTGCCTGGGATTTAATTGATGTCTTCAAGAGGGTAAGAAGAAGACAGAGACCCCAGAGGGAAAGACTGGGCTTGCTGACTGCTGCTCTGGAGAGAGGGTTTCTCCTCTCAACTGCCCCAGAATTCCCTTTAACAGAAAAATGTCTGCAATGCTATCAGCTGTCTTTTCTCTTTTTTCAGTTACAGAGAACTGTGATTAGAAGTATGCTCTGAGATTCTGTAAAAGTCTGGAGAGGGTTGGGGGTTAGGTCAGTGGTAGCGCCCTTGCTTGGCAAGCACATGACCCTGAGTTCAGTATCAGCCTTGACCAAAACATAAATATAAAAACAAAAAGGGATGGAGGAAGAGGAAATCATCAATTTCACGAAAAATGAAGATTTATATATTTATCATTTATGTACTCATTCATATTTTTGTAACATGCCCTTTATTTTAGATTCCGTTTTCATTTCTCACCTGACTGATCACAACCCTCCTATGCTTCACTCATTTGGTTATGTATTTCTGCAATGTCTTTACTTTTTAAAAATTTGTTTATTTAATGAGTATATGTGGTGTGAAAATGTAGATAGTGCATAAATAAAGGATAAAAAAAATCCTCAGATTTCATGACCAGGAAATAGTCGAAAGGTGATGACGTCATTTAAAAACTAGTCCTGCTCATACTAGTATTACATTAAGGAACACGACAGGAGGTCAGTAATAACTTTTAGGAGTCAGTTCAGGAGTCAGTCTAATACCACGTGGGCTCTAGGAATCGAACTCATCTCATGAGGCTTAGTGGCAAGTGCTCTTATTCCTTGAGCCATCTTGCTGGCCCTCAGTTATGAGATGATTTCTCATCAAGCCCTGAATTTTCTGTAAGTACTTCATTAATTCTAGTTATTCTCAGAGATCTCATTGACCACAGCCTTACCGCGCACAGTTCCTCGCTCCCACAGCTCCAATAGTGTTTTCCAGTTGCTATCTGGTCCTGCGAATTTACCCACATAGAGCAGAGGTAGGTTGCCATGCAGTCTCCAGAACTGCGCAGACCGGATGCAGGGAAGAGCAGAGTTATCAGAGGTGTGGGCTCCCGGGCACTGGAAGCATTGCTGTATTTGTAGAAGGTTTATTATTACTTCCTTTCAATATACGTCAAATGTGGAAAATATGTCATGCTATAGTGTATATGGAAGAAAATGGAAACAACTGCAATCACCTACTTACTAACGTTTCTTTGGAAACGGCTGACAATGTTTTGGTGTCCTTCTGCTTAGTCAGGATCAACCCGCCCCCGCGCCTTCCCCGCGTCCCCTCCCCGCTCCGTGTCCTGTGGGGGTGGTGGGGGTGTGAGGAAAGGGGGGTAATGGGGGGTGTGCGCATGGTGCACACGTGGAGGTCAGAGGACAACGTCTGGTATCTGCCCCTTCTTTCCACCTTGGTTAAGGTATGCTGTTTCCTTCTGTGCCCCACCAGGCTAGGGGGCCTCCGATATCTTTGTCTCCTATTTCATAGGACTGGGTCTGGGTTGCAGACATACAGTACCGGCTTTACATTCATTCTGGGGCTTCAAACTCAGGTCCTTGTAATTGCAACAAGCACCGTACCCACTGAGCCATCTCTTCACTTATGATAGGCCTTTTCTGTGTAAGTATACTCCATATGCTGAGAATATATTGTCTGTACTGATTGCAATTTTCTGATTTTTTCATTGACCACTGCATTTTAAATCTTTCTACATTATATGTTTTTAGTAAGTATAATTTTTTTAGTTGGCAATGGCCTAACTCAATGGTTGTATCATAACACCCCATTGCCAGATATTTATGCGACATCTATTTTTTGGACCATTATAAGTAACATTGCAATAAAGAAATAGGGGCATAAATATTTGCCTGAGTTTTGTGTTTTTATTTTTTTTCTTAAGGCAGATTTCTGAATTATTGGCTTGAAGAGTATAAATATTTTATGCTATTTTGGTAAATATTTATTATTCAAGCCTGACACATAGCTTTTTACTTGTCTCTTTGATTTAGTTATTGTTATTATAAGGATTTCTGTCTCTCAAATGCCATTAAACTTGTAGATATAAGGTAGATCATTGGTGCTATTTAGAGAGGTGTGTGTGTGTGTATGTGTCTGTGTGTTGACATAACAGTGTTTGCTAGACAGTTTTTCATGAAGTATTGGTTCTATGAAGTTTATTGGTTCTATGAGATTTAAAGCACTTCCTGGGGGAGAAAACGGTTCATGCTCAAATAAAGATGAAAGCACTGATTTTTCGACCCAACCAACACAAGGTTGCACTGAGCCTTGAACGAGCATCAGTGAGTTACATGAAACCGGTTTTTGTGAGCATCTGTGCTGTGGTGCTGCCCTTCTGAAAATAACGGCTCTTCAAAACGGGGATTGTTTCTTTGGAGCCCGTGGGAAGCTGGACAACAACCAACAGGCGGCTCATCAGACATCGGGAGAAACAAAATGAAGACGTGCGCAGGCTGCTCTACCACTTCCAGAGGAGAGGAGAGTTTGTGTTGAAATCAATTGGGTCGAGTCAGAAGGGCCTTGGAGTTCAAATGGAAGTGTACTGTCCAGTGGTGGGCTTTTCCACACATCACCTTTTAAAGAGCCATTTGTCCACCAAAAGAAAAGGTTTCCCAATATAGTTCTTCAACACAGGAAAAGGGATTTGTGTCCTAAACAGACAATAGAACAGAATGAGGATGTGACGTGTTACTTAAGGAAGTTATTTTTTTTTCTCATTTCAAAGTTTCTTATTTCTCTTTAAGCCTCTGGAATGGGGGTATTTCTAAAGAGTATAATGTGGTATGTTCATGCTGTGTCTCTAATATAGTCCAATAATCATGAAAAACATGCTGGCAGCTGGTATCCTGTCTCAGGAGGACCAGTTGGAAGTATAGTTTTTTGTTCTTAATAAAAACTTACAATTATGGTGCCTGCTAGGAAATAAGGGCGGTGTTCCTTACATGGGAAGTCTGTTAAGTACTCGAAAAGCATGATGCTTCGTATCTCCTCAGATGATAAGTGAGTTTATTCATCATGACACCCGTTATAGAAGTCAGTATAAAATTCATCAGACCCTTTAATCACAGGTGTCATCTGTAAGGCATTTGGATTATCTAGAGAGTCTGAGAAGTCTTTCTTTTTCTCTTTCTTTTTTGTATTGCTAAATTAGTTTCTGGGAAATTCAAGCAATAAGAAATGAAACAGGTTAATAGCTGTATATAAAGAAAAAAAGTTTAGTGGAGGTAATAGTTAAGTTCTTGGAGAAAATTATAGGCCAGAGTATTATATTCAATTTCATTCCCTTTATGTGGGTAACATTTGTGTCCTTTAAATTCCTCCTTGCTGACCCTGGTCATGCTCCTTGGAGCTACATAAAATAGGTCTAATTCTCATCTAGATTACGGCCCTTCATCTGTTTCAGAAACGCATCATTGCTCAGCCTGTGTAGTACCTCATATTTCCTTAAATTCCTTCTTATCATACCATGCACACACTGCTTGTCCTGTGTATTGCCTTCTGTATGCCCTCTCCCCCCTTAACAACTGCATCCCACACCATGTCTCCATCCCACCCTCCTGTCTTTTCCTTTTGTGCTTGTTCTTGCTTTGTGACCCAGTGTGGGCATGAGCCAACAAAGGGGGTATTTTTGGTTCAGGCACAACATTATTTCTTGGTGTTCTGCAACCAAGAAATAGCATCTTTAAGAAATGGCATCTTCAGAAATAGATTCTTACCATATAGTTCCTGTGGCCAAATCCAGGGCAAAGAGCAATGGCAATAGCCAGTACTGACTTGGGGGCCTCTGCGGATTTCCTATCCAGCAATGCATAATGAAGTATCCAACAGCTGGTGCTGGGAATATCATCTAACAACTCATGGCCGCTGAGATCAGCATTGTCCACTGATGCAGGGGTTAATCCTGAGAATTTCGAGAAGAAAGACCAAATCCACCACTATTCAGCTGATACAAGCTTTATACTGGAGTGCACTGGGCCTGCCCAGTCTTAGCCTTTCCCTTAGTCAGGAATTTAGAGAGCAGCCCTCCTGAGGTCCTTAGTCCCCGAGAGATAAGTGTTACCAGGGACAAGAGAGTGGACCATTATACATTGTTGGAAAGATGTAGTGAAAGGGAAGGAACAGAATGGGCTCACAAGCTCAGTGTAGGTTGAAGAACATGTTTTGCAGTTTGCAGCAGATGTAAGAAACAGGAACTTATTCTTAATTATAAACAGGAATCTTAACTTGCAAGGAGTTTGTGCAGGATGAACAGGAACTTTTTCTTTAACTACAAACAGAAACCTTATCCAGCATAGGACAAACGGGAGCTCACATGCAAACCGAAACCTTAACCTATGAGATGTATTATTCCTGTTTTGGTCTAACACAGGGTACCTCTGTTCACACATGTTTAAAATCATGTTTTTAAATCAGCTTATGAAGCCATAACTTAGCTTATGCAGCCGTGGGTCTCCTCCCCACATCCCCAGCTCCTGGTTCTCTCTCCCATCACTTTCCTCTCCCACTATCCTGCAGAGCCTGTGCTTACATTTGTCACCCCAGTAGCCTCTCCTTCTTTACAACACATGAAACACTTATTCCTTTTGATGCCTGTGTGTCTACGTCAGACAATTAAACTCCAATTCCAGTCCTGTGGGATCTGCTGGTTTGCTTGAAGACTAAAAACTGCTTGATACCACCATTGTCGAACTTGAGTCACTCACATTTAGAAACTATAGATTGACCCATTTTACAGATGAGACAGAATCGTGCTTGTATCATGAGTCCTCTTGCAGATGTGGAAAATCCAGGTGTTAGAGACCCAGACACAAACAACTGTTTCGTTCTGTAAAGTCTGCCTATACGGTGGAGCTGAACCCTCCTCTCAGCCATCACTATATTCTTGCTGTCATTAGAACTTTCCAGACATATCGGTACTTCACATGGATGTGGCTAATCCTGACTTTTAGGATAGGTGGCATTTGAAAGAAGTTTGACTTCTTTGAAGGGGAAATAATGCACGTGAGGCATGGGACGTCTTTGACAGTAACTTACGTGGTGCCGTGGAAAAAGGCAGACTGTCACTAAATCAGGTGTTGAGGTCAATGATAGCTCAACGAGCTGCAAATTTGAAAATGATTAAAGTATTAATGAAAAAGGCAAATTTGCATTCTTAAAAATGAAATCTTGAGAATCACTTGCACTTAGCTCAGTTTTATGTGCTTGGAATTACCATAGTAACCTTCTGTACTACTTTTAAGTAAAAAAAAAATTAATGGCTCAGGCTAAAGACTATGTAAAGTTATAACAGCCTTGTGGCATCAACCTTGGCTATCAGGTCCTTGATGATAAAAGAAGGATCTCATCAAGAATGAAGGCTAGTAATAGTCCCTATGTCATCATGATCTGATATGAAAAATGCATGAAACAATATTTGTAAATCGTGGGGTATTGATTATAATTAGTCTTTCATGAGCACTTGTTAAATCAACTCAATGGTTAGAACCGTGGCATTTTTTCCTATTTAGAAAGGCCTTGTCTATAATTATTTGGGTCTTTCATGTGATCAGAAATGCTTCTCCACCCTATTTTGTACTTTAAAAAAATCATAAATGATATTATAATGCAACTTATCTCTCCGTTATATTGCGTGTGATAAAGTTCTACCTGATATCTCATAGAACTTCTAAGAAAAAGCAGAGGCCAATGTGGAAGCAATGCATTTGTTCCAGAGTCATTAAATGGTTATTATATTGGAAAGTAAAATAGTCTAGCATCTACCATTGGAAGAATATCAATAGCCAAGTGATTATTTGAAGTGGTCATGTGATTAAATGAAATAACTGAATTGACTTAGTGATTTGAGTGTGCTGGAGAGCAGGAACCTCAGAAATTGGATTATCATTGATCCAACATTAAATCTTGTCTGGGATTCCTAAAGTATTGACTTCCCCGGGGGGAGTTTGCATAATTTATAATTATTTTGATCAAAAATAAAATATAAATATAACATTTCAATAAAATATGGGTAGAATGAAGGCGAGTGGGAGCTACAAGGCTGAAGTACAGGGATGCTGTCGGAAAGCTGCATACCCTAGCACACAGCACTGCCCTTTATATTTGGAAAGAACAAAGCCACATGGGTTTAAAGGACATTTCCATTTGCAGCAATGATGTCAACGTTTCTGTTACTACTTTGCAAATGAGAAGTCTTGTTTTTCTTTTCAAAGATCTGAAGAGTCCCACCAAATATAAGGCCCATTAAATCAACCTTCCACTACACATTGCCAAAGAATAAATGAAGTCAAAAAGGAAAAACAAGAGAGAAAAAGAATGTTTGTTTTCCTTTTCAAAGATCTGAAGAGTCCCACCAAATATAAGGCCCATTAAATTAACCTTCCACCACACATTGCCAACGAATAAATGAAGTCAGAAAGGAAAAACAAGAGAGAAAAAGAATGTTATCAATAGAAGTGAGCTGGGGGTGGGAGGACAGTAAAATTCAGTTTATTACATTCTGTTACTCCAAATATCAGACAAGAGGTAGAAGCATAAAAATCAGAATACAAAACTAGAATAGAATGTTGTTCTGATCCTGAAACAACAACAAAATAAAACAAAACAAAAAACAAACAAAACAACAACAACAACAAAAACAAAACTAGTGTACTTTAGACACATTGGCACATAGAGTTAAAAGTCTTGAGATGGTGTAATCTTGCCACTAGACACGGGGAAGAGAAATAGCCAGATCTACTTATCTGACAGGAGACAGGATTGAGCTGGATTGTATAGGATGACTGATGTCCATACAAAGGAAAAAGCAACGAGTAGGTACAGATGCCAGACACAGCGTGACTTAGGTTTTGACAAGTCGATAGGAATGAGGCTGGTATCAAAGGAAGAGTAGAGTTGTTACACGGCTGTGTTTTGTTCCTCTAAGAAGGTGAATGTACAGTGTAGGCAGTGGGAAGGCCAAGAAGTGTCACTGCAGATGAGGATGTAGGATTTAGGACACCTCTAGACATAGAAGAATAATTGCCAGTATTCATACTATGTTTCTCAACCACATAAAGCTCCCATGTCTGCATACTATCTCCTTTTTATTTCCGTAGCCAAAGTTTATGAGAGAGTGACTTTGCCAACTCTATTTTAAAATGATTACTTGAACCAATTTTTACAGATTTTCAAGTATAACTTTCCCCCTCACTACCTTAAGAGTAATGAAAATAATTTTGCTAATTTTTGACTCGAAAAAATTATTTTAATTAAATTTAAGGATAATTATTCTTTTCTAAGCTCTAAAGCATTTACAATTTGGTCCCTCTAGAGAAGTAGTTCTCATTCTGTTGGTCGTAACCCTTTTGGGAGGTTGAATGACCCTTTAACAGGAATCACCAAGACCATCAGAAAACACAGATATTTATATTACTCTCCATAACAGTAGCAAAATTACACTTATGAAGCAACAATGAAAATAGTTTTATAGTTGGGGGTCACCACAACATGAAAACTGTGTTAAGAGGTCACACACAGCATTAGGAAAGTTGAGAACCACTGCTCTAGAGAAAGAAAGCTTTTCAGCTCTCCTATGACCATGACACAAGAATAATGAGTCATGTGGGTGGGAGGACACCCTCATAGAAGCAGGGGGAGGAGGGATGGAATACGGGGACTTGGGGGTGGAAAACTGGGGAGAGGGATAACATTTGAAATGTAAATAAAGAAAATATCTAATAACAAAAACAGAATAATGAGCCATGTCTTCCTAATGACATCTGTACAGCATACTTGACAATGTGCTCGGTTTTAGCAATCCTTGCTCAGCGAGCATCCCTGCAACATGGTGTTCTAAGTTTGGAGTTTGACTTTCTTGTTTCCTCCCTCCTCCCTTTTCCCTAGACTGCACTCAGTGGGACACATGAATGCATCCTGGTTTTGTTTTATCGTCTCATCTCTCTATGCGTTTTAAAGCACTCTCCCCTCAATGCAGAAGGTGGCAAACATGACAGAGTAGATGAAAGAGAGGCCCCATGGACAGGATAACCTAGAGATACATAGCCCATGTCTAAAGGAGCTACCCTTTGGAATAGCAAGAGTGCACAGACATCTCTGAGATGGTTTGTATATGCTTGGCCCAGAGTTTGGCACTATTAGAAGGTGTGGCCCTGTTCGAGTAGATGTGGCCTTATGTGGCCACACTGTGGGTGTGGGCTTTAATGCCCTAGTCCTAATTGTCTGGAAGCCAGTATTCTGCTAGCAGCCTTCAGATGAAGATGTAGAAATCTCAAGCTCCTCCTGCATCATGTCTGCCTGGACACTGCCATGTGCCTTTATGAACCTCTGAACCTGTAAGTCAAGCTCAATTAATTGTTGTTCTTTATGAGTTGCCTTGGTCATGGTGTCTGATCACAGCAGTACAACCCTAACCAAGAAAGTCTCTAAGTTATAGACCATTAAGGGTACTTTAGTGAAGACTGAACAAAGACTTGATTATAGTTGCAGATTATCCGTAGGTGTACTGGCTAGTTTTCTGTATACCCTTTTCACTCAGCACAGTGTGTTTGAGTCAGCCATGTTCTATTTTGTGTTGGGCGGTACATCACATTATGGATAGCCCATTTGTTTCACTCTTTGCTGAAGCGAGGATCTATGGATTATTTCAGGCTCTCTGCATGTGTAAATCGTGTACACATAGAGCATCTGGCAGTGTGTGTGCACATGGTTTCATTTGTCTCGAGCAAAGATCTAGCAATGGGATTGCTGCATCATCTGGCAAGCAGTTGTTTAATTTTCATAGGAAACTGCAAATTGTTTTTTAACAAGTTGTATGACTTTATACTTCCAGCAATGTGTAATTTTCTAGTTTCATTTTTCACAATATTTCAATTATCAATATTTTAGTGTTAGTCATGCTACTATGTGGTGATAATTTGTTGTTTGTTTGTTTTTCTGAGAGTTGGTTTAGGCTATAAACGGAACCTCTGAAGTGAAGTAGTTACTCATGGTGTCAGACAGTGGAGTCCTGCCTCTGGTCCATAGAGTATACCAACCACAGTCACTCTATAATATCCTCCATGTCAAGGTACAGTTAGAGCATAGTTTGAGAATAAGGTGCTTTTCTCTTTTGCCTTTTAAAATATAAGACTTCTAGCCTACTTTCCAAGAATAGACATTACATGGGACTGTACTGGGAACTGGCAGTGTAGCGTTAATGAGGAAGACTTACTTAATATTCAGCTTCTGACAGGAAAATCAAATTGTGCCCAGTGTTAGCTCTTAATGACATTATTGTTGTCTTGAGCCAGGAATGTCAGTTCCTTTCCTGCTTCCATTAGCTCACTAAAGCAAAGCTTGAAGAACTCTACTCATAGTGTTCTTCAATTATGGAAACAAACCCATTCCTCTAGTACAGGCTTTCTCTAATTGAAGGGGGAAGTGACAGGGAAATAGAAGAATCTTCCTCCTGCCTGCCATGGCGGTACCGGGGACCCACATAAAGAAGGCTGTAGTGAGAAGATAGTGAAAGTATTCCAGTTTCCTATGGGGACATTGTTTAGGGATAAACTAAAATGTCCATGAATTTGGGGGCTAACCAAGCTTGGGGCTCTTGACTTGGTATTTCAATAGCTCTTTTAAAAGAGACTGCTGTGGATCCAATGGAGACCTTCAAGTTTGCATTGCAGAGATGAGGGTCTGTCTGAAGACATGGCAGAGGGCGGACATGGCAGAGGGCGCATGCTAGAGAGGACAGCTCAGTGAGGACCAGGTGCAGGGGGAGGTGGAGACTCAGCAGGAGATGCCAATAGGTAGAGGCAGCAATAGAGGAGGTAGCTCGATGGTTCCTGCGAGGGCTTCTGAGTCAAAAATCTGCTTCGTGAATTATTAGCCAACAGCTATAGTCAAGGAGTCAATGCCAGTGGGAGCCACAGGGAGCAGCTTGACAAAAGCTACTTACTTATGTTGTATACAACGTATGGTACTTGCTTATGTTGAGCTGGCAAAACAGTACACATATCTAAAGGTTAGCATGAAGTCCTTCCCATCAGTGACAGGATAGCAATGCCCTGCAAGGCAACTATGACACACGCTTTATCTTTTTCTACTAGTACTGACTTCATAGGGAAGACTTAAGGGATAGATAATATTATGGATAGTGAGTGTTTCTATTCGGAGAAATGGGGCCCTACTCATAGAGAATGCATCTTTAATCTGGACTAGATAAATTTTTGTTCTTCATTCACGGGGGGCTATCAAACACAGATTACTATTTTTAAGCATTTTAAGTAGCATATGTAATTCATGCAAAATGACATGAATTTTATTGGGACATTTTTGTACTTAGCTAAACTATACTTTGATCATAATCATATCAGTGGTGGTCTGAATAAGAATGGCTCCCATAGTTTCATATTTGAAGGCTTAGTCTCCAGGCAGTGGCACTATTTGAAAGGGTTAGAAAGATTAAGAGGTGTGTGAGCTTTGAGGTATCCAAAGCCCATGCCAAACCCCAGAGTCTCTCTTCTCTCTACCAATCAAGATGTAGCTCTCAGCTCCTTCTCCAGCACCATGTTCTGGATGCTGCCATGCTTCCCACCATGATGATAATGGTCTAACCTCTGAAACTGTAAGCCAGCCCCCAGTTAAATGTGTGTTTTTTTTTTTATAAGAACTGCCTTGGTCTTGTTGTCTCATCACAGCAATAGAACAGTGACTAAGACCGTGTCTCCATTACCCTCTGGAGTGGTTTGAATGACAAATGTCACCCATAGTCTCAGGCATTTGAACACTTGGTCCTCGGAGCCGATGCTGTTTGGGAGGTCTAGGAAGTACAGCCTTGCTGGAAGTGGTACATCACTGGAGGTGTGCTTTGGGAGTCAAGATCCCCACTTCACTCCAGTTTCCTGTCTTTGCTTCATGCTCATGATTGAGATGATCTCTCAGCCTCCTGCTGCTGCCTACTTACCTGCCATTTCCAGCCATGCTGCCTGCCCCCCATATTAACTCTTGTCCCTCTGGAATCACACACCTAAATAAACCTGTGTTTCCCTGGTCATGGTGTTTTACCAGAGCAGAAGGCAAATACTACACTCTCCTCTCCCATGGTGCCCTTGGCCTTCTTAAGTCATCTCTCTACTTTCATATCTATTCTGTTGCTTGATTCCACATGTGACAGGCGTCATGGTACACATGTCTTTCTGAGTCTGGCTTGTTTCACTTACCATGATGGTCATGATTCTATCCAGTTTCATACACATGACAACATGTATTTCTTTACTATAGCCAAGTAATTCTCTATTGTGTACATATTTCATTTATCCATTCCCCATTGATGGGCATTTGGCATTGTAACTATGGCCATAATAAACATTGGTTCATAAGTATCTCTATTGTATTTTGACCTTTGTTTTTGTTTTTTTCTGAATAAACCCAAGAGTGTTATAGCAGAGTCACGTGACAGTTCTGTTTGACATTTTGAGGAGTACTCATATTGATTCCAGTAGTAGCTGAACCAATCTACATTCCCACCACCAACATATATGTGTTCCCTACTTGCCAGCTTCTAGTTGTACTTACTGTTGTTGGCTTCCATAGTGTGAGCTATTCTGACTGCGGGGAGACAGAATTCCAGTATATGTCTGACTGGTATTTACTTTATAGATGAAGACATTGAATCTGCAATTCTTCTGTTAAGGTATATGCCCATTCCCACTCTCCCCACCCCACCTCCCATCTGCCCACCCCCATCCCCATCTACTTACTGCACACTTTGTTCTTTTGTGAACCCATCAATTATTTGAGGAGAGGAGTTAGGGCAAAATCAAGCAGCTCCACCTCCTATGTATGTTTCATCTGAATGAAGCAAGCAAATCAAATGCATCATTTTTAACGTAAATAGAAAGTTTACATAAATCATACTCATTTGAATTAGTATGACTAGAGACATAAATGCACGCCAAGCCCTGCTGTCCTGTAAGCATGGTGCATAGAGTGAATGCTATCATGTTCTGTTGCAACTCTACCCCTAAGCTCCCATCATCTTCTGCAAACACCCCAGGTAGGTGTTCTCAATACATATTCAGAATATTATATTTTATTGAGAGAAGAAGAATTTTACAAGTTTTTCAGCATGGTATTTTAAGTACAGTCAACTTAAGGAAAAGAAGCATTTTGTCATCCCTGTAAAATGAGTGTCCTATTGAATTGTTTTCTGCTCTCAAATGCTTAGCTTGACTAAGATGTGTTCTGTATAAAAGCTGATGAGTAAGCCAGCAAGCCCATGATGGAGAGTGTGTGTGTGGGGAGGTACAGGAGTGTACAGTAAGTGAAGGCTGTGAGACTTTGCAAGAGGAAGAGAAAGAGGAGACCCAGAGGAACAAGAAAGTGTGTGTCACAGATGTTCTGCAGTGCACCAATGCATTTGGGAAGGTGGAGTGAATACAGGAAAAACCACCCTGATCTCCTGCCTGGGATTCAAATTCCCATGTACATTAGAGGAAGTCAAGTATGCATTGTAAAATATGTAAATGCTCAGGAGCAAAACTTCAGTCTGCTACCTAACTGTGCAAGCCTCAATAAGTAACTCTGGTTCTATGAAACCAGGTATTCACCTATGCACCTGAGGACAATAGTGTTTCAAAGCATAGCAGTTTTGAGAGGTACATGAAACAGCTTAGAAGACAATGAGTTCCCAGCCAGTCACACAGTCACTGTACCCTAACCCTATTCCTTTCTGAACATGATTACCTTTCATCTCCACTGACCAATGAACTTCCTTTAAATACATTCTCTCTGTGTGTATGTGGCACATGCGTGTTCATATATGTGTAAGTGAGGGTGCACTGTGGAGGTCAGAGCATAGCCTGACCTGCTGGCACATGCGTGTTCATATATGTGTAAGCGAGGGTGCACTGTGGAGGTCAGAGCATAGCCTGACCTGCAGCTCCTACCTTTTTGAGTTCTCTTACCTCTGCTGTTTTCTCCAAGTCATGGAGAAAACACAAGTTTCCATGGACTATGTTTCCACGGACTCTGTTTCCACCTCCCATTTCCCCACATCTCCTCATGCTCAACATTAATATGAGCTCCAGAGATTTGAATTGACTTGCACCTTAATCACCCGGACAATCCCCCCAGCACACAAAGGTGCATGTGTATATAGATGATTTCTTACTGATGGTCTTGCCTTTCAATTGTTGCTCTGTGTCACATCCTTCTAAATACTATTATGTTAAAATTCAGACATGGCTGTTCAAAATAAATGCTTCCATAAGTGATCACAAAACCAAGAGAACTCAATTCAAATGCCACCATCTTGCATAAATGTTATACTTACCCTTCTATAAGCTTGACCTTAAAACCCAATATACAAAATACAATTTTTCTCACAAGTACAGTAGTTAAAAGGAAGGCATGCTCTAGAGACTTGGTATCTTGTTATCCTCACTGAATATGGGTACTGTGTTGTGCTGGCTGCCTTCTGTTTAAGAAGCAGTGCATAAGGGATTTAGACAGAGAGTGATTCATTCAGGAAGCCCTTATAATACAGTCATGTCAGAGAAACTGAGTTCAGCCCTTCTGTGCCTTCATTTCTTCTCACCCTCAGGTCAGTGAGGAGTGGGGACATGTGAAATTAATAAATTTTTTGAGCTCAGAGCGTAATTAATATGATAGTATAACTCCTCATAATCAGCTTTTTTGCTGGAAATAGAAACCCTCTTAGATTATGAATACCTGCATGCTAGCTCATACATGGTCAAATGAATTTCCTAAGAGTTTTTCAGAATGAGTTTGGAATATGGGAACCTGCCAGACATGTAACAGTCTGTTCATGACAGAACCAACAAAGTAGGTGAGAGACCAGTGCACACCCATGCACACATGTGCACACACATGCACACACACAACCCTCACATATACCTATACACACTCAACACATTATACACATACATATACACATACATATACACACATGCACACATGCACACACACAACCCCCACATACACCTATACACACTCAACACATTATACACATACATATACACATACATACACATACATATACACACATGCACACATGCACACACACAACCCCCACATACACCTATACACACTCAACACATTATACACATACATATACACATACATACACATACATGTACACACATGCACACACATGCACACACACAACCCCCCACATATACCTGTACACACTCAACACATTACACATATACATATATACATGCATATATACACATGCACACATATGCACACACACGCATGCACACACCCTCTTTTCATTCTTACTTTTCCTTTTTCTCCTTTTTGAAGAATAAGGAATTTAAATGCAGTGGGACACTTATAAGGAAGGCAGTTTTAATGGGTTTTCTTTTGCCCTGGCCCTGGGATGTTTGGGACATTCTAGAACATTGAGAATCTAGTTGGTTGCAAGATGGATGCTGGCATTTTCTCCTTCTCTTCTTCCTTAGTCCACACTTGCCTTCCATTGCACATGGAGCCATGACTGTGCTTCGGTTTATGTTTATTTTATCATGTTAGGTATCCTAGGCTCCTGGGCCAAACTTGAAACTAGTGCTGTTGACTACCAGTGATTGTAGTTAGCTGGGAAGGTGGAGCCCATGACTGAATATATCTGAAACACTTTTGTGCATTGGCTTTCAAACGTCTCAGAATAATTGCCTCTGTCTGAAGTTTTTTCTAGAGTTGCATTAGCAGTTGTTTTCAGGTTGTGTCTGAGGCTTCTGGGAATAGAAGAGTGAAGAGGGAGACCTGGGAGGAAGACACAGTGCTACAAAAGCTGTTGGTTGAAAATGCCTTGTTCCTGGTCAGATCACGCAGAGAGCCAGCACAGTTCCCACGAGAGAGAGGACCTTTATTTAAAGAGGGGAAGAATCGAGGAAGAGAAAAAGGGAGATGGGATGGGGTCTCTGTCTTTTATCCAGGCTGTGAAGTAGATAACCCAGGTGATGATGAACACAGGTGATGCAGGTAAGGCATGAACAGGGAGTGTGTGGCAGTTTCCATGGCAACAGATGCAGGAGAGGCCTTGTTGCCTAGGGATGATGTCATTGCTGGATTCAGAGGCTAGTTGTAAACAGCTTCTAATGCTAACAAAAACCACAGCCCACTTGCAGTTTGTCAGTGGATTAACCCTAGCCATTTTCTGATATTATTGTCTCAGAAAGGCTCATTCAGAACCTTTTGGTCTCTAGGGTAAAATGCAGTTCTGCATACCTGCTTCTGATTATTAGGGATGATGTCATTGCTGGATTCAGAGGCTAGTTGTAAACAGCTTCTAATGCTAACAAAAACCACAGCCCACTTGCAGTTTGTCAGTGGATTAACCCTAGCCATTTTCTGATATTATTGTCTCAGAAAGGCTCATTCAGAACCTTTTGGTCTCTAGGGTAAAATGCAGTTCTGCATACCTGCTTCTGATTATTATGTAAGGTGTAAGTCCTGGCAGTTTACGTTTACTGCGTACTCAGTAAGGTTCTAGGTTCAGCATTAGTCCTTGTCAGGGTGCCTTCAAAGACCCAGTGCCATCAGCACCACAGCCATTAGATACTTTATCCTACATTAGATGTAAAAAAATCTGTTAAATTTATGAGGCAAAGGCTCACAAAAATCCCAAGGTCAAGAAGTTACTACTCTGTAATATATTAGGACAAATAAATGAAAAGACAAAGAAAACAAAATGAAACAACAACAGAAAACAGAAGCAGCAACAGACCAGCTACATTTTCTCTCACATGTAGTGGCCCAGGGACAGCCAGGCAGGTTTCAAAGCAGGAGCCATTGCTAGTTCTCAGTACAAAAAAAGCAAGATATTATTCAGTAGCTAATGTTTTAGATATTGCAAGGCACATAAGCCATTTTGAGCTGAAAAAGATAGTGACATGTAGATAAGACAATGTTATAAATTTCATGAAAAAAGAGTCACAAGTGAAAAGTCTTGGAGATATATATCTCTATCTCTATCTATCTATCTATCTATCTATCTATCTATCTATCTATGGTACAATCACCAAGGCCTTTCCAAATTGCACAAAATGCTTTTGCTTTGTTGTTTGTTAATATGTATTTCAATTAAGCTTCCCTTGAATGACTTAAACAATGATATCAAGTACTGTGTAGCAGTCGCCTCTGAGATGCACAGCTTCTCAGAGGGAGGCTCATTAAGATACAGGATGCTTGAAAGGAGGTGAAACACTCCATCCTGCTGGGAAGCTCATTAAGCACAGGAAGCAGACAACTCGAGGATTCCAGGAAATTCCTGATGCTGAACAGATTCCCTAGTTACAGATAAGGAGTAAATACTGCTGAGAGACACTGTTTTAGACAAGCTGAGATGCCTAGAAGAAGCTCAGAGTAACCAAGCAGCCTGGAAGAGACAAAGCCCAGCTATGCTGCTTGGAATATGCTCAGAACAACTGAGCTCTTTTGTGCACCATCACCCATGCTCAGGTGGTGTTTGGGAATGCAGCTATCTTTGAGTCATTTCTGCTTCTTTAAGTAACCCTTCACCTATATTCCTGTCTGCCATGTTGGACTTTAGTGGTATCCTTACTTGGTTCTGCTATCAATTCTCTCTCTGGGATGTGTAAACATCTCCCCAGGATAGGATGTGAGGATGTGTAGACATTCATTCCCATCTGCCCAGGATCAGAGCCACACAACATACATAGGCCAAATGACATCATAAGCAGGAAGTTTCTCCTGAATAATGCTTAAGGAACTGTCAGCTTGGCATTTTCTGTCTGTTTAATGACAAACATTAGGTGGTACTCTTAGGTACTGGAGGTTTCTGAGGCAAGCACAGCTACTAGATCTCAGTAAACGTAAGGACAAAACAGTATTCCCCACTTATAACATGCTATTTGTATGTTGAGTTCATGTATATTTTGCTTTATCTACACATTTTGAACACCCTGTGAGACAGCTACTGTTGTTGCTATGAGCCACATTTTATTACAGATGTGGAAATTGAGGTATAAAGGCATTAAACTGTTATCCAAACAGACAGTATGTATGGGAGTCAAGTCTGACTACAGAATATAAACACTGAATCTGCTGTTGACTGTGAAGCTCATTGCTTTATTTCTAAGCTACAATAAGCAAATGGTGACAGGGTTTATTTTTTGCTTGGTTCTTGTTTGGTATTTGTTTGGTTTTTTTTTTCCCCTATGTTTAGAATCCTTGTATGCTCTACAAAAGGTATTACATTTGATGGAGACACTTCTACAATATTTAGGGAGAAGCATAAGTTGGTAAGAGAAAGACAGGAAAATCAAAAAAAGGAATTTATCAATAGGCATACAGTTCATTATCTATGTATGCTCACAATTTTGATGACCAAATGGGGAGATTTTTTCCCCAGAGTGACCATTCCAATTATTAAAGGGTAATTAAATTTTCTTTGAAAAAATTGTTTTTTTTTACCTGACACTGGATGAAAGCTATTATCTTTAAATTTCCTTAAACTATTAAAATTTTACTTTTCTAATTTCTAAGTCCAATGCCTAAAATTTTTGAATTTTATTAAAAAATTCACTAAACTTTATAAAAGTGTTTTTTTCCCCCAAATGTCATTAATGTATTGAAGGCTGTGGTGGTGGGGAGAGGGAACCTCTGTTCACAAACCTTCTTTCTTCTCATTTTACCTGAACACATACATCTCTCTCTGTGAAAGGCAGGTGAGGAGGGATTTTTGGCACACAACCTTCTCCCAGTTTTCCCTCCGTCCATTTCATTGGCTCCAAGAACATGATGTGTAGAGATTTTCCCGACCCGTTGAGTTTGGAATAGTGGTCTGCCAATGTAGAAGCCTTGGGTTTCGTTTTTAATTGACTGAACAGTAACCTTGGATAAGTGCCATAGCTGAACTTACCTCAGAAGTTCAAGCAAAGCTTTATTTCATATTCCCTTTCACTGAGCAAGCAGTGCTTTTCTATTGGGAGACTTTAAGTAGTCACTGAACTTTCTACTTTAGGACTCCATCTCTGGAAGCTTCCACCTGAATACCAAAATGTTTTAATTATAGGCTGGTAATGACCTCTCATCCCACAATAAACATTCACGCCCAATTAGGATGACAAACAACCACTTTCAGCAGCTTAGTAATGTAATGACTCTAAAGTGTTACTTTTACTCACCCAGATCAGCAACTGTTTTAAACTGAAAAACTTCACTTCACTCACACAGTGAGAGAAGGCTAAGGAATCCTTAGATGCTGTACTGGCTGGTTTTGTGTGTCAACTTGACACAAGCTGGAGTTGTCACAGAGAAAGGAGCCTCCCTTGAGGAAATGCCTCCATGAGATACAGCTGTAAGGCATTTTCTCAATTAATGATCAAGGGTGGGAGGGCCCCTTGTGGGTAGTGCCATCTCTGGGCTGGTAGTCTTGGGTTCTATAAGGAAGCAAGCCAGGGGAAGCAAGCCAGTAAGCAGCACCCCTCCATGGCCTCTGCATCAGCTCCTGCCTCCAAGTTCCTGCCCTGCTTGAATTTCTGTCCTGACCTCCTTTGGTGATGAACAGCAATGTGGAAGTGTAAGCTGAATAAACCCTTCCCCAACTTGTTTCTTGGTCATGATGTTTGTGCAGGAATAGAAACCCTGACTAAGACAGATGTACCTTTTAATTGGTATGACTTGGACAGAAGGTAATTTTTAATGTTTTTATATTCATATATATGTGTATCAGTGTGAGTGTATGCTGCACTTATGTGCATTTCCTCTCATGCCAGAAGAGGAGCCAGACCCCTTGAAACTCCAACTACATGTAGGCTGTTGTGAGCATCCTAATACGTGAACTGAACTGGGGACCTTTGTAAGAGCAGCAAGCTCTCCTAACCTCTGAGCTGTAACTCCAGCCTCCAGAATGTAATTCATATTTAAGTATTTTTTTAATTCATAAAATAGCTCTTCTTTTTTCATCTTTAAAACTATTTAAAGATGATCTCTTCATTAGTATACAAAAGCATCAGCTTCCCATGAGATTCTCATAAGTAGGTCTCATTACACCTTGCTCAGTTTCAGACTCCCAGCTGCCTTCGGCCCCACCTTACCTTCTCTCACCGGTCTCCCCACTTTGTTACATCACATGTCCTAACAACACTTTAAGCCAATGTAGTTATTGTAACCTGAGATAATGTATAAACCAAACCGAACCCCCAATTTACTTTAGAGAAAATAAAAGAGAGTAGCGGTCTCCCAATGCTGAAACTGAGCAAAAAGCTTGCTTTTGGCCTCAAGGATAGAATTTGGGTGGTTTAATCAAAACTCTTCCTATGGTAAATTTCTTATATTTTCATTATTCTTTGTCAGCAATTCATTCTTCACTAATTAATCCAGAGTCAAGATCTGACTGGTGCTAAGCACAGGACAAGAAGCCTAGATGTGAAACCTCTGAAAGAACACAGGATGATCTCAGGGATAGAGCTCCCGGGAAGTATGATAAGTGAGGAGGCCTGGGCTGGGAAGCTGCAGGCAGTGGTCCTTCCCTGCATCCCTCACCTGCAGGATGCACACAGGATGCTGTGGTGTAAAGGACCTTACACACTGCAGGATGCACACATGATGCTGTGGTGTAAAGGACCTCACACTGCAGGATGACATACACAATGCTGTGGTGTAAAGGACCTCACACACTGCAGGATGACACACACGATGCTGTGGTGTAAAGGACCTCACACTGCAGGATGCACACATGATGCTGTGGTGTAAAGGACCTCACACACTGCAGGATGCACACACGATGCTGTGGTGTAAAGGACCTCACACTGCAGGATGCACACACGATGCTGTGGTGTAAAGGACCTCACACACTGTAGGATGCACACACGATGCTGTGGTGTAAAGGACCTTACACACTGCAGGATGCACACATGATGCTGTGGTGTAAAGGACCTCACACTGCAGGATGCACACACAATGCTGTGGTGTAAAGGACCTCACACACTGCAGGATGCACACACAATGCTGATGCTGTGGTGTAAAGGACCTCACACACTGCAGGATGTACACATGATGCTGTGGTGTAAAGGACCTCACACACTGCAGGATGCACACACAATGCTGATGCTGTGGTGTAAAGGACCTCACACACTGCAGGATGTACACATGATGCTGTGGTGTAAAGGACCTCACACTGCAGGATGCACACACAATGCTGATGCTGTGGTGTAAAGTACCTCACACACTGCAGTTGCACACATGATGCTGTGGTGTAAAGGACCTCACACACTGCAGGATGACACACGATGCTGTGGTGTAAAGGACCTCACACACTGCAGGATGCACACATGATGCTGTGGTGTAAAGGACCTTACACACTACAGGCACTGATGTGAATTAGTAAAACCAATGTGGAGATCATATGGACACCCTTCAAAACACCCTTCAAATCAACTGCCATATGATTTGACCCTGCCATTTCTGGATTAAATGCTAGGCAGAATCAAATTTCCAAATGAAATAAACAAACAAAAATAAAAACAAGGAAAAAACCCAACTCCAAAGCTACCTGAATAACCATATTTGTTACTGTACTATTAATAATAGTTAAACTGTTGAGTGGCCTAATTTCCTCTTTAAGGATGACTGGATGATAAAAATGTGCTCTTTATATAGTGAAGGATTATTCAGATATAAAGAAGAAAATTGTGTAATCTGTATTGGAAAAAAGAGGAACTGGAAATCTTACTTAAATGAAGAGCCAGAAACAGAAAGACAGGTAATGCATATTTTCATATGCACGTGCACACACACACACACACACACACACACACACACACACACACACACTCACTCACTCATACTCACACACTCACATACATACACTCACACTCACACACACACACACACACACACACACACACACTGGATATACCAAGGAGGAAATTGAACAGTTGAGCACCTGCTCACGCTTTAACTGAGACATCCACCTCAGTTCTGCAATGCACACAGTGCTGCCTTACCACCCTTACCTTTGGTTAATCTGTTACTTTGTATCTTATAATTGAAGGGTCACTAAAATTGTGTAATTGTCAAAAAAAATTTAAGTAGTTTAAAATGTGTCCAAGAGTTGCATGGATGATCTCACTTATGTGCACAGCACCTAACGTTACTCTTGAGTGTTGATATCTTCCGTAGCAAATTCCAGCATGATCCATTTCTATCCTGAGACTCATGCCAGTGCCACCTTACAGTAACCTTTGTTGACCTATGTCTTTCTAATGTCTAGGTCGTGAAATTTTTGCCCTCAATACCTCTGAGGAGTTTCAGCACAACCACACTGGAGAGTTAGCCTCTTTCTCTGATGTTATCTTGCTGATGATTAAAATTTATATAAATACATCTGAAAAGTTAGTAGAAGTGATATGATTAATACAGTTTTCAGACACATATTTTCTTTTTCCCTTCTCTGGGTTTTCAACTTTGACACCACACCTTTCTTCAAAGTCCCTGACTCAAAACTTGCATTGAAGTTTGCAGAAACAGGAAGCCTGGGGCATCTTTAAGTGTCTTTCTGTGAGCAAACCAACTGCCCAGGATTGAATCTCATTGATCAGAATCTAATCATATGGTCACAGTTCACACTGACCACAAGGGGATGCTGGGAATTGTAGTTTCCAATTAAACGCCTCCTCTTCCCCCCCCACCCCCCAACAAAATTGGAATTCTCTTTTACTCAGACAATAGATTTCAAAGACAATTAGCAATCTGTGTCTTCAGATGTAAACAGATGAGTGGATACGTAAATGATTTGTTGAAGTCTGCATGAGTAAATAGAAAAGCAGCCATAAAGCAGCCATTGAGAGTCTCGGCTGAGAAAAGAAATATTCTCAGACCCCAAAGCTTTTGACTGAACCTTTTACCCATCTTTTTCTTTTCATTTGGGCTACTAAATAACTTAGTGACTCTCTGGCCTTTACAGAGGCATGAATAGGCTAAGGTAACAGGAATAAAAGACTGTAGATTTCTATCTCCCTTTTACATTTGTAAGATGTCAAGAATTTTCCCGAAATGAAGAGAATGCCCTCCCCTCTCCGCTGTGCATCAGATGCCTGCTGCAGATGGCAAGGACAGCGATGAGCTGTAGGGCAGGTGCGTGTGAGCCTTGCTTCGCTGGTCATTAGGGGTTCTTTCTCAGAAGAATCAGATGGAATTAGCGAGCGTCGGGGCGCTCAGGAAATCAGCTTCCTTATCAGGGGTTGCTAAGGCCAAGCCTCATTAAAAATATAGGAAACATGTGTCCTGCAAGCTCCTGTTTTCTTGTGGATAATGAAAAAAACCCTCTGCAAAAGAGATTTAAAAGCTAGCTTGGTTGGCTGTGCATAAAAGATCTGGATTTTCCCCTGCAGCCTTAAAGAAGGTGCATGGAGATAAAACAGGAGGGCAGTTTTAAGGGAAATTTTAATTGTCACAGTCTGAATATCGTTCTAATTTGGAGGATTATTCTAAGGACTGTATTTCAAAGAATTGGTTACCTTACCCTCATAATGAAGGCTTACCATTCTCAACTCCACAATTTCTGAAATAATAGTAAATACTGACAATTAGAAGCCCCTAGAAAGAATGCATAGCCATTTTGTGCCAAAAAAGACGAGGTGGAGGAGAAGGAGGACGAGGATGAGGAGGACGAGGAGGAGGAAGTGGAAGAGGGAGTTAAGGAAGGAAGGAAGGAAGGAAGGAAGGAAGGAAGAGTGAAAGGGGGCTTATGTCCATTTATATAGTTTTAACTCATACTTTTTAAGAATTTAAAAGCTTAAAAATTGATTTATGGGTATCAGTTTTTCAGTGGTACAGCATATGAAATAAAGACATAAAGTGTTCTGACTTTCTCCAGAATGGCTGGGAACAGTATCTTTTAACATTTCCTTCTTTGGGGTAGGGGGTTCCCAGAGGCTACTTATCTACCATGGTTAGTGAATTCTAAGAATAAAATGTGTTCATCTATGGTTTGATACATAATCCTATCTCTGGCTACAGTGAATGGACATAGAGGGAACAGTCCTTGTTCTGTGTGTGGAGTTAATCTTGGAAGAAGGAGGAGGCAGACAGAATACTCCCTATGAACCCCCAGTTGCCTGGTTCTCGGCGGTCGCAAGGTTTCTGTCCCTCTTGTCTGTAGAGGTAGCATAGCATCTCTATCCAACATGTCAGTGTTCTACGCATCTTTTGGATCTTGGACAAGCTGTAATTCTCCTTTCTCCCACACTCCTCCCTCTCTGAAGAACTGAAGCCTCTTGGTGGCTGAGTCATGCTGACTGTACAGAATACAGCTGTCTGTGAATTGGCTATGTCAGGGACACCACCAGATGGATGGTGTCCCTCTTCGTTTCTCTCTCTTCCTTTAAACATAATCCAAAAGTACTTCCAGACCAAAGGGTGTCTTTAGGTGAATTTGAGAAGCAATGCTTTCCTTTGTTGAACAATGAATGTGACGATATGCCAGTTCTTGGACCTTAAGTTTGGGGCATGAATTAGACGTCACTGTTTATTTGCAACTTCAGGTGGATGCTTTTGTGTGGGGTAGGACCTCTTCTGCAGCCATGCATGGCAGTCCTGAGTTATATTCCTTAGCCTGCTAGACCAGCTCAGGAAAATGAGAGGCAAGAAAGATGGCAGTATTGTGCAATAACAAAGTCACCTTGGACAAGAATTATTTGTGTCCCAGCAACCTTATAGGAAGAAGTACTGAACATCTTGGTCCCATCATAAGAAAAAAAAGCAAACAAAATATTGATGCTCTAACATTTTTGTATGTCAAAGGGCATCCCTTTCTTATGCTGGAGCTGGTAAAAAGCCTACTCACTAATTGGCTTTTCTTGGTACTGAGAGCAGGAAAGTCATATGACGTTTCCAATACTGCACCAGGACCATAGACTCAGCTGGAGTGGATACACTTCACAACAGATTCTTGACAGTGTGAGAAGACAATTCAGGTTGTTATAAGAAGGGTGAAGAATTATCCTGGCTAGTGGACAGAGGACAGCAGCCCTGGTATGTCCCAGGATTTTCCCAGGTAGTGGGAGGTCTGTGATTGGACAGGGAAAAGGGAAGTGGAGCTAAGAGTTGCATATACAGGGAACTTCTCAGGGTAGCAGGAGGCAAAGGAAGATGGCAGCAAATGTGAATCAGCATGGCTGTGACCAGCCAGCCACAGGTTGTTACAATATCTTAAAGGTTAGAATGTTGGGATAATTTGTCTAATCTAGGTGGACAGCTTTTATCATTATCAGTTGGTTCTGAAATTATTGTATTGTGTTTTGTATCTTGTGTTTTTTTTATCTTGTGTTTTTAGAATTTATTGATATGTAAATCTGATTGGCTAACTATAAACATTGAGTCTTGTTTTTATGGGGTTACTGGGTATAGTGTTATCAAAGGGAAAGGATGGCGGATCTATTTGGTTATTGTAGTGTGGGACAGAACCAGTGGGACTTAGTGTTGTGGCCTGCCAATGCCGGTACTAGAGTGGGAATGTGGCCTGGAGGGGCCAGAGAGTTGGTGGGTTGATAGAAGCAGAAGCGTGGAGAGTTGGTGGGTTCATTTTTTAAATATTTCCTGCAACACCAGTAGGCAGCCCTGAATACACGAGGCAGCCCCAAGGCAAAGCATTAACGGTCCAGACATCAATAGTGGCAAGATTGACAATGAGCTGTGCTCTAGGATAGCACACACATTGGTCCTGACTGAGCCGTAGTCAGT
Organism: Mus minutoides; assembly: GCA_902729485.2. Taxonomy (NCBI): domain Eukaryota; kingdom Metazoa; phylum Chordata; class Mammalia; order Rodentia; family Muridae; genus Mus; species Mus minutoides. Next base: position 2,241,948 of record LR749532.1, read on the forward strand.
AGATGGCTGCGCTCCAATTTCTCACATCAAAGCTGTGGATCCCGATGAATCCTTCCCTCAATCTTGTCTGTCATATGTAATGGAAACAACTGTCTGCACTGTCCTGATGCCACATGTCTGTGGTGAAAAAGAAATGAGATAACAGAATGGAACAGTCACCAAAATCACGAATGCTGAGAACACTCTACAAGGCTGAAGAAAGCATTCTGGCTGATAGGGGCTGAAACTCTATTCTTTATTCCTTTCCTAAACAGCAAAAATCCACATTACTCATTTTATTTAAATCTAGAACAAATCATTTGCATGAATAAACGCTTTAAGTAATAAAATATTTGATGCTCGAGTATCTCATAGTCTGCTGCATTACTTATTACTTTTTGGATCCATGTTGACACGATGTATTTTCTCCTGCAAAATAAATAAATAAATAAATAAATAAATAGATAGATAGATAGATAGATAGATAAAGTTAATTTGAACTAGTAAGCTTATCTAAAACACCATCATTTAAATATGGTTAACATCAGAACCAAATCTACCGAGTTGTGAACTTGATATAAATAAAACAGATAAAATAACTTAACAATCAACAATCATTTGATCCAAATATTTTATGGAATACTTATTACAGTCCCATAAGGAGACCCGTGCCAGGCAGTGATCTGTAGGGGTGACACAGTATGAGGAAATGACTTGTGAGCAGATTTCTGGGGCTTGTGGTTTCAGAGGTTGTGATCCATACTTGGCTAATTATGCTGATTTGGGCCTGAGGAGAGGCTGAGCATCATAGGGAAGAAATATGTGGAGAGGTAGGATCTACTCAGCATGGCTGCCTAGGAAAAGGGGGGAGTGGAAGAGAAAGGAGTAAATAGGATGAGGAAAAGGGGGAGGAGTTAAAGGGGGAGGAGACTAAAGGGGGAGGGGAGGAGACTAAAGGGGGGAGGGCGATAAAGGGGGAGAAGACTAAAAGGGGACAAGAGAAATTAAAGGGGGAGGGGATTAATGGGAGGAGTTTAAAGGGGGAGGAGTTAAAGGGGAGGAGACTAAAGGGGGACAAGAGAGATTAAAGGGGAAGGAGATTAAAGGGGGAGGGGAGGAGATTAAGGGGGAGGAGATTGAAGAAGGAGGAGACTAAAGGGAGAGGGGAGGAGATTAAAGGGAAAAAGGAAAAGGGTGTTGGAGAAGAAGAGGGAAGAAGGGAAAGGGGAAGAGAGGAGAAGGAAGAAAGGTCTTCGAGATCAGCAAATGTCCTTCAAAAGCCCACCCTCAGGGATCCACTCTGACCATGCTCTGTCTCCTAAGAGCCTATCCACCCATGAACCCATCAATGTGCTAATCATCAATGGAGTTACCACTACCACAATCTGTTCACAACTGAACAGTGTCTCCAGCTGGGGAGCAAGCTGTCAGTACATGGATCTTTAGGGCCACTTCATATTCAAGCCATAACACACTTCTATCAAAGATCCACTGGAGTCAAGGTGAGTGGAACTCAAAGCAAACCTAGTTTCAGTGACCACAGCGTGCTACCTTCATAGAGGAAGTCTTAAGCCATCCATTGAACTGCAATTCTTCATCTTGCGAATTAAGAGAGATCAACTGGAAACACTAAGAAGGTGATGTATTAGCAGTTAGTTCAAGGAGTTGAATGAGCTTGACAGCTGAAGGACTTTTAGAGTCAGTTAGAAAGGGCATGGCTATGCACACTGTACCCATGGCCCACTAGCCACACTTTGGCCAAAACACTAGTCTCAAAAAGGAGATAGTCGCATAGATGAAATGGAACCTTCCACATCTTTCATGTGATTCTGAGGTCTTACTGAGTAGCAAGCACGCTCAGAGGCTGCTTCCTTTGAACTTCTGGAGAGAAGTCTGAAGCGCATAGCATCAGCCTTCCTCATTGGGCAGATTTGCACATGGCTGTGCTTGTGCTTTTATACGGTTCCCCCTCCTGACTGCATCAGCACATGGCGCTCTGTGTCATGCATCTGCGAGACACCTTAGGTAGCCTATTATACCAAAGCCAGATGCAGAAATTCCGTACACACTGTGACACTGCCTGCCAGCAGAGAGGAACTGACACCACACAGCACACTTGGGAGCATGTAGGAGTTCACAAAGAACATGGATTTAGTAGCTGGCAGTATCCTTTGATTCTGTTACCCACAAACCTTCTCGCATGTTTTCTTTCCTTCCTCCTGTTTGGGTAAAAGAAATAACTTCTTCTCATCCCTTCAAAATACTGCAGTCAGGACAGCAAGCTGTGGGGTGGGTGGGGTGGGGATAGAGGGTGGCTTGCAAATTTTGAAATCATCAAATTCTCACCCGAGCTCTAGCACTCTCTCAAAAGCACCGTGAGTCAGTGAAGATATCCCAGAGGCAGGCAATCCATCCATCAAGCCTTTGCTGAGTTTGCTTTATGGCAGAACAGCAGCTGCCAGAATAAAGTGTTTCCCAAACAATCGCCAGAATTTAGATTGCTACTGGATGCAGACAGACAGCAGTCCCGATGGATCACGGGGGGTGGGGGGGGGGAAATGCCTGCATACTCTACCTTTGCCGAGGCTCTATGGCACGCCACTACACTGCTATGGATAATGCCCTGCCTATCGCTGGCGGGTCAGTGAGTGTTGAGTAATACCAACATTGTCAGGAACACCTTAGTTTTCACCCAAGAACATTTACAATGCTCTGCTTCATGTACTTTCTAATTTTTCATGGTCAATGATGGGGACAGAAATTAATTACTCTGGGAACGTGAACAGCAGCTTGACAAATTGTTCTTCTTGTCGCTAAGTAATGTTCTCACTGGCAAAAGCAGGGGGCCTCTGGATACTTCTTGTTCGTCCCAATCTCCTCCTCCCCAAGCTGCACTTAGCTCTCTTCTGAAATGCCAGGACTGAGCAAGGATAATTGCTTTTGAAGTTTAGACCTGAGACTTAGATGTGATTTATTTTTAAACCTTCCTAAACATGGCACTAAGGGTAGACTTGACGTTCCCAGTTTTCTGTCTCTGTAGTTCAGCCAAAGATGTCACTTTGATTTCTGATCAGCACATTCCTGGGACACAGGGTCTCATTTGTCTATAAAAGAGAGATGTAAGCCCATTTGAAATTTCCGTTGACTTATTGTTTGTTGTTTTCTGACCTTTGTTACTAATAGCTGGCAAAGAATAAAACCAGAGATGTCAATCACTTTCTAGATGTCATAAACTGTTGGCTGTTCCTCCAGGATTCTCATGCCTGAGTTACTGGTTTGTTGTACCAGCGGAGGGTTTACAGAGTCTCGGAACAGTGAATTCTGGGTAGCTAGCATCATCCGGATTGGTTGGTAAGAACGTGATTGCAATTCATTACTATGCATTAGTGATAGATGATCTGCAGTCATACTAAGGACAGAGCAAGGGTGGTTAAGGCCTTTTGGAATGGTATTGGAGGCTCTGTGAAGAGCTTTTAACCAGTTCTCCCGACTTTTATTAATCAGGACTTGACTTGTTGAAGTTTCATGACTTCAAAGGAAGACTTTGTCCCTCACTCTTCATGCTGCCCCTGGTCTGCTTCCCTCCAGCCTAAAGACTTTTAGACATTGATGCAATTCCTGTCATTGTTGGGATTTCTATGCTCTCGGTTCTCAGTGTCTCAAAATTCTACCCGCCAGTGATTTTTCTCCTCTGTTCTAATTTAGGTGCTATCTTAGTCAGGGTTTCTATTCCTGCACAAACACCATGACAAAGATGCAAGTTGGGGAGGAAAGGGTTTATTCAGCTTACACTTCCACATTGCTGTTCATCACCAAAGGAGGTCAGGACTGGAACTCAAGCAGGTCAGGAAGCAGGAGCTGATGCAGAGGCCATGGAGGGATGTTCTTTACTGGCTTGCTTCCCCTGGCTTGCTCAGCCTGCTCTCTTATAGAATCCAAGACTACTAGCTCAGGGATGGCACCACCCACAGTGGGCCCTCCCCCCTTGATCACTAATTGAGAAAATGCCTTACAGTTGGATCTCATGGAGGCATTTCCTCAAGGGAGGCTCCTTTCTCTGTGATAACTCCAGCTGTGTCAAGTCGACACACATAACCAGCCAGTAAAAGTGTGTGGGGGTTTGAATGAAGCTTCCCCTATCGTCTAGGATACTTGAGTACTTAGTCCCAAGTTGGTGCCATAGGGGAAGGTTTGCGAGAGATAGCCTTGCTGGAGAGAATATGGGGACAGATTTTGAAAGTTTGAAGATTTCTGCTGTTTTTTGCTTGCTCTCTGCTTCATGGCTGTAGCACATGTGATCTCTCTGCTTCCTGCTTTAGCCACCAAGCCTGCTGCTCCACAAGCCTGCCATGCTTCTCTGTGTGACAAGCCCTAACATCCTTGGAACTGTAAGCACCAGGAAGCTCCTCCTTCTGTGAGCTGCCCTGGTCAGGGTGTTTTACTACAGCAATAGAAAAGTGACTGATACAGGTACTTACTCTACAGTCAATGCCCTAGATCAACAGTTTTCAAATGGTGTTTAGAGGACCCTAGGCCCTAAACACTTTTACGTGGGAGCTCATGGAGTGAAATCATCCTCATGATGTTCCTTTTCCATTCTCATTGTCTCATGTATGCTCCACATCACAGCACAGCAGAGTGAACATGGTGTGTGATCCATATCACATTAGGGCAGAGTGAACATGTGTGTGGTCCACATCACAGCAAAACAAAGTAAACATGTGTGTGATCCACATCACATCAGGACAGAGTAAACATGTGTGTGGTCCACATCACATCAGGGCAGAGTGAACACATGTGTGGTCCATATCATGGCAGGGCAAAGTGAACAAGTTTGTGGTCCACATCACAGCATGGCCACTCTCATCAGCCTGATCCTCAGCAGAAGTACAGCTCAGAGACAAGAACATGGCTTCAGGCCATGTGGATGTCTGTTCTATGTCATAACATAGACCACAGTCAGGCCGTGGCATAGATCACAGACATGCACATGACCGTAGGTGGTATCATGGGCCACGGACATCACTGGAGCCCCCGGCCGAATCAGGTCCACTGACCCACATGTGGCCTTCAGTGGCAACATGGCCCAGGGACATCAGCCAGCCCCAGGTGGCCCCATGGGACACTCATTTCAACATGGCTCCTGGCCTGTAGCTCAGATCTTAGGCATTAACATGGCTTTAGGCAGAGGCACTGGGCATGGATAAAATGTATGGCCTTGGGTAGCAACATGGACCACAGACACCATCTACCATCAGGTGCTCAGAGAGGCAGAGAAACCACCCGGCTGACCTTTCTGCTCAACTGACATTCTAGAAGGAAAGAGCCTGTTCTCCTTCTGTACACTGTCTTAAATCTCTTCCAACTGATTGTCCCTCCCTTCCACTTCCGGTGCGACTCTCTATCCATCCCCTTGACTGCCTCCCACTGTCTGTGGTTGTTTCCTATGTTCATTCCCACTCAACTAGTTGCTTGCTCAGCCTCTTGACCTATGGTTGACTTTATTTAATCTCATTTACAACAAACAGAAAGCTCTTGGATGAAGCATGTGTTCTAGGGCTGAGCCACACCACAACCAGAAACAGGTTTATCCAGGACACAGTCTCATAGTGTGATCAAATACCCTGCAACACCCGGTAGTATCAGAACCACTGACCCACTCATGGCTTTCAGCAGCAGTGTGTCCCAGGATATCAGCAGGGCCCCAGATGACTGCACAGGGCACTCACTTCAAAATGGCCTCTAAGGCAAAACCTAAGGACATCCTCATGACTTCAGTCAGTAGCACAGACCGTGTATGTCCACATGAACCTTAGACTTCGTGGTGGCCTGGGCTAGTGGCTTAGACCACAGACACTAACGCAGCCTCTGGTGGCATCAAGGACCAAAGTGGCCCTTTGAGGAAGTCCAATCCAGAAAGTGAACCATCCCTCATCTTGGTCCTCTTCCCTGCGTGATCCTGCAGCCAGGCAGTGTTTTCTCATGCTGAGTCTGCATCTGTGTGAGCTACAGGCTGCTGCACACCACCCCTGCAACCCTCCTAGGCAATGGTAATATGTAGACCTAGTCCTCTCTCACCGGGAACTGATGTCTGTCTCCAGTTCCACCTCTATGTGCAGAGCACACACCACTCCATCTTCTCTCTTCTCCATCTCTCCATCACATGCTTGTTCATCGTATTGGTGCCTGCCACCTGTGTCATGAGGCAGGGCAGCCTGGATGGGCATAAGCTGCATTTTATTTGTGGCTTGTTATAGAGTGATAGTAATTTGGGCCATGTGGCTGAAAGTCTCATTATTTTTAAACTCCCGATTACTGGTTTTCCACTTGATTTCTTGCTTTTATTACATGATAAGGAGATGCTTAGCAAAGGAAACCAATCACAAAAAAAGGTGTGCAGTTCTTGAAATACCTAATTATGACCCCATTTAAGACTAAAAACTAAGATGCAAACATTTTTGTTTGTTTTGTAAGCAACCTGAAAGGCTTTCCCTGGGGCTAGCTCCACTAGGTACCTGTAGTGTGTGTGTCTTGTTGGGTGGCCCAAGTTCCTCATCATAACTTTGACATCCTGGAGTCTGTATTTCAACTTAGGGGCTACCTTCACCGTTTCAGGAAAAGTAGAGACTCTGAAGGAATTTCAACACTGTTGTTATATGCGTTCCTGTGGAATCTCTGTGATCCCATAACTACTTTCTATTCTACATGCCAGAGAAACCAGCACTGTGTAAATGATGCTAATTTCTGCAACCTGCTCAAGAAGTACTAGGGTCTCCTGAAGAGGTCCTTAGTTAAGACGAGGCAATCCTGGTGAAGGCAGGCTTCTATCCTATGGGACTGCAATCCTTTAAAGGGGTTGGGGTAGATTGGACAGGAAATATTACATGAAAATGAATATGGGGATAACACTTGGATAAGCTTCAAGATGCCAAAGACCATGAGAAAACATGCAGGAGTTGGTGGGAAGGCATCCATGTTATTTGTATTTTAAATTCTACAAATTGAAATGAACCTGTCAGGGGACTTGGGTTCAGCTTTTCTCTAAAATGTCATAATGAAGAAACTCATAAAATAGAAAATAATAATGCGTTCGTCAAATGACATTGGTGTAAGGATTAAAGGAGTCCATAGATACCCAACACTTTAAGCTGCTTGAATATGATATATTAGCTATTGAAGTTTGTTTTAGTTATTCAAACTCTTTAATAACTAGATATGATTCTATGTAGTTACCCTGACTTATTTTGTCATTCTTTGGTTTCATGAATATTATACATATTACTGAAATGAATAAATATTTATTCTATATTGTCAGGTCTCTAAAAGTATAGTTCTTGGGTCAAAGAATGTTAGCATCTCAAGATCCTCTGGTGACATAGGCTTTAAAATCCTTACTCTGAACAGCTACATTGTATAGTAACATCACCATCATTAAATACTATACTTAGTTACAAATGGTTTTTTCTTTCATAAAACAATGTTGTGATTACTTTGTCACACTTGTAATGAGATGAAACAAAATCTATTACTTTAGAATGCTGGCATTCCGTGGAAAACAGAGGCTACCTCTAGAGAGAGAGTAAGTTCAAGGTCACTTGCACCTGGTTTTTTTTTTTTTTTTTTTCTTCAGAAGATACTAAACTTTGTCGATTCTTTGCTAGTGAGAATTCAGTTTCAACCCAACCACAGATAGCGGGCTTCGTCCTCCGGACCAATTGCTAGAACAATCTGGGAGTGTTTTCCTGTGGCCTGTCTTCCAGTCACTGAGCCGCAAACGCCGGGATCACAATCTGGGCGTGTTTTCCTGTGGCCTGTCTTCCAGTCACTGAGCCGCAAACGCCGGGATCACTACAGCATTTTGGAGACTGAAATAGCGCTGTGTTGGGTCTTTGAAGTGGCCATTTACTCAGACTTCCTGAGCACACAGAGCACAGGGAGAAGCAATGAGGCGAGACAGACTGTTGTTTGTGCCTGCCATGACACAGACCCATGTTCATCAATGGAGCTCTGAGTAACAACCTACTCATATCATAATATCATGGCTTAAAATAAACCACCTCAGACAGTGGGTCTCAAAGCAAGCCTTTGTCTTCAGGGCTGTTTTGCTGGGAAAATTTTGTCTTAAAAGAGAACCAAGCAGCAAAAAGAACTTTTTTTCTTTCTTAATCAAGGGTTTAAAATAAATAACCAAAACCAAGACTGCAGAAGAAATGTCCCGTGGAGACTTACTCATGGGGTGCTTTTGAGATGTTCTTGGAAGTCTGTCCTCTCTGTTCACAAGAGCAATCCTGACTCTCTGGATGATGTGACTGGCATCTGTCTTGCCTGGATTATGTGACTGGCATCTGTCTTGCTTCTTTCAGCTGGCTACACGCTGTTCCTGCCTTAGCTATTCTGCTTCCCTTTGCCTTGCTCCTTTAACCCTCTTGGCCTTTTCGGTGGAGATTCTCTCAAGGTGTTTCCTGCTCATCTCTCTCCCTTTGTTGTCTGTCTGGACAACATGAATATCAGATTTTATATCTTTAAGTGGAAATGTGTGCTGTGCACAGAACAGAAGTCCCCAAAACTAACTCTCTCTCTCTCTCTCTCTCTCTCACTCTCTCTCTCTCCCCTCCTCTTCCTCCTCCTATTCTATTGCTTGAGCTATTCTAACTTTATTTCATGTTAGTTTTCATGTTCCTGCCATCTGTGAGCTATCTGATGTCATCTACAGGCTGGTCTCAGTTGCTATGGGTTGGGATGCATCCTTCCAAACTGGTAGATTTAAGCATTTCTGCAATTGGGAATAAACCTTCCTAGTGCTGGAATAAACTGTTTTCCTATCTCCTAGTCCATTCCTTTAAGTGATTGAACACTGTCCCTTGAAATCTAAACAGGGCTTTCATCCTCTTATGATTCTCAGCCTTTGGCGTGCTGAGCAAATTAAGTCCTACTTAATATTCAACTCAATGAAACATTGTGTTAGGATACTATACTGGCTGGTCTTGTGTGTCAACTTGACACAAGCTTGAATTATCACAGAGAAAAGAGCCTTTGTTGAGGAAATGCTTCTGGGAGATGCAGCTATAAGGCATTTTCTCAATTACTAATCAAGGGAGGGGGAAAGTCCAGCCCATTGTGGGTGGTGCCATCCCTGGGCTGGTGGTCCTGGGTTTTTATAAGAAATCAAGCTGAGCAAGCCAGGGGAAGCAATTTAGTAAGCAGCACCCCCTCCATGGTCTCTGCATCAGCTCCTGCCTCCAGGTTCCTGCCCTGTGTGAGTTCCAGTCCTGACTTCCTTCAGTGATGAACAGCAATGTGGAAGTGTAAGCTGAATAAACCCTTTCCTCCCTAGCTTGCTTCTAGGTCATAGTGTTTTGTGTAGCATTAGAAATCCTGAAAAGACAGATACAGAAATATTTAATTCAATAATAAAAATTCTAAACTCTAATTTTTAAAAACACAGTTTTTTAAAATGTGGGTATTTCTAGAAAAGTTTAAAAAGAGAAGCAGCATGATCAAAATATCCTAGGATTTGGGAGGGTAGGGGCAGAGGATGAGAAGTTCAGGGTCATCCTGGGCTACACTGGGAGTTTGAGGTCAGTCTTATCTACATTAGACCTCTTTTTAAAAATGCCAGGAAAGGTTTGGATGGAGGAGTAGAAAGTGAGAAATACTGCAATTTTATTATAATATCAGTCATAACCATTATATCATAATTATAACAGTAATAAACAGTTTGGACATGTAACAGGATGTAGAATGTCAGTTATTCTGGGTGTTGGGACATATGTCATTGAAGAAAGACAGTAAAATGTCCTGTGCATAGTAATTGAGATGCTTCCATTGCATTAGGTTTCCTATCAAACTGCAGAACTTAAGAGTGTGACACTATTTGTAAGTAACTAAGTTAGAAGGAGCCCACTCATGTATGGCATAGTCTAACCCATTGCATTCTTACACAAAGACAAGAGGACTCTAGAAAGACTCCAAGGCAAATGGCTGTGTAAGCACACAATTAGAGGTGACCTTCTGCAAGCCAGCATGGGACCCCCAGGAGAAGTTACACCAGCTGATATCTTGATCTTGGATCTCTTTCTCAGAGCTGTGAAGAAATAATTTTCAGTCATTTAAGCAACCCAACGTGTGGTGTTTCTTGCTGTAGTCCTACTATGATAATACATACACCACATATGAGGGAAATAAAAAGGAGCAGAGAGCCTGGCTCACCGGAGTAAGAACTGTGTCCTTCAGAGTTAGATGTGTGACCCTGAAAGTAGAAGGCTTCTCTTTCCTGCTTCTCTGGTCTATCATCCACTGACAAGTCAGAATTGGGTCACAGGAGCTGGAGAGATGTCCCAGGAGTTTATACCGCTCTTGCAGAGGACTTGGGTTTAGTATGCATCATCCAAATGCCAGCTTAGAACTATCTGTCACTCCAGTTCAGGGTGATCTGACTCTGTCCTCTGGGCTCTGTTGGTACCAGGCACATGCCTGGTGATGTAAAAGACCCAAGGATACTTGTATATTCACACAAGAATATGAACGTTTCAATATAACTTTCAAATGTTAAATAAAATATAATTACATCATTTATGTTTCATTTTCCTTGTCAAACCACCCAACGTCCTCTTCCTCCAGGTCCTCATTCCCTTCCCTGGCTCCTTCTCAAATTCATGGTCTCTTTTTCTTTTATTATCGTTGTTACACATGTATGACTATATAAGCATAACCCACCGAGCTATCTAGAGTTGACTGTATGAGTATGGTTTCAGAGCTAGCCACTGCTATTGACTAAACAGTTAGGGGCTTTATCCTTGGGAAAGACTAACTCCCCGTTTTCCAGATGCAGCTTTAGTTGCTTGTTTTTCTCTGCCCAGGGCAGAGGCCCTTGGAGATTTCCTCCTTCCCCTAGTGTTGCCATTATTTGGGGTTTGAGGGTGTGGCTTCTGTGTCATTTCCAGGACACACAATCCCACAGCAGATTTCCCATTCCTCCGGCTATGACAATCTTTCCATCCCTTCTTCTTTGACATTCCTGAGCCTCAGCTGCAGGACTTATGCTGTAGATGCCTCCATTGGGGCTGGGCCTCGAGCAATACATTGCTCTCTGCCTTGTGACCAGCTGTGGTTTTCTGTGATTGTCTCTGTCTGCTGCAAAAAGAGGCTTCCTTAATGAGGGATGAGGACAGATTGTATTTATAATGCAAGTATTTAGAACGCAGGTAGGAATTATATTGATCTAGTAAAGCTGTGGCAGGTGGATCTCCTCTAAGACTCATGACCTCACTAGTCTTGGGTAGTTGGTGGTTGGTAATTGGCTAGGTTTCAAGTACCAAGCATGGTTTCCCTACTGTTGAATGAAACATAAGCCCAATCGGAGAGCCATTGGTTACTGCCAAGATATAAGCACTAGCGTTGCACAACGAAGGCTGCTTTATCATGGCAGTCATTGTGGATCACAGGTATCAGGGGAAGAGTACCATTATTGATAGTTTCTCTCCTATTGTAGCCTGAATAGAACCTTTTGGTATTCTGAAAGCTAATATAAGAAAAGCTCCCCAGAGATGGGACTTTCAGTCAGATCCAGCTTGAATATTTCAGGTACTGTGCCTGAAGTACCTGGAATATCTTCAGCAAGGAGAAACTGCTGAAACCAAGAAAGTAAAAAAAAAATGAGTCATGAGGGCAGGGACCCTAGGAAGTGGAATAGAAGAATACATCTTTTTAAGCAAGTCATACCTGTGAAATCCTCAATTCTTTCAGCTATATAACAGGAACTGAAAAGTGGTTATTTTCCTTGCAAATTGGCTTAGGTAGCTCGACGAAGAAAATGACCTAAGATTTGTTGTCAGATTAGACTAGTAAATCTGATAAAGAAATTTTCTGATCAGTAGTAAGCAAGCGATTTTGGCATCCTCTGGGTTATATCAATCAGGTGGACATATACAATTTACGTACTGCTTTATTCTGGCTGACACTCTTACCAGCATTATGGACCAGGACTTACCGTGTAGTGTAGAGTCACTGTTCTCAAGCCTTTCGTTTCTTTTGTAGCTTCAGTATTGAACTGTGGACACTGTGCTTGGGAGGCCTGCCAACTTTGTGCAGGAAAGTTGAGTGACTAAGAGAACATTTGAGGTTTGATGTGGTCCTCTAGCTATGAGATCAAGGTACCTGAGACTAGAATGCTAATCCACAGCTTCACTCCCAAGGTCAAACACGATTTAGGATATTGAACTCTGGATGCATTTGGTGGTAGCCTAAATTATCTCCCTTTCCTTCACTTGTAATATGTGCACTTACCTTATGGTACTCTTCCAGAAGTATTGGGAAAACATACATGAAGTAGCTTCCAGAAAGGCTATGCCTTTAATAGGATGACAGCCTTAAAGGTAAACTGAGAAAGCCATGACCATGTGAACACCTGGGCCATGTGATGATCCCCTCAATGTTTTTAAACATTTAAATGTGCTAAATTGGAAAGAAAGGGGAAGTGGTATTACTGCACTCAGCTATAAACTATGATTGACCTCTCTTTTCAGAATGGCATCAAAGCTGTCATTTAGGCAGGAAAACATACCACCCCGAGCACTGCCACACCATTCGGAAATGATCACGGCTGTTTGGGCAGCAGGATGGATTTCTTCTGCAGTGTTGCGAGCATCCGAACAGTTGATTTCAAAAGGGCCAGCTGCTCTGACGTTTTGGGAATATTCCCACATGTTTTGAATGAAAGAAAATGAAATGAAGCCAGACCAAAGGCTTTCGACTCCACAAAAGAGACAAAGCTTTTGAAAACTTTCTCCACCAGAAGGTTTATAATTAGAGTATTAATTTCCTGTAGGGAATTTCCGGTTCTTTGTGTAACTTAAAGGACACATTTTTGATCTATCCTCTCATAGGATTTCATTTTGGACTTGGAATTAATGGTCCAATGAACCAAAAATAGCCCCCAGTGGTTGGCTTAAAAGCTAGTTTGGGAGTCACCAGAAATATATTAAGCATGAACGAATAGTGCTTAAAACTCGGCATCTTAGAGCCATCAGAGAAATGTCGGAATGTGCTTTAAAGATGAGTAAAGGTCATGTTTGTGAGTTCACTGAAGACACCTGTCTTGTTAGTGACAGTAGTGGACAAAGTCAGAAAGAGAACAGGCTGACTTCTATCCCAGGAACATCCCCCCCCACACACACACACACATACACACACTGGGGACTAAGTGGCCTGCAACCTATGAATTAGAGATCAACCATGTTTTCTCAAATCCATGGTGATAATTTTTTCAATTAGTCCATAAAGTTCCATAAGGTTCTGTGCAGCAAAAGAGGAGTTGGCCAGGCCTGGAAATTTTACACAAAGCTGGCTGAGAGCTGGGTCCATATGGAGGCTGTGCTATCCAGGGGCTTTGTCCACAGATGACCTCCACATCTGGCAATTGTGTATAGGCCTGGGCCTATAAAGCGTGTGTGCTACTTCAAATTTGAAGAAGGGCTAACCTGAGCTTGCTGTTTGAAATAAAGTAGAGAACAGATATAGACTACAGGACACTTCCTTGTGTTTACCAACAGTAGAAAAAAAGGCCTGCTTATTCAATATTCTAAGGTTTGCATGTATTCTTTTAGCTTCCTTTTTCGATATTTATAGGATTTATCTATTATGCGTATGTGTGTACGAATGCTTGAATGTGTGCACGTTCACCGCATATGTTACTGGTGCTCATGGAGGTCAGAGGGTGTTAGATCCCCTGGAACTGGACTTATAGATGTTGTGAGTTGCCATGTGGGTGTTGGGAACCATACCTGGGTCCTTTGCAAGAACAGCAAGGGCTCCCAAACACTGAGCCATCTCTCCAGCCTCTTGGCTTCCTTTTTTTTTTAATATATGCTGCTCATAATCTCTTTATCAACTATAGTCTGTCATCCTCCAAGATAATTTTGTCAGACTTTAATGGCATGTGATTGGTCTGTAAAATAATAAGCATATTAAACATACTGTCACACACACACACACACACACACACACACACACACACACACACATTATTCTCTCATATTTGAATAACCATATGAAGGAACTTCCTGCACAATTGCTTTGCGCATATTAAATATTCACGTGTAAAGGATCTGTTGGGTTTTGTAATTAGATACACACTTGTTTTATTTAGGGTTTCTAATGCTGTGATGAAGCATGATGACCAAAAACAAATTGAGAACAAAAGAGTTTATTTTACAATTGTACATTACAGTCTATAATCACAGGAATTCAGAGCAGGAACCTGGAGGCAGGAACTAAAGCAGAGACTATGGAGAAACACTGCTTACTGTCTGTTCCTCGTGGCTTCCTCAGACTGCTTTCTTATACACCCCAGAACCATCTGCCTAAGGGTGGGCCCGCCCACAGTGGGCTGAGTTCACTCACAGCAATCATTATTCAAGAAATTCTCCCATAGGCCAACCTGGTAGGGACATTCTCTCAGGTGAGGTTTCATCTTTTTCCAAATGACTCTACCTTGCATCAAGTTAACAAAAATTAACTAGGTTAGCCACAGTAAGTGGAAACAGAGGTATTTGTTTGAGTAACATGGTTAATATGGCATAATTGTTAGTCATGAAACCCATACACAGCAATGAAGACATTTGCTGCCACAGAGGGCTAAGTGTATTCACCAGTTGATCATCTTATATTTTTAGTAATATTTATACCGTTTGCTTTTAGAGATGTTTTATTTTATGGATCATGATTCTAGAACCCAGACAGATGTGTTGCTTCAGGTGACTGAACTTGTAAGTAGGCACCAGGAAGGGAACACTCTTGGCTTATTGCCAGGTACAAAGCCTTTGTATCCTCTTATGCTACTTTATCGGTTACAACATCTATAGACACAGCAGGAAAGGAGGTACCACTTTGTTCTATTAAGACTTATTTTTATTTGTGTCTGTGTCAGTGTGGGTATATATGTCTGTGTGGATCTCTTTCTCTCTCTCTCTCTCTCTCTCTCTCTCTCTCTCTCTCTGTCTCTCTCTCTGTCTCTCTCTCTCTTTGTGTTTGTGTATGTGTACCTGTTTGTTTGCCTTTGTGTGTGTACATGTGAGTGTTTCTGTGTCAATGTGTCTGTGTCTTTGTGTGTGTATGTATTTCTCTGTGAATGTATGTGTCTCTGTGTGTGTTTGTGTATGTCTGTGTTTCTGCATGTATGTGTTTTTGTGTGTATATATGTGTGTTTCTATATGTATGTGTTTTTGTGTGTATATATGTGTGTTTCTATATGTATATTTCTTTTGTGTATATATGGGTATATGTGTATGTATGTGTATGTTTCTGTTTGTCTCTCTGTATGCATGTTTATGTGAGTGTGTGTGTGTTTGTGTGTGTAGGTATGTGCCATGTGTGTTCTGGTGCCCATAGAAAGCAAAAGAGAGCATCAAATCCCACAGACCTGGAGTTACAGAGTCTTAGGATCCACACTTCAATGTGCAGTCTGGGTACCATGCCACAGTCCTCTGCAAAAAATGTACATATTCTTAACTGGTGAGCTATATCTCTGGTTCCAAAACAATAGCATTTTAGACTGGGTCTTCAGCCCACTGGTTTTCTTTTCTTCATTTCTATATTTCTATTTTTTATTTTTTCTTTCCTTTAGCCATAAGAATATAGTGCTTCAGGGTACCACAGGCTCTTTGATATATAAAGTTATTATCTTAATTTTTCTTTAGAAATGGAAAAACTGAGCATAATTCTATAAAAGAATAAAGGATATGTAAGTGCTTGTATAAATATTGAAATATCATTTTAGACTTTCGGTTGTTAGCTTTGTGTAGGAGGAGTTGATCTTCTGCTAGAAGCCCTCCAACACTTGCCTCTTGGATGACTTCCTTCACACAAGGGTGATACAGGGAACAGACTGAATTGGAAATCAGAAACTGTCTTGCTTTATATAGCCTGCTGCCTCACATTCAAGTTGAATCTTTGCTAAATCCAATTGTTTAAAGCCCAGACATTCTTTGAGTATAAAACTCCCTTAGAGTGCTAAGCACTAGACATTGTCACAAGTGCTACTGAAGTGATGGGGTGACAGGCGGTACTGGAGGAAGCCTGAGCTCTCCCTCAAGCCAGACCTTGCTGTGTGGATATGGAACCTGCAGCCTGCATTTCCCAACAGGGCTTCTCACAGCTAGGGACATTGTGGGAGACAGCACATTTACTGCTGCCCTGTGAGCCTTTCTAATTAAAAAATAATAAAGGTAGCTGGGCATGATGGTGCATGTCTGTTATCATGGTACACAGGAGGCAGAGGAAGGAGAATAAGGAACTTGAGGACAGCATACAATAAACACATTCAAAAATATCCTTCTTTATGTGTAGAGATGTTATCACAAAACAAAAATGATTGTCTGACACGCTCAAGCCCCTACTTGATTCTAGGACACAATCAATTTAGTCTTGTAGACATTGTATACCTGTGTATTTGTATGGTTTACATGTTTGTAGATGTGTGTGTGTATGTGTGTGTGTGTGTGTGTGTGTGTGTGTGTGTGTGTGTGTGTATGTAAAATGTGGCATGCTAGACATGATGTGTGAAGCTGATGGATTGTCTCAGTCATGAAACTTTATATAAGCTTTTATAATCGGTAAGTCAAGATACCTTATATTTTTAATTTTTTGTATATTTTAATATCATATTTAAAATAAATAAAAATTAAATAATACTAAAACATGTAAATAATTCTTTAAAAATAATAAAATAAATAAGTAATAAATAAAATATAATATTTAAACATATCTTATATTTTTTAACTTGATGTGGTTGGAGAGGTGGTTCAGTGTTTGGGGGCATTTGTTGCTCTTCCAGAGGATCCAGGTTCAATTCACTGCATCCACATGGAGGCTCTTGTCCCAGGGGATCCAGTGCCATCATGCGTCCTTCATGAATTCTTCATGCATGTGCTGTGCAGATATAAATGTAAGCAAAACTCCCACATACATAAACCCCGCCCCCATAGACACGCCTCTTGTGACAGTCACTATTGAAAGAGTCTTGATCATAAGCTAGCTACAAGTACTCAAAAGCACCAGGATCAGCTTGAGATTGTAACTTACTCAGATCCTGACCAGCTGCTATCGCCCTGCTGCCACGTCTTGGTTACCTAAGGCCTCTGTGACATACACCATAGACAGGATGGATTAAGGAGTGGGCATGTACAGCACACAGTTCTGGATGCTGAAAGTTCAGTAAAGACAGGTGTGAAAGATAGAATGAGATTGAGATTGAGAGCGAGAGAGAACCCATATCCTCATATCCCCCATAACCAATATTAACCCCCTCACAACAGTATAGCTCTTAGGGCTGGAGCTGGAGCTCAGTTGGTAGTATGCTTGCTTAACACGTATGAATTAAGTTCTCAAGCCTGGTGTGGTGAAGTTTGCCTGTAAACCTGACATTTTGAGGGGAAAGCAGGAGGATCAGAAGTTCAAGGTCATTCTCTGCCACATAGTGAGTAGGAGACCATCTAGGGAGACGTGAGACCCTTGTAAAATGGAGAAAAATAGAAAGAGTGAAATTTTCAGGTTTTGCAACCCAAATACCTCCCTTGGGGTCCTACGCCCTAACATTTTTGCATAGAAATAAAGCTTCTGACACCTGATTTTGAAGGGGTCCATTCAAGTCGTAGTAGGCACTCACCCTATGGTGGGAACCCTATCATATGGTGGGAACCCTATCAATCACTATGGTGGGAACCCTATCAATCACTATGGTGGGAACCCTATCAATCACTATGGTGGGAACCCTATCAATCACTATGGTGGGAACCCTATCAATCACTATGGTGGGAACCCTATCACTATGGTGGGAACCCTATCACTATGGTGGGAACCCTATCACTACGGTGGGAACCCTATCACTATGGTGGGAACCCTATCACTACGGTGGGAACCCTATCACTATGGTGGGAACCCTATCACTATGGTGGGAACCCTATCACTATGGTGGGAACCCTATCACTATGGTGGGAACCCTATTACTATGGTGGGAACCCTATCACTAGTCTGCTTATTCCCTAGTTCTCAGAGCCACTGCCACCAGACAACATAAAAGCTGAGATTTTAGCTTCAGCCTGTGGAGTTTGGGAATACGCAGATGTGCAGTCACAGCATGTTGAAGCAAAGATACAGTC
Source organism: Mus minutoides (assembly GCA_902729485.2). NCBI lineage: Eukaryota > Metazoa > Chordata > Mammalia > Rodentia > Muridae > Mus > Mus minutoides. The sequence continues at coordinate 2,260,082 of LR749532.1, forward strand.
TTCTGGGTTGGAGACAAAGCACAGCTTATTATTTAATCTATTAGAGCGTTTTTTTCAGAGTCAATGCTTTTGCCAGATCACCAGTACCTCGCACCTCTCTGATGGCCCCTGATCCCCTAGGTCCCATACGGTGATGTGAACAGGGTCAGATAACACACACACACACATACACACACACACACACACACACACACACAGAGAGAGAGAGAGAGAGAGAGAGAGAGAGAGAGAGAGAGAGATGGAGAGAGAGAGAGAGAGAGAGGCTTGTCTGATCAAGTAGATGCTGAATTTAGGGAATCAAGTTTTTGGGTGTGACAGTGTTGTGCCCATTTCTTGAGCCCCCTCAGGCCACCGAGGAGCTGACTCCATCGCAGTACACATGAGGGTCTTTATTCAAGTTAGAGCTCTGGCCACACCATCCTCACTGATGCAGCAGGACAGGACGCTGAAGCGCCGAGCCCAGTTTCAAGAAAGAATTTATAGAGGCAAGCAAACAAGCACAGGGGTATCCAGCTTGGCACACATCTGATTGGGTGGGGGGCTATTATGAAATTTGTTGCCCTGTAAAATGATTGGCTGGTTCTGGGAGTCAAGCCATGAACTTTTATAAGTAAATATCTGTGGGGCAGTGGGTGTGGGGGAAAGAAGGGGTTGGGAGAAAACCCATGTCCTGCCAGACTTCAGGTGCTCTGGGCAAACGCAGAAGGACTGTGCACACTTTCTACACCGCCCTAGGTGTGTGTCTGGCTATGGGAAGCCACTGGACCCCAGCTCAGTGAGTGGTGGACAAAGGGGCAGTCCTAGGTAACAGGTTCTCAGCCTCAGGGATCCCAGACACCGCTGGAAACTGTGAAAGAGCTGAGAACAGAATGGGGGCCCTGGGGGCAGCTCTGTTTGCCCTGGGGCCAAAGGGAGGAGAGGGCAGAGGGAGAGGGGGCGCTGTATGGTTCCCACATGGGTGAAAGTCCTTGGTCCAGTTCGTGGCTGGAGGGCAGGAGGTTAGATGCGGCTCATTAGGGGAAAGCCTATCCCATTGTTCAAGCACTGCAGGCCTTGATGAGCAGAGACAGTCTATGGTTTTTGGAGCTTTATTGTAGAAAGGCAGGGAGAAAGAGAGAAGGTAGAAAGAGAGACAGAGGTCAGCCATGGCCATGTGGAGAGAGGGGGGAAGGGAAAGAGAGAAGAAGGGCTAGAGAGTAAGAAAGGTGAGAGCTTAAAGAGAGTGAGGAGGGGCCAAGCAGCCCCTCTTATAGTGGGCTGGGCTATTAGATAACTGTGGGGAGGAGCATACCTGGCTATTGTTAGGTAACTGTGGGGGTGGAGTCTAGCCAGAATGCCAGAAGCTTCGGACATTGTCTGCGTGACTTATATTCACACACCTCTCCTGTGGGGGCTGTGGGGGCTGTGGGAGCTGTGGGGGCTGTGGGGGCGGTAACTTCAACAGGATCCAGGAGACATGATCAAACACCTTCTGTCCCAAGTAGGTGGAAGTCAGTACCCATTGGGTCCCCCAAGGTTCAAGACCTATACTTGACTGGATACCAGGTTATCCGTGTGCAGCCCACTGCCCCACAAATATCTTTAGGTACAACTGTTAACTTCTGCTTTCCTTCTGATTGGTGGTTGTTAGGGAGTGACCTGGAGACCAGTGCTAGGTGCAGGCCTGGTGGTTAACTCAAGTTCAACCTTAGGTTAGCGTCTCTAAGATGGAGGCTGATCCCAGGATGGAGTTGGTCTGGTCTCTCAATGGGGAACAAACACATCCACCCTCTACTTTAATGGGGAAAAGTTGTCTTCCATGGTTCTACAGACATCCTTACAGACATTGTCTGGAGCAAGGAGCTATTCATACATTTACTTTGAAAACATTCAAAATGGCACGTGGGGAATTGGTTCTCAAAATTTATTTCCCTGTTTTCTATTTCTTGGCATCTGTTGTTCTTCCTTTTCAATATTTTTGCCACCTTGGACTCATGACCAAAACCAACACAGAGAAAAAAGTTTCCACAATGGTTGCTTCAGTAGCCCAAATGTTCAATTAGATCAGCTTTTTAAAGATGGCTTGGTTGTGCAGAAATTGGCCACTAAGATTGCCAAAAATAACAGATGTGAAAAGCAGCCTAGGGAAAATGTTTGCCCTTTGAGGCAAGGTTTGAGGGTAAAAGACACACACACATACACACACACACACATATTTACATAAAAACACAAACGAGAGTAGAGAAATCCTGACATACTGACAATAATTAGTGCTGCTTAAATGTAGTTAGAGTGTCTACATATTTTGAAAGAGAAACACGCATTAGTAAAATGAATGAAATTGAATCAAACAAACATAGTATGCATACCTGGCTGACTCTCTCAGATATCTGGCACTATTAACTATCTTAAGCAACAATAAATGTAAAGATAAACAACAAAATCTCCATTAACCAACTTGATCTAAAACAAAAAAGGAGTTTGTAGCATATTTGAAATCATTTAATGACTAAAAGAAAAACAGAGACAACTCCGTTCCCATTGGTACCACAGTCCCGAGGCCCTGAAGAAGGGACAAGGCAGTGAAAGACTGGTGAATATCTCGAAGTGTCTGCTGTCCTCTCAACCTCTGGCGGTAGCCTTGTATCTCAGGGACAAATGTAAATTTTTATTCTAGCTCATTTGACTAAGAGTCTCCTAGTCCTCCCTCCCATCCTAAACTATTCCCTTGGTCTTAATTCCCTGCTCCAAAACATAAAAGTGTAAAATGATTTTAATATATAACAAAATTTAGTGTGAAATCTAAGTAATACCTTTTATGTCTAAAATTTGTTGAAAGCAAAACATTAAAGATTCCATGTAGAAAAGCCAGCCTGTCTCTGTTTTCAAGGTGTATCACTAGCAATTCTGCTCAACTGGCTTTTAATAATGCATAGTCATCACTGAGATATGGTTCCAATAAAGCATAGGGATTCCCTACTTAAGTGAAATACAGTAATCGATTGAGGAGAGTACAGCTCACAGGTGGGATCTGTAGAACTTGTAACCGCATCAGCATCTGTGGGTGATGAAAGAGAAGGGCTGTGGCAAGGAGGGAGATGTCACTCACACCTGCACACTTCAAGTGAGTGACTCCACGGCAGAGCATGCAGGACACAGCATTTTGATTTTAAAATTGCTAATCAAAGTAGATAATTAAAGTTTTCTCTCATCTAGCAGTTCTGTTGGTTTAGGACTTCCTGAGAAGCAAGCCAATTATCTAGGAAAACGTTATTTTATGTTTTTCAATTTAGCAACTAAGTGTGCTTTTTCATATCTCGCCTGTAGCTTACATAACTGAAATTGTTCACCATGTCTCAGTCACCTAAAAGACGGCAGACTTCTTGGGCTTATTTTAATATACGAATTACCTGATTTTATACTCTTTTTCATGGAAACCCTTTTATTGTCTTCATTTTTATATGTGATCTTCAGTAAGATTGTCGACACATTATTGAATTTGAACAAGTATCAGCAAATTTTGAGATATATATATTTTTCTCTCACAGATACTGTTCATAACAATAGCCCATTTATCTTTTTTATATTCCTATATATAATTATATTGTATTGCAGATTTATATAATGTATTGCATATGTATCTTTCAAGAAGGTTTGCTTTTGTATTTAGTCCGAGTTGTCTAGAGTCACAGAACTTATGCAATGTCTCTCTATGTTAAGGGAATTTATTTGAATAACTTACAGTCTGCAATCCAAGTAACCCAACAATGGGCAGCTGTGAATGGGAAGTCCAAGAATCTAGTAGTTGCTCAGTCCCACGAGGCTCGGTGTTTCAGCTGGTCTTCTGTATCAGCAGGAATCCTGAAGAAGTAGGTTCCAACGGACGTGCTGGCAAGTAAGTGCAAGCAGGTGAAGAAGAGTATGTCCTCTTTCTTCCAATGTCCTTATGTAGGCCTCCGGCAGAAGGCATGGCCCAGACTAAGGTGTGTACCAACAGGCCTGGATTTGGAACTTGCTCTGTCCCAGGCTGGCCTTGAACTCAGAGATCGCTCTGTCTCCTCTGAGTAAAGGAGTGTACAACCTTGCCTGGGCCTACGTTTTTCATGGCCACTATGCTTCAAGATCTGGATAAAAAATGTGTATCATCCCTTATCAAGATCAGGGTCAGAAGCCTGTGTCTTTCCAGCCTCAAGATCTGTTTCACAGTGTGCCCATCATTTCTGGAGTCTAGTACATTACAGATGCAGTCAAGTTTGATAACTGGGAATAGCCACCACAACTTTCATCTCTATAGATGAAAATACATTGTTTATGCAATTGTGTACTTGATCATGTAGGTCGGTTTTCTGTGAAAAGAGAAAGACAAGGTTCTAGAAATTTCCACCCCGACTTGTTTCCATTTGTATTATTCACGTTCTCAGCCACACTAGGTTCTCAGAGAGTTAGGCAGGGTTTCTGTCCTATGTTCATCTATGGTGCTGCGTCGACAGTACCTGTGGCTGCTGTGGGTTCGGCACACGCACAACCTCCTCGGTAAAGGAGGGTCTTAGTCTGGAGTTGATATTTCACAAGAACTGGGGTATTAAATTTGTTCTGAAGTTCACAAGATAAATGCAGTCTATGATTAATCAATGATAATTCTCCTTTAAACTTTTTTGAAATTAGCAAAGCTGATTGAGATAATTGAGTGCTTTTACCTCCTAAATACAGAATAAAGAAAAGACTAATTCCAATTCAATTCACTGTAAACTCCAGCACCTTTTATACGCAGGAGATTTTTGAGTCAAGTGGATGAGTAGGTATCAGTGAGCTTTGTGAAGCAGAGAGAGATTCTCCACTCTTCTGGCAGTAGCGAGTGGTAGGCAGTGTGTTTAGAGTGACCAATGTCACCTGCCAGATGGGCCATCCCATTCTATTATCCTTCATAAATGTTTGTTCTTGTGAGTAAGAGAGAAGTCTCTCCGTGATGACTCTGTTGGCACGTGGATCTCTGATACTTGCTGTCTTTTAATCAGAAGTAGCTCTGTTGATTTCGGTTTTGGACTGTTTAACATGAAGCAATGCCCTTCTGTCATGCAATCTGACTATCTAGAGACCTCGCCACTCAGTGACAATGTGCCGGTAGCAGCTGAATCAAAATGCTTGACTAAAACATCTCCTCATACACCACACACTCCAGGCCAGCAAATTTCCTTCCACACATGTCTGAGATTTTTTAAAAAGCCATTTCCCATGCATCCCCCAGAGTTAACCTTCTCTGTCACTGCTGCTTCTCCTGCTACTGCTAGGAGCTTATGATGGGTGACAGCGCATGCAAATATCTGCAGCTCATTAATTAAAGACCTAATACAATACCAGTTCCATCCAACCGAGCCTAGGTGGAGGGGGGATCCCATTATGTTCTATATCCCTGGAATCAGATCTCCAGGCTGAACCTCAGCCTGCAAATACCTCTTAACCGTTCCATATTTTTCTTATGGTTCAATTACCTCCTGACCCTGCTCTATTTGAAATTCACTTCTCTTTGCTCCTTTTGGTTGGTGGCTTCAGTCTACTGGCCATCTAAATTCTGTAGGTATCACTCAATTAGCTATACATCAGAACTATGTAGGAAAATGATCAATGTCTATAGATTACTTTGTCATCATATAGATCACAGAATGACAATTTTTTTTCTTTTTTTTTTTTTTGGTGGTATTGGCAGCGGATTAGATGTTCTGAGGAGTCTAGATATGTTTTCAATATGCAAGGGATGGCAGTGAGTTAAATTTGAGCATCTGCAAAGTTTTGTATCCATGGAGACCCTGGATCATTGTACACAAATCATACTTCAAGTGGTCCTCAACCTCTGTGTAAATCAAATAGATAAGAAGTGGGGAGTGTTTGCAAAGGTATCATGCAGCACACACTTTCCAATCACAGCAATGCACAAGTGTGAGCTTCAGGTGTGATAACTGTTGTGGTAACTAAGAACATGCACTCTGACTCTTAGAATCTCTGGGTAGACGGGTATAACCAAGGGTTTCCCTCACAAGAATCAGACACACTCATCTGTGACCATAGAGGGAGANAGTGGGGAGTGTTTGCAAAGGTATCATGCAGCACACACTTTCCAATCACAGCAATGCACAAGTGTGAGCTTCAGGTGTGATAACTGTTGTGGTAACTAAGAACATGCACTCTGACTCTTAGAATCTCTGGGTAGACGGGTATAACCAAGGGTTTCCCTCACAAGAATCAGACACACTCATCTGTGACCATAGAGGGAGAGAAACTCAGGGTCGCATCCTCAAACACACCAGTGAGTGAATAAATCTCTATTACTCAAAGGATGTGATGCCCCTTCTAGTTATAAAATAATGAGCCCAAAAACGGAAGGACCTTTCACTGGTTAGCAGTATATGCTGCTCTTATGGAGGGCCCAGGTTCAGTTCCCAGCCTCCATTTCATGTGACTGACAATTGTCTGTAACTCCAGCTCCAGAAATTCTGATGCCCTTGTCTGGTCTCCAGGTGCCCCCACATACATATGCATGTACACACATAAATAAAAAGAAAACAGTGGAGGCTGGAGAGATGGCTCAGTGGTTAAGAACACAGGCTACTCTTCTGGAGGACCTGGGTTCAATTCCCAGCACCCTCATGGCAGCTTACAACTGCCTGTGACTCCAGGATCTAACACCCTCACACAAGCATACATGCAGGCAAAACATCAATGTACATAAACTATATGTCAATAAATGATTAAAACTTAAATGAATCAATGTACCCAAATAAATTTCTTATAAGGACTGAAGCAGGTACCACAGAGCTCTTAAGAGCATGAGAGGTGTGGAGAGCCTGGAGCCCTCTGCCTAGAGGCTGTGCTGAGCCCTCGGCCTTGAGGCTGCGCTGAGCCCTCGGCCTAGAGGCTGCGCTGAGCCCTCGGCCTAGAGGCTGCGCTGAGCCCTCGGCCTAGAGGCTGCGCTGAGCCCTCGGCCTAGAGGCTGCGCTGAGCCCTCTGCCTAGAGGCTGTGCTGGGTTAGCCGGTCCTTGCTTTATTATGCTGTCCATCCTCCAAACACCAGGTTACTCATATACTTGTCCATTTTCTGAGATCACATCTGTGGCAGGCTTTTATATGCTTTTTGCTGTACAAACGTGCTGGGACAATGACATGTGGGGCTCTTTCCAAAATTCTTCTCTATTATGCTAGTGGTTGTAGCTGTGGCTGAGTAGTCCAGTTTTACCTCAGCTTTTCTGCTGTGGAAATCATAGGCGTCTGCTTCTGAGAGAAGATGAGGACACAAGAAGTCATGAGTCCATCTTCCAGAAGCGTTGATGCGCTAACTCGGAGCTATTATATGGATTCACAAAGCTAGTAACAGTTGAGACAAAATCATAGAATTAAAGAACCCTCAGGCTGCAGAAGGTCTTCTACACCAGTGGCTTTCCAATTGTGTGAACCACAACCTACAGGGGAAAAAAATCTTACCTCAGTATCCTCAAGATCCTACACATTTATGCCTGGGAAATAAAGCATCACACTCATGCACACCAAACTAATAGTAATGGGCCAGGTCCATTGGGGAGCATGCTCTTAAGTTCCACTTGACTCTTGACTCACACATTAGCTCTGTATTCCACCTCTGGTTGTGACCAGAGGGGGAAAGAACTATTTTACCTTACTCCCATACCTTTTATTCTGAAGAGAAATTATATAGCCCAAGCAACTAAGTGGGTTTCACAATCTGTCAGCTGCTTGGCCTTAGAGCTCAAGTCTTCTGAGTTTTCCCACCATGTTCTTCTCAACACAGTACATAATCAGTAGCCTGAGGCATTAATTAGTTTATAATGTTTCTGTTGGATAATGTATGTCTTGACTGCATCAGGGTCATAGCTGTAATTACACAGTAATTTTGAGTATGAATAGACTTTAAAATTCTATTGTTTAGATAATGATACATGCAAAAAAATTGGTTGTTACTCTTAGCATGCAGAAAACAAGCAGGGACTCTGTAATATGAAGGCTGAAAATGAAAACTACTATTGAGAACTAGAATTTGGGGTTTCTTACCACCTACTGGAGCTAGGTTTTATTTGATTCTCAGCCACTCCAGTCCTTGATGAGCCAGGGCTCTGAATGACTCTGGGAAGAGTTACTACATATGTCAGTAGCCAAAGGTTTTCTTTGGGAAAATGGCACAATACATTTTGGCTCCTAATTGGTCCCTTATCAAGGGTCAGTGTCTGTCAGGTAATCTCTCTTGCTTAAGGGCTGCTCTGACACTCTCCTCCCTGTTAGTGATCTAACTGTCTGGCTTGTAGTGTGCACATTGAGTTATTTCCCAGAGAGTGATACTGAGTTATGTGGAGTTCCTTTGGTCCTTCAGAAAAAGACATTATAAAATGGTGACTAATTAGTCTTTGAAATGTTGCCATTAGACCACTGGTGTTAGCAACCCTGTTGTATTTGATAGAAACACCTGGTCCTAAGCCTTGCTACAGAGCCACATGGCAGGACTCATGTCTTCTCTGCCCTTTTGTACTCACTGGTTCGTGGTATGAGCAGATACTACGGCTGCTTTGCTCATTACTGTAGATGGAATACACATCTTCAGGTGTTGTTCTTAAAGCCTTTGGAAGCTGAGTAGGTCAGGGTATTCCTTCTTCCCCAAATGGGAGTATGGCTCTCACAGAAGGGGTGCTATGCATCACTGAATCACCCTGCCTCTCTGCCATGTGAGGTCATGCATCTTTCCTTTCCAGATGTGGCAATAAACCACCATCGCAGGAGAACAGAATGGCCCTTTCCAGAAGGTGTGGGGGGACAGGGTGGCTCACCTCACGCAGATGAGCCTGTACTGGATCTTGGATGTATCAACCTTAGAACTGTAAGAAATAAATTTTTGTTCTTTATAAACTACCAAGGCTGAAGTAGTTTGTCTCAGCAGCATAAACAGAGCCAAGTATTCCCCATATTGTCTCTGCTGACCAGCACACACTAGGCACTTAAGAGTCACATGGTGAATATCATACCTAGTTCCTGTTTCCTCCCTCTGTGTCTCAGGCAATGATGATCTTATGAGAGTCTGTAGCATCTGGAGCTCGCTGACTGCTACCACTGCCAGAATGGTTACAGCTTGACTAAATTGCTTAATATCTCTGTGCCTGAACTTGCCTATCTGCTGAAAGGGAGATGACTGTACTGCTCCCCACATTTGACTCCAAGAAGTGAGTGAGTTCACACATGATAAATGTTTAGAACAATACCCAATAAACAGTAAGAGCTCCTAAACTGACATAACAATTGCCAGTAAATGTTGGAAATTCTTGGAAGCTATTTGATTTAATCTTTTATTTGTTGGATTATTTTTAAAAGAGAAGTCACGAAAGGTCCAATGTTTTATTTACAAAGTTTTATAAGTGTGAGCATGGCTTCAGACCCAGATATCTAAGAAACCAGCTACCCAATATCCTGTCCTCTTCCTAGCTCTGCAGTGAAAATATTATCCTCCTTTTGGTGATAATTGCATAGCTGCCTGAACTTTGACAGCAGGCTATTAGGACTTATCTCCTTATATACGTAGGCTGGTTCATGCAGTCATGGACAAGTTGTTGCCTGACCATCACTGCCACAGAATGCATATAAAGAATATAAAGAATTCATACTTATTCATCTAACCCAGGTTTTCTCAATCTCAGTATTGGCATCTGAGGCTGGATAAATCCCCATTGATATGGGGGAAGGAGGGGCTCTTCTCTGTGTTGTGTGTGCTTAGCAGTCATATCTATCCTCAAGTTTAAGCCAGAACACAGAAGCACTAATGTCCTTTAAAGCGTATTTTATTGTGGAGTCTAAAGATCCACCTTTAGCAGCAGTTGAAGCTCTGCCTCAAAGAGCCTTAAAGCAGGCAAATCTATGGGTGAAATTATATGTTAACAATGACTAAACATTATAACAATTTGCTGTTATAAAATCTATTGTGCCCAAGTTGATGGTAGGATAAACATGGGGCCTTTATACATATGGTTAATCACTTTTCATCAATGTTACAAAGTATCTGAATGTATAACGGTAGCCGCTTTTCATCAGTGCTACAAAGTATCTAGAAAACAGCATAGGGAGGGAGAATTTGCTTTGAGCACGGTTTTAGAGGTCTCAGTTCACAATTAGCAAGAAAGAAATTTAAGGGAAGAACACAGCACAGGAAGCTGCTCACCTCATTCCATCAAGAGGAGAGAGCAGGGTAGGATGGTGTGTGTGTGTGTGTGTGTTTGTGTGTGTGTGTGTGTGTGTGTGTGTGTGTGTGTGTTTGTGTGTGTGTAGATTGATTAGGGAGAAAGATATGTCATTCAAAGACATGCTCTATGACCTACTTTCTGCAGCTAAAGGTCACTTCCTAATAGCTCATTCTTCAAAATTATCTAAGAGCTAATCAGTGAAGCTTGTATCCTCATGATCTAACTACTTCTAAATCAACTGGGGACCAAGCTTTCAACACATGGGCCGTTGAGGACATTCTCTATCCAAATTATCACACATTTTCCAATAGCCCTTCCTGCAATTCTTTGTATGCAGTATATGTTTATTAAATATTTGTTAAGTTAATGAGTGGACAGAAAATGAATGGTTGCCTACGTTAATGAAGGAATAGAAATGGAAATATCAAGAAGAAAGCTTTCTTTTCCCTTAAAAGTGTAGCGAAGTGCTGTTGGAAATAATTTTCTTCATTTAAGCTAAAATGACAACCTGTATATGGTCCAACTGATTGAAAAAGGAGCTGATTAAGATTCTTTAGTACTCCAAGAAATCAAGACTCGAAGGCAAAGAGAGAAAGTAGATGGAATTCCAGGCAGAAGAGCTGCCCTCCAAAACTGTTAGAACAAGGTGGATAAGGGGGAGAAAGTTTAATATTTTGAAAATAATGCTGATTATAAAAGAAATATAATAAATGTAGTTCTCTGTTTTACTTTTTTTTTTGAGACAGGGTTTCTCTGTATAGTTCTGGCTGTCCTGGAACTCACTTTGTAGTCCAGGCTGGCCTCGAACTCAGAAATCCGCCTGCCTCTGCCTCCCGAGTGCTGGGATTAAAGGCGTGCACCACCCAGACTGTAGCTTATTGTAGCACTTACAACCTGCAGTTGAGAACTATTCAACCCCATCCATCAACAGCTGCCATTTGTCTCAGATTTACTTATTTATTTTAATCCTGGCATGAATTTCAGAGGTTCTATTTCTAAAGTACAGATTTCCTTTTAGGAATGACACCATTCATCTATGGGAGGAGGAGATATGTAGTCTATAATGCAAATGCTGGCTTATGAGTTTGTGTCTTAGCTTTGAAAGCCTGCTCATAGATGAGGAGCATCTCTGGAGGCTCCCGGTAACTATTTTGAGTGAGGACATCCTACACTGCCTGTGCCATCTCCATGCTGCTTCTTAACATTTGTAGAGTGTGAAAGCAACTTATGCCTTTGTATGACCAACTCCAGTTATTCTGCTTGACAAGAAGCAGTTAAAGATAACTTGTTTAAGGAGTTAACTGTGGGAGACAAAATTGCAAACTGGAAAACAGTGAGTAAGGGCTAGTCCAATTTAACAAACAGTAGCACGTTTTATTATTCTCAGTTTATTTTTTCATTCATGTGTGTGTGTGTGTGTGTGTGTGTGTGTATGTGTGTGTGTGACTCTTTATTGCAGCTCTTGTTTGAGTTTCTTTCTTTCTTTCTTTCTTTCTTTCTTTCTTTCTTTCTTTCTTTCTTTCTTTCTTTCTTTTTTTCGAGACAGGGTTTCTCTGTGTAGGCCTGGCTGTCCTGGAAATCACTTTGTAGACCAGGCCATCCTCGAACTCAGAAATCCACCTGCCTCTGCCTCCCGAGTACTGGGATTAAAGGCGTGCGTCACCACCGCCCGGCTTTTGAGTCCATTCTTAATTTATAGTTCTATTCTCCCTGGTGGACTGACACACCCAAGATGGGGAGACCCATCCCCCTCAGGGCTCAGACACTGGCTGTCCTCGGTGGCAGCTCTGGTCTCACACTATGGGTCCAACTTCTATTTCCTCGGCAGTGGTGCTCTGCTGTAGGAAGCCTAGATTTTCTTTTCAGTTCCATGGCCTGGTCAGTCCAGTGGCCTCAGTCATGTCAGTGGGGTTTGCTGATGTGGCCGTCGACATAGAAGTTCCTGGTGATCTGGGGAAGAGCAACCTCGACTCCCTCCAGCTCAGGGGTCAGCACAATCTGGTAGCCAGGTCTCGAGTTCTTGGAGCAGTGGAGCCATGTCCAAAATGTTGTCCTCCATCTCCTCAGGAGGCAGGAGATCCAGGTGGGCCTCACTCACATAAATGGCAGGCGGAACATGCCAGGGATGCTTCGCAGGCCCCTTCCAGGTCCACCCCACGGTGCTGGGCCAGGTAGAGAACATTGTCCCCGACTCTGCTCCTCTCCCGGATCCGCTTGCCAGAGCAGTCCACGAACACCACGTTGACCACATCCCAGGGCAGCTCCGGGCAGTCTGCCTCCTCCTCACCAGCATGCCGCTCACCTGTAGTCTTGAATGTCCCCTAGATGTTACTGACGCGTGCCTGGTCCTGGGTCCCCAAGATCCCCCAGCCAGTTCATTTTTTCATAAATGTTCAGAAACACTGCTTTTTTTTTCCTTTTCTTTTAGGAACGTGCTGGCGAAATCATCCTCGTTTCATAGGGCCTGTCTCAGATTGACAGCTAGATGAGTTTTGGCGCAGGTGCCAGGCTGCTTTTCCATTAGTTAAGTAGGAAGCATGACAAATCATCATGCAAAGAGCAGGCAGAGCAGGTCAAAAGCAAGTGAGCCGGATGCTGATGTGCTGCCTTTGGTGGTTGATGGCAGATCTTGTGTTCTTTAGAAGCCCTCGTTCCACAGACCTCTCAGTGGAGCCTGGCTTTCGGCAGCACTGTGTCTACACAGAAGGCTTGCCTGTCCGTTCTAAGCCAGATATTCTTTGTGGTGAATTTTCTGTAACTGTGATTCCTACCTCCTCCCCGTACCCCTCCCCCCCATCAATAGCAAAGTCATGTTTCAGGAAGACCTTTCAGATTTGAATTTCCAGCAACATTTACAAATTCTCCAATCATTTAAATAATGTCTCAATTAGATACTGTGGTGGGACTACCTCTACTTCACCTAGCATATTGTAATGGCCCCGAAGCTTGTTTCAGGAATTCTGTTACATCTTAGGTTGGCAACTGGGTGATATATAAATGTCTGCTTGTCATATATGATTAGTTTTATTAGCTCAATAAAATCTCTTAATAAAACTCAAAGGAATAATTTTATATTGTAGTTCAGTCAACTAAAAGACAAAGATTTTAGACATATTCTTTTGGTGAGTTAAGCAGCCCATTAGGAAAGCTGAATGTGCCAGCTAGCAGGCACACAGCTGTGTTTGTAGAAACCATATATTCAAAGTTCCTAGAAACCTGGCAGTAAGGCAGGGCACTCACTGCTAATCCTCAGTGCTTGCGAAGACTTGCCAGTTCCTGACAAGCTGCTCTGCTTCACATGAGCTGTGCAGTGGTACTATCCATTCTCAGCCTTGGTGTGGGCTCCCATGAGACTAGGTGTGTGCACAGCCCCACCCCCTCTGACTTCAGATCTGGTGCTGTGACATGACTTGGCTGAGAAGACGTTCACAGATGTTCTGTGAACAACTGAGATTCCTGATGTGCTCGCATGGCTGGGTGTTTTCATTTGTCCTTCTGCCATGTAAATGGGAGAGGACTCAGTGAGGCTGCTGGCCCTGTGATAAGAAGCACATAAAGCAAACCTGACCCTGAGCTTGGCCCACAGCATGCGGTAGACACACACTGGCCAATCTGCAGGATCTTGCAGGAAGAGAGGAGAATTTGTTGCCTGGAGCCACCAAGGCAGGGGTTATGTGTTAGGTAGCATTATCATAAGGGACTGTTGCCTAATACAGACAAATAGCATTTGTTTTTCTGAATTCAGTTTTAGTGAGGTTTATAAGTTACCTGATTCTTTGAACAATAGATAGATATAAGGAGACACGGCAAAGCCAGTTCTGTCTCACTTTAGTAACATCAGGGGCTTCTCCTGATAGTTTGTAATAAGATTTTTTTTTGTGTGTGGACACATCAGCATATTGAATTGCAGAGTAAAAGGCACAGAGCTTCTTTGAACTTCTTCCTACACTACACTACACACACACACACACACACACACACACACACACACACAGAGTATTTCAAGGGTACACTCAGTTGTCACAGGATACCTGGCATACGTTTGGAAGTATGGTAGAGTTGTGTCAATTTTGATAGATTGAGTAGACTTTTAAATCTCTTCTTGGGTTGTGAAAAAGAAGCAGTTCGGGGTATTGGGTAGCTTTACTAGAAGTGCTTACCTTGCAAGCATGACGAATTGAGTGTAATACCCACGGAACAAAACCAGATGTACTGCGGTGGATCTGTAATCCCAGAACTAGATAGAGATGGGGAGGTGAGATAGGAGAACACTTGGGATTCACTGACAAGCCCATCTAGCTGAATCAGTCATTTCCAGGTTCAGTGAGAGACACTGTCTCAAAAAACAGAAATGACAAGCAACTGAAAAAACCAGGCATTTACCTCTGACCTCTCCGGATATAGCTACATATGGGTGCACACACACACACACACACACACACACACACACGAGACACACACACACACACACACGACACATACATACACAAAATAATAAATTAAAAAGCAGCTTGCCCATTCCTACCCGCTGTTGCATGCAATTCTTGGATCTTTCCAGCACATGTTGCGATGTTCCTTGTAGTCATGAACGTCAAACCTCCTATTCCTGGTTAGTTCAGCTCATAGGTCTTAGGACTTTGGCCAAAGGTGAGCAAGCACTGTTAACTATTTCCCATCTCTGCCAGCAGATGGGGCTATAGAGTTAGTCAAGTTCTGCAAGGGTTAATGCAGCCAAATGGCTTACAGCTGCCTTTCCATTGACCCAAGTCTGCTGGCTTAGTGATTAAACTATGCATGTTTGGGGTAGTAACGGTGAGGCAGGGGCCAGGCTTTTAAATCCTCTACTTTTCTCTTCTGGGAGCCAGGCTCATTTCTGTCTACAGGTAAGTCCACACACTCCTGAACTTAAAAGCATCCTGGGCAGAAACCTTTCCTACAGTCTGGAGTTGTCATCCTATGATGGAGTTGTCACCCTATGATGGAGTTGTCACCCTATGATGGAGTTGTCACCCTATGATGGAGTTGCCACCCTATGATGGAGTTGTCACCCTATGATGGAGTTGTCACCCTATGATGGAGTTGTCACCCTATGATGGTGCCTGAGGTTCCTTAGTTTCTCACTGGTGCTTCTCATACCTGTAGTGAGTGTCACATGTCTGCTTATTGTCCCACGGAGCTCTGTTGCCTTGCTCCACCCAGAGTCTCCTGCAGGATTTCTGCTCCTGTGCACCAATCACAATCACTCACTCCTCAGGATGAGTGCAGGTTTGAAGTTGTTTGCTTGAATGACTAATAGAAACCCCGTATGTACCCATCTGCTTAGCCACCACAACAAATCCACAGTGGGTGGTTTGGGGCCCAGAGGTCGGAAGCTAAAATGAACACGTGGTTTTTCAGTTTCTTCCTAAGTCTTTTCTCGCCTCGCAGCTGTTCATGTTTCTGTGAATTAATATGATATGTCCCCATTTTAAGTGAACTGCCTCTGTCGGAACACTAACTGCAGGCACATTCTGAGATGCAGCAAGTGGAGGTGTGCCACTCAGTACACAGCTCGGCAGTTTCCTAATGGAAATGTTTGCTTTCCGATTGTTTTGAATAAAACTTATTCCGAAGCATCATCTGGCATGTATTTAATCCGACTGTATGACTGGTGGAAAGAAACACCCCTAGTTGTTCAATTTTTTTTACCCTTGAATGTAGTCTGCTGATTATTTACTTTGAAGAACTTCCATGATTGTTATAATTGGATTTTTATTGCCTTGCAGTAGGTAGGCATGATGACTGGTTGGTAGTAATTTAAATTATGACCAGTTTCATTGATTCCAATTCAGAAATAGGTGGAGAAGGAAGAGTGGTTGATATATTAAGCGTGACCAGGCACTGGCTTTCCTAGCAACAATGTTATTTTAAAAGGAAGAACATCTTTTACACTCTACTCAAGCCTCTGACATCTCCTTGGCTGCGAGCAGGAGTTACCACATCATAAATTCTCTTGCTCACAATCACTCTCTGCTCCTTACTGTGAAACTGTCTCATCTGAATCTATTCTGCCACATTTGCTTCCATAGTCTTAGGCCAGTTGAGCTAGACAGTCTCTCGTGGAGACTCTCTTCCCAGGTTGTTCTATAAAGTGGTTCTTAACCTGAGGGTGTGACATTTTGGGGGGTCAAAGGACCTTTTGCAGGGGTCACATGTCAGATATCCTACATATCATATATTTACGCTTTATAACATTAGCAAAACTACATTTATGAAATAGCAAAGAAATAATTTTATGGCTAGGGTTTACCACAACACGAGAAGCTGTATTAAAGGGTCACAGCGTTAGGAAGGTTGAAACCCACTGCTCTAAACTTCTCATTACAGGAACTGGGAGAGAGTTTTCATACCCAACCTTACTGTCCACACACAGCATTTGGTACTGGTGATGGCACCTGTGTCCTGACATATTTCTTCTCTGCCTTCCATGAATTCTCTAAGTTTTAGTTTTGAGTCTTTTCAGACTTATTCTGCTGACTTTGGCTTGTACTTTTCTGTACATACAGTCTAGGGCCAAGTTCATGAAATGGTGCTGCCTTCTTTTACGCTGGCGCCTCCTACATCAATTAGCTACACTCAAGACACCTGCCCCTAAACATGTTCACAAGCCAATTTGATCTAGACAATCCCTTATTGAGACTTTTTTTCAATGATTGTACACTGTGTGGAGTTCAAAACCAAAATTAAGGAAAGGAAAAATTAAGGGAAGAAAAGAGTAAGACAGGGAGAGAGCAAAGGGTGGTTTTAAAAAGACCAAGGTGGGGCTTGAGAGATGGCTCAGAGGTTAAGAGCATTGACTGCTCTTCCAGAGGTCCTGAGTTCAATTCCCAGCAACTACGTGGTGCTCACAACTGTCTGTAATGGGATCTGATGCCCTCTTCTGGTGTGTCTGAGATCAGCCACAGTGTACTGATAGAAATAAACCTTAAAAAAAAAGCCAATGCAAAGAAATACATTAAAATCAAAGATGGTAATGACTGACAACCTGAAGAGGTAGCATTTTAGCAGAAAGTGCTCCTATTGATGCTCTAAAGAGAGCCCTATGCAGAGATAAGAGCCAGCACACATGTCTTGGGCCTGAGGTCTGTGTGGGTAGAAATGGAGAGTCACTGAGCATTTCAGGGACAAGGGCAGACACACATTGCACAGCAAAGCATAGAACACCCCTTATTGCCCCACAGAAGGCAGTAGGTGAGCTGCTGGTCCAAAAGCAAGTTTGAAGATGGAAAGAGTAGAACACAGGGTATATCCTGATCAACCTGATGCCTGGCCTCTGGTTTTGAAAGCACAAATGAAGCAGGTTCCAGTGCCAGGGCAAGTAGAGAAGACAGCAAGGCCTGGGCCACACCATCCTCCACAGGGCCAGGGTGTAGAGACTTAGACTGTCTTACCAGTGAATAAAAGCAAAGGTGAATAGATTCAAGGAGAATGTGCCCAGGAGACTGGATCTTAAATTGTGTCTTTGCTTCTTCGATCCCGAATAAAACTTTGTAGCCACAATGCCAAGTCACCTAAGAAATATCACACAAGCCATATGGGTAGTCTGTATATAAGAGAAACATGAGTTGATTTCTTAAAAAAAAAGATATTTTGAATTTTAATTATTGAAGCCTGCACGTCAACTTGTCCATAGCACAATGCTTGCTCATCTATTTGGAATTTGCAGATGCTTAGTAATGTAATGTAATGTAAACATGTAATACTGTTTGGATACAGGTGAATCACGATGTTATACCAGATACTATTCTGGTTACTTTTCCGTTGCTGTGATGAGATACTATGAAGACCAATGGAGCATATAAAGGAAAGCATTTAATCAGGGGCTTGCTTACTGTTTTAAAGAATCATATCCAAGAACATGGTAGATACATGGCACTGGAGCAGGAGCTGAGAGTTTACATATGATTCACAGGCAGGATGTGTAGAGTGAGACTGAGCGTGATGGCTTTTGAAACTCCATAGCCCACACTCAGTGACACACTTCCTCTACCAAAACCACACCTTGTAATCCTTATCAAGCAGTTCCAAACCACTGGCAGCAAAGCATGTAAAACTATGAGCCTATCAGGGCCATTCTCAGTTACCTGTCTAGTCTTCAAGAGGCTAGTAACAATGTAACACGAAAAGGGAGTTACTGGCAACATAACAACAGAACGCTGGGACTTTGCTTCCATCATGGTAGAGACATCATGGTAGAGACAGGTTTACTGTGAGAATTTTATCTTGAGAACTGGTCAGTTGATAGAATAGTTCAACAAGATTTGATAGCACACAGCCTGCCATCCCAGCACTTCAGAAGTAGAGGGAGGAACAATTCACTTTCTAGATCAGCCAGTGCTACAGGGCGAAACAAGAAAGGGGAGGCAGTAACAAAACTCAGAGGCAGAGAAAGAAGGCAAAGTTGACTAAAAAGAACAGACAATTCCTATAAGCCCTTTCCCTGACACCTGACTTCCCCATTATTAACATCTCGATTGGAGAAGCACAGTCATTAGCACCACTGAGCCAGCATCAATACATTTCTTGTTGAGCCCATAGTTTTGGTTGGTCTGTTTTTGACAAATGTATAGTAACATGCATCCACGACTACAGTTTCAGATAGAGCATTTCTCCACCTTGAAAACATGGTGTGTTACACATTTTTCATCTTCTCTCTCTACCTGAGAGCCCTGGGAATCAGGAACTTTAATGTCCCTGTATTTTTGTTACTTACAGACTGTGTTATTGTTTGGGAGCCTCGAGGTACACCGTCTCTTTAGATCAGCTTCTCACTCAGCAATATGCGTGTCCCTTTCTTCCACAGCTTTTTATTACTTCATAATTCATTTACTTCTGCTGATGCATAATATTCTATTAATGTTATGTGTACACATTGTCCATTTGTTTATCCATTTACCAACCGAAGAATATCCGAGATGATGCGATAATTACTCTCAAATTCGTCTGCCTCACAATGCATATTTTTCTCATTTAAATTTGATTCTCCAGTGCATTAACTGGAAAATCACCAGTGTGGCCTATTTTAAGTCATTTGATTATAAATTGGACAAATCACTCACTTTCCTGTAAGAAGGCAGTGATAACACGTGGTGCCTGGTCCTTAGGAACATGTGGAGTTTGTCTTAAGGATTATCAGCTTGATTAGGAAAGCAGAATTTTGTTTTGGTACATACAAAGATATGTATCTTAGTCCCTTCCATCACTATTATAAAACTCTGAAGAAAACACGTTAAAAAGAAGGGTTCATGGTTTGAGAAGATTCAGCTCATAATCAGCTGCCTCTGTGGTTTTGTGGCCTGTGGTGAGAAGAACCCAGGGAGAAGGGGAGTGTAATGTAGAACTCTAACTTCATGGTGGCCAGGAAGCAAAAATCAATGAGATGCATCTTTCAAAGATATATTCCCAGTGACCCCTCCCCCATTACAAACCTCTTCCTAATGGCGATTCACCTATGAACTCATTAGTGTTCCACGTTCCAACCATTTCTCTCTCAGCAGTCACACCAGCTAGGAGTCAGTCAAGTCACCAGCACATGAGCCCGTGGGCCTGTGGTAGCAACTCACATATAAGCTGTACCATACATTCCACTGCCCCACACATTTATGTTTAACCCACAATGCAAAACATATTTAATACGTGTTCAAGACTCTCCTAAGTCTTAAGAGTTTCTTTTCCCAAAAGTCCAAGTTCAAAGTCTCTTCTAGGAATCAATGTGAACTCTTAGCTGTAAATTCCATCTAAACAACAACAACAAAAATATGTATCTCCAGAATATAGGACTGTGGGAGGGTATGGATTCTTATTCCAACAAGGAAGAGGGGCAAAGCAGCACAGAAGAATTGGATCAGCAAAGGCCAAACAGCCGGCAGCTCCATTTTCAGTGTCTGTGGTACTGAGTGCTGTGACATGCACCAAAGATGTTTGTTGCCACACCCACGGCCTTAAAGGTTATAGTCTGCGTGGCCACACCCCACAGACTGTTGCCACACCCCACAGCCTTAAAGATCACAGTCTGTATGGACATACCCCATAGACTTGAAGGTTACAGCCTGCATAGCCACGCCCCTTTGGGGGGGGGCTAGTTCTGCTTTTTGCCTGAAGCGTCTTGAGGTACAGCTGCTATCTCAAAACCTCTGAGGTTTCACTGTAGCTCTGGCTTCACCTCCCAGCTCCACACATTGCCACTTAAGGTCCTTCTGAAGACTGCTGATTTTATTTAACAGTTTCGGTGCTGTGGGTTGAATCCAGAGGCTCACACAAGCTCCGTAAGAGCTCTACAATCAGCTTCACCTTCAGCTTCTCCAGACTTTCCAGCCGCAGATTCCTTTCAGAGGAGGCGATCCATCCATCAGCAACCACATTTTTTCTAGGGTACTTCATGTGAGCGTTTCTGTGGCTAAAGCTCAGCTTTTCAAATTCTTTCACTCTGCTTTTTGCTCCTGATTCTCAGTGTAAACCTGGCTAAAGGCGTCTACAAATAGCTGTGAATCTCCTTTCAGCAAAACTGCTTACCTTGGTTTTATTAGTTTTGTTGATCAATTTTATTTAATGGTAATTTTGGAATGAATGAAACACAAGACAGACAACTGGATCATGCTGTATCTCCAATCACGAGTAGCATTTAATGGCCGATTAATTTAGTGGTTATGGCTAGAATCATCAGTAATGAAGAATGTGGATACACTGGTTTTGTGCTGTGGTGCAGAAGGGCAGAAGTGCTCAGTAGTGCTGTCTGACAGGCACAACTGAAGAAAGAGGAGTTAGGCCATTCACCGTCCTCTCACCATTGATCATCAGCCGCCGCCAGTATTTGTCATTTACCATGATACATATCGTACTCTAGTAATCGGTTACTAGCTTGGATTCCTCGAGGGGTGGCTCTACCTTTTTATTTATTTATTTATTTTTAGAAATTTTAAAACTTATTTATTGTATGTATATAAGTACATGGTCTCTGACTTCAGACACACCAGAAGAGGGCAACAGATCCCATTACAGATGGTTGTGAACCACCATGTGGTTGCTGGGAATTGATCTCAGGACCTCTGGAAGAACAGTCAGTGCTCTTAACTGATGTGCCATCTCTCTAGCCAATGGCTCTAGCTTTTATCACATTTGTCTTCATATAGTTAGCTAATGAAAGCATGCTTACTTTGCCAGCATAGGCAATATGCATCGAGTTGACCCAAACTACAGTGTCAGGTTCTAGAAAAGAAAAGATAAATTACAATTCTTGTTCTCAAAGACTTCTGCCTAACCAGGCAGTAATTATTGATAGAATTCAAGTGTGGACAATATTTTGTATACAAGTAGGTGTGTTTTGTGGAGAAATGAAGATGGAAACCCTTTAAATAACACACAAATAAGTTTCATGATGTCATTAAAAGCCACAGTTCTTAGAGTTTTATATTTAAATCCTCTTCTGACCCATAGAGTGAGTTTGGTTATATGCATATGTATATTCTACATAAAGCAGCATGCCCCTTTTTTCATGCAAATATAAATATGCCAAATATAATTTTTTCTATTTTTAATAATCTTTTGCAAGCATTTTTTAAACGACCCTTATATGGTTCACTAAATCATGCATATGGACCACTTTGTAACCAACGGTCAGCATTGCAGTGTCAGGGGAAAGCTTCCCTGGTTACCAGCCTCTTTCTCTGTGTGGCACTTTGCTTTTCTTTCTGGGTGGAACCGATGGCATTGCCTCTGTTTCTGCCATGCTTCATCCACCTGTGCTATAAACATATTTCTGCACAGCATCTCTTTCATTCATACAAACACCAGGTTTCCAGACAGTATAATGCTTCCTTCTAGTAATTTGATTACAGAAACTCAAAAAACAGAAAATAATATATTTGAATATTACCATGCACATACTATTTAAATAAGATATAATCCAATATTTTTAGACATTGTAGAAATATTTACTCAGTAAAAATGTAGCATTTTTAGAATTGAGACTTTGTAGCTGGGAGGAGCTTGGGCTCCTTCATTCTCCAGCAGGAGGAAGCTGGGCATCTGTGACTGTTGCAGGACTGTCTGATCTTCACTTGTCTGCACCTCTCTTCATTACTCATTGCTCTGAGCATGGGCAGGGTCTGCTGCCCTGAGCAGTAGCCCATCATCAATTCTCTGTCTTTCCCCACCTCTCTCTTCCCACTGTTTGGCAATGAGAGCTTTCCTAATTGAGAGGCCTTAAGCTAAACTTATCTCCACAACTATTAACCAAAGCTCACTGAAAATCAGTTGATATGAGCTAAGAAAAAGAAATGGAGGGCTTTCCTATAGTTCTTCCTCCTGCAGAGGAGACAGCTTGGAACACCCATGTTCTTTGAGTGGCACTAACTCAGTCCACTCTGTGAAAGGCAGTATATAGTTCATGACTCCAGGAGACTAAGTGGCCTTCATTCTTGGAAAATGGACTTCCCCCTGTATTTTTATCTGATTGGTTTTGGTAAAGGATTTGCTGTGCTGCGCCTTTAACCTAGCTAAACTTATCTCCTAGCTAAACTTCAGGCACTTCATTCCTGTTGCAATTATTAAATTGTAATGTGAAAATTCAAGAGCAGGGATAAGTGAGTCTGCAGAGAATCTCAGACTTGTTAATTTTGTGGTCATCAGTGCGCCTGTGTTCATATTTCAGCTGGCTTAAGTGTTTTCAAAGAAAGAGCGCAGCATTTATTACAAGTTGAAAATTGGCTTTGGAACCCAACATGAATGGAATTGGAGGTTAGCATCCATGAGATGAGAAAGTAAAACGGGGAGTTTACCGAAGAGAAATCATGCCGCTAAGCACTCGGTTTCACTTAAAGTTCTGATGCCAATTCATCTTAAAAAAAAAACAAAAGCCAGGCATGGTAGCACATAGCATGCAGCACCCGGGTTCAGGATGACTGCAAACTCAAAGCCTGCACGGCTACACAACAAGAGCATGCAGGGACAAAACAAAGAGAAGAGGAGGAGGAGAAGAAAGACAAGAAGGTGGAGAAGAACGGTGATGATGATGATGGTGGTGGTGGTGATGATGAGGGTGATGACGATGGCCAATCATGAGGGTTAGGAAAGTCTGTGTATATTTTTCCCACATGTATAATATACTGCTGGTCATCCACACCCCTTCTTGAATGCGCTCTACCTATATGTCCCTGACACCAGGGTTTAGGTGATGACAGTCTAGGCTGAAACTTTCCCAGAAAATCAATTAACAATCGGTGTTTTCATATGTGTCAGGAGATTCCATA
This sequence comes from Mus minutoides, assembly GCA_902729485.2. Lineage (NCBI taxonomy): Eukaryota > Metazoa > Chordata > Mammalia > Rodentia > Muridae > Mus > Mus minutoides. Next base: position 2,283,570 of record LR749532.1, read on the forward strand.
CCCCCCAAACGGGCTAGAGGTTAATCATGCTTAATAAACATGTGAGTAGAATTACTGTTTCCCTAGACAAAAAAAAAAAAAAAAGGAAAATTGCCCTGTATTTTCACCAGCACCAACTCGTAAATAAAAATTTTGATGACATTGGCAAGAGCTTAATTGCTTCCTTGGTAACCCTGCCTTATGTAGCCAGTCAAGATGTCCGCCATCTGAGGAGTGGACAAAAGCGAAGTTTTCTTCTGCAGCTGTGTAAACACTTGTAACTTGAACTATTTGAATAGCCATTGTTCCTTTTCTTGATTCAAGCATTGAACACTGAGAGCTCTAGACTTAGAAACAAATGTGGGTTCATAGGGACAGTGAAGGATTAGTCATCATTTCTTTCCTCGGGAGCCACCATCTAGGGAGATGTCACACATAATGGAGGAAGCAATAGCAGATGTCATTTCCATGTGTGGCTGAAAACACCAAGTTGTTCATCGCTTCACTGCTCAAGGTTTTTGTTGTCCTTTGTTGACTCTAATCCTTTAATTATGTGAATCCATGGGATTTCGATTAATAATTAATGTCCCCAAACAAAGGAAATCAGAAACTATAATGAAAAAGAGTTTCTGGAGAATATTTAGTGCCATTGTTATTATTATCTAATTCGTTTCCACATTAACCCAGCAACACTTTTTTGAACACCGTGTGGGACTACACCATCACTTTTCTCATCACTGTCACCCTAGCAAAGCACCCGAGAGAAGCTCTTGGGGATCAGTCTCAAGACAGATCTTGGTTCTCAGTTTCAGTCAGTTCAGCCCGTAGTTGCTGGACCCCTTGTTCTTAGGTAGAACCTCATGATGACAGGAGGGTGTGTCCAAGGAGGTTCTTCACAGCAAACAGAAATCAGAGAAAGAAATCTGGGGCAGGCATAACCTTCAAAATATGCCCCTAGTAACTCACTTTCTCTAGGTATGCCAGATGTCCTAAAACTTCTCCCACTCCCCCAGATGACTCCCTCCCCGAGAGATGAGCCAGTCAATACACAAGCCCATGGGAAGCATTCTATATTCTAACCTCGTGAAAGACATTCTATCCAATTGCATTGTGATGAGCTACATAGACACAATACTTACCATGTAGAAGTCAAATAAAGTAATGAAAGCAAAGACAAAAAAAATTTCCTAAATCAAAACCCAAATATTTAGCAGGATGCTGCAAAGCCCCTAAATTATGACCAAGAAACAAGTAAGAGCCTTTGCTACTGTCTGGGAAGCAGAGAGAAGGGGGGCATTTCTGTGTTCTCTGTTCACTGTGTCATCTGCGGAAGCAAGAACAGGCTTGAGGCACAGAAGCTGCTCATGTTGACTGTGTCTGGCAATGGCTGAGTAGAGCTGTAAGAGGAAGGTGTGAATATTGCTAAGAACCACCTTGCATCCATTTCTTCTCACTGCTACTGTAAGCTTCCACCAACTTCCCTGCTTCCAGATGACAACACAAACTTAGTACCACAACATTGCGTCTTTCCTAATTGGAAAGAGAGGCTCACTGTGCTAAACTGTCCTCAGCCGGGCTAATTTCTGAGGGCTGGAGGAGCGTCTGCCTACCTGGGCTTCACAGCTTTCCATTCCTTGGCCCCCGACACTAAGCCTTGTGTGAAGAAGACAGTTCCTGTGAAGTGTTCTTCTGCAGTCATATCTTCCTCTTGAGCCCTGGGGGCTCTTATGATCTTTTCAGCAACACCTTATTTAATGCAAGCTGATGAGCAATCTAAACCTATCCCCGGTGACAGTTCTCTGTTGTGAAAGAAACATGAATGTATGTCTCCATGCATGCTGATGTGCACATATTGATATGCATCTATATGTGTATGTTCACATTCATGCATGTGTGTGTATTGATGTGCATGCATGTGTGTATGTTCATATTCATGCATGTGTGTATGTCCTTATGTGTTTCAGTGTGTATGCTCACTCATATGCATGCATGTATATTTCTATGAATGTTTATGTGTATTCATTTGTGTTTATATTCGTGCATGTGTGTCTGCTAATATACATGCATGAATGTTTGTCTCCATGCATGGTGATGTACATCTTTGTGTATGCTCATATCCATGTATACATATATGTCTACATATCTTATCCATGTATACATATCTGTCTATATTGATGTGCAAGCATGTGTGTATGTTCAAAAATGCATGTATGTATGTCTCTGTGTGTGTTCATATGCATGCATGTATATCTCCATATATGCTGATGTACATGCATGTATTTCTCTGTGAATGCTCATATCCACATATGCATATATGTCTGTGTATGTTGATGTGCAAGCATGCGGCGCGCCTCCCTGCCTCCTCCGTCGAGCAGCAAGAAAGACACGCCACCACCGGGATCTTCTCAGTCAGCTTTATTCTGGAGCACCTTGCTTGTAGTTCCCAGGGACCCAGAACAGCAGCAGAGCTGCTGCTTTTATACACTCCCAGGGAAGGGGGAGGGGTGTCATAGTGATTGCTGATTGGTGCACCAAGCCGTACCTCATTTGCATGTGGCCCATTCATTGGTGCCACAAGCCACAGCCATTAGCATATTCTCCCTGCATTGGTACTACAAGCAGTGCCT